>JAYKKT010000070.1:20395000-20995000 GCA_036023115.1 Brasenia schreberi
ACATGGTAGGTTCAAAATATAGTTTTGTTATGGTAGACCCAATAGGACCCATATTCAGGTCGGGTACTAGCATCCCTGAATGAGATCTGGATATGGAATTTCACATATGGATCTGGACAAACTCCACCCCCTTGAGAATTCTACTACTTATGGATGTCCATAGTTCAGACTCAGATTATATCAAAGTATTATGAAACTTAACTGCTTCCGGTTCATGGTGTGATCCAAATTCGGAACTAAATCCAGATGCAAACAGTTCTAGACACGGAATCCTTCTCGGGCCGTGCCGATCCAAATAAATGGTGGTCGAGTGCTGATTTTCTCAAGAAACTGACATCTCCATGCCCTCTACACCGACAAGAACGTCGCGCAAAACGTGGGATCCACAATGCTTAATCTTCACATAGAACTTGTCTCATTTATGAGGACAGCATTCTAAGCAAGTTTGGAATCACCGGGCACTTCTGATATTGAAGCACTGCCGTCCATCTGGCTCCCTGGATGTCACCACTGCCATCTATCTCGGGCATGATGATCCCCTGCCACGTGGCATTCATCTGGAGATAGCATTGTTGCATCAATGGAGGAGATTCAAGAATCACCCGGATCCCGAGAGATCGAGAGAATGAACCCGTCCAAGTCCGGTTCCTTATTAGTCCCAGTCACGGCCCTTTCAAACCTAAACATACTTGGTACATATCTTGGATCGTGGACCCACATGATATCCAATTCATTGTATGCCAACTACCAGTACCATTATTTTCCTTAATCGTATTGTTTTAGGGTTTCCCCGTCGCGGTGTCTTTTTCGTCCAGTGAGGCTGCTATCACTTAATTAACCAAACTCATTGAATATATATATATATATATATATATATATATATATATATATAGAGAGAGAGAGAGAGAGAGAGAGAGAGAGAAATTAGTACATGCTCATGTAGTTAAGATGCTTTAAAAAAAACTCCAAGATCTTAACCGCCCAATCAACAATATCAACAACAACTAAACCCTTTCTCATATTAGATGGAGTCGGCTATATAGATTCTTTGTTTTCAAATAGCCCTATCATGTGATATGCTAATAGTTAACTCAATATAAACTATATAATTCTTTATAGTTCTTTCCAACACTTTTGTAGTCGTTCTTTTCTTTTAACATTTTCATAATCTAACTTTTGTAGTCGATCAACAATATTGACAATTAAAATTTTAATTCAAAACTAAAAAGGTACTCAAGTATTATGCACTTAGTACTTTTAACTTAACTTTTGAACTACTAATCTCTTCAATTGAACCGTTGAGATAAATAAGTATATTTAAGCATGAATAAGTGTGCACAATGACAAAATCTCAATCTTTCATCTGTGTTTGTTGAATAGTTGAAACTTAAATTTAAAAATAAAAAGTATACATGTGAATAAAAAAAACTTACATAAGAAAAATGCAAACCTTTTACTTTTAAATTTAAATTTCAACTACCAAAAATAAAAGGTTGAGATTATTATACACACACTCTCTCTCTATTTATATATATATATATATATATATATATATATATATATATATATATATATATATATATATATAGAGAGAGAGAGAGAGAGAGAGAGAGAGAGAGAGAGAGAGAGAACAAAGCTCGCCCTGAAGGAGACCGCAAATCTATGTGCTTGCTTTCATATTTAAGTTTGATTTTGACTGGACCGAGAACACTAGCGCATGGGTTTATCCACTATCCACTTTACCCACATGGATCTGACTCGGACCTGACTCAGGCCGCACTTGGTACCTAATACCAGATCCAGATAAGATGTATCCCGATCTAGGTGGAGTTTAACGTAGAAGGAAACAAATAGCAATTATATTTGACATTTTAATCACAAAAAAATATCATTACTGTTAAATACAGATAAATTAAATTAAATTTATCAGACTTAAAAATAGGTGGACATGTTAGACTTGCCGTCCTTGACCTGACCGCACTCGCTGAACGCACCGGTGCGAGCCGGCTGGCCCCATGTTGTTGCCATTTAAGCCTTTAAATATACTGGTGTTACATGACTCCATTGCAACTATAGTAAGGTAGCAATGGAGGCGAATTCAGACTTGAATAATACACAAATTTGTATTCATAATATTCTTTTACATATGTTGATGTGAGATTATGACCAACTTTGTTCAAATCTAAGCCGAGAAGATGGACTTAGACATGTTCTACATTGACTCTTAGTAAGAAAAGGCTGGCATGACTTGCTTGTGAGTCGGGTCAGGTGGATATGATGCAGACCGGTCAGGAATCCCCGGTCAACCCGCTACCTACCTATGTTAAGATTCAGTATTAATCGTGGGGCACGTATAAATTAAGCTTATCTAATAGAAGAATAATTACATCAAACAAAGAAAGGAGCGTAAACAGTTCCATTTTGGGTCGGATACAGCACTGCAGAGACCAACAAACTGGATATCGGATTGATTGGAGTCAGAGAAGCTGAGACACGAAGGCGAGTACAATAAAGAAAATGAAAGGAGAGGAATAGCTCACCTGGCTGGGGGGTCTATTCACAAGTTAAAGGTCATGAGTTTGATACCGGGGTGTGTATCTGGCTTTGGCTTCATGTTATACTGAAAAGAATGGAATTGAGAGAACCATATCACCATAAGTGAATCAAGTTGGACAAATCGGATATGGTTTGTTTAACCATGGTGCAGCTAGCCAATTGGGTATGGTTTGTTTAACGGTGCTGGGCTAATCCGAATTGGACCAGGTTTGACAAATCGGGTAAAGGCGGTCAGAACTTCGACTCATGGACTTGGTCCATATCCATATTATCCAAGTGCTTGTTTAATTTCATGAAACAAAGTTTAGGTGGCAGATATTGACTAATATGAGGCAATTATTGCAATAAATTTGACAAGAATAAGGCATATAGCCAATACCATCTTCCACTTTCAGTGTTTTTGTTCTTTCTAATCCAGCGACGGACCTATTCATGGGCGAGGTGAGGCGGGCGCTTGACATTGAAATACAAAAATAAACAAAAGATAAATGAAGAGCGTTGGCTCATTTGGTAGGGCTCTCTAGATCTTTTGACTCAGGTGGTGAGTTCGATTCTCAGGGCATGCATGCGTGTTTTAGGCTTTGACCTCCCTTTATGACCAGATTCAACCATATCTTATCATTGGTTGTGTTTCAGAATTTGGGGGAGGCCTTTGTCAAATTCTTTGAAAACATACATAGAGAGAGACCTAGTATATACTAGTTTTGTGGTAGCATATTCAAACAAATATCAACCATTTATTTTAGGTGATAAGTTAAAATTTAAATTAAAAAAGTAAAACGTATCCTCATAAATCAAGCACACCTACAAAGAGTACCTATTTATTTTTGCTTTTTAAATTAAAATTTCAACGAGGTTGAGATTTATTTGTACATGCTAGCACCTAAGTGTATTAATATACAGTTGGTTATATATATGAAGAGATAGAAAGAGAGTGATTAAATACTTAATACTCATTGCTTTTAGATGGTATGAGTGTAATAAAAATATCTTTTGTACTTCTACAAAATCTTTTGAAAAAAAATTGAAATTATGCTTATGCAACCTAAAAGTAATGGCTATATAAGAGTTGGGTGGGTAGGCATGAGTTGGGCACATGAACCAGTTTTCATATATATATATATATATATATATATATATATATATATATATATATATATATAGAGAGATAGAGAGAGAGAGAGAGAGAGAGAGAGAGAGAGAGATAAATAGATAGATATAGAGAGAAAGAGGGAGTGTGAGCTATTCTACATTGGGCACTTCTTATGTATGCATACTCGTACATCTTTTTTGCTTTTGAGGATATAAATATTGTTTAAAAAGTTATAAAATTGCTTAAAAAATATGAATAACAAACTTATTAGAGTTATATTGCTGAAAACAAAACGAATACACATATATATTTATATACTCATTTATTTGTGCATGTGTCTGCACTTGTAGTATGTACAGAGTGATGTAAACCGATACAGGATTTCACCATCAATCTACACTGTGACGCGCAGTAACTACAACATAAGCTTCTGTCTGTCAATAAACTGCATTGAAAAATTGGGAAAATAACTGAAAATAACAAAAACTCTCAGGTCCTCTATCTCAGATTTTCACTAAGAAAAGAGGCTCATCTATTTATATCCAAGCCTTTACATTTGTATAAACAAATACTAAACAAGATGAGTACTACAATGAGCCATAAGACTCCTAATTAAACAAATAGTATCTTAATCACATGTTAGATATGGATCTTACCATAATTATCCACATCTTACACAATTTAAACCAACCAAATGATGAAAAACAAAACAAAATGCACCTTAGGATCCAAAAAAAATCCAAATCCAGATATGGATCTGGGTGGTCTGCTTACATCCTTACTAAATTATTGAGATGAAACCTTGTACAGTAGTTGAGCACTTTAGTACAGATAGGCCTTTTGGCTTTTAAATTCACCAGGAAACTGTCTTTCAGTGCAATAAGGAAGTTGAAGATCAGTATGCACTAAAGTATACGTAAAAGGCATCTACCTTATTCTATGGAACGCTTCCTTTTCCTTCTCTTTAATGGAGTCTAACCATATCCCGGATTCACAAGGAACCCTATTTTTGAGACATTCCACCTCCTTACAGTGAACTTTTGACCTGGTCACTGAATTATCTAGTGACACAATGTCAACTAAAAGATGCAATCAAACAAAAACTCGAACCCTTTCTCTGTGGATCACTTGGGTGCAAGTTATGTGCTAAACGCACTTCTAAATTTGCTTAAAGGTGAAGTATCACAATCAATTATTATAGATACAAGTTGCATTGACTATTAATCATCTATGTAGCTTAATCTAAAGTTAAGTATGTATATATTTTCTTAGTTATACACTTCTATTTTTGTTCACCCGGCCGGCAATGAAAACACCAGTTCCTGTCTAACTTGCATACGTTAAGCGTGCCGCTGGTGTTCATCCTCAGCAAGGATCAAACTTTTGATGAGTTTTATGCAAGAGCTACATTCCAATGGCAGCATCAGAGAAGAAAATCTAAAGTTTGTGATGGATGTACATTAGTAAGATCATGAGGGAAAGATTACACCAATAGAAGATTAAAATAAGATGCATTTGAGATTGTTGATATGTCTATATGGACAGACAAAGAGAACAACAGGTCAAAATTATAAGAAGTCCAATGAAGAAAACCAAAAGGTGGTAAATGGAAATGATAAAGCATAATCTTGTTCTTTTGGATCTAAGGATGAGTATAATAAGAGATCGATTACGATGCCGCCTGAAAATCCATGCAGCCAATCCTAGCTAGTGTCTCAAAACACTTGGCTTTTGGTTGTTTTATTTCAGTGATCGTCGTCCTGACCTGTAAAACTATAAAAAAATGAATGACTTCTTACAGGTTCTGCATATCTCATTAGTTTTTATGCGATCTTTCTGCGAAGAAGAAGTGCAACTCTTACTTACTCCTAATGCTTTAAAAGGGAAATCTTTTAGCTTTTATAAAAGGGATCATTAATATATGGAAACAGTTAAAGGCGATTTTGCAGAAGTATTTTCATTCAGAGGCAGACAAGCAACTTGATGATCTTTTCCTCTGTAACAGTTTATGCAGGCAAACGCTTTTAAAGGTGCACAGAGACGGGAGATCCTTCGTTGGTTGGCCTTTCTTTTCCTTTTGACACAGTGCTGACACTACTTATTCGTTGAAAGAGCAAGGCACTGAGTTGGATCAGATAACGACACTCATTTGCAATACAACTGCAGATTGCACTAGATATCTCAACTGTGCATTGATCTCTGACCTTTATAACCCATCAACGAGGCAGCAACGTTGCGTTTTTTGCTGTAAGAGTCTGCTTTCTCCAACAAAGAAAGATGATTCATTGGATCTTTTTTTCACTATTGACATCAGCATGAAGAGGAAGCTTCATTGGTAGGTAAACCTTATAGTTGAGAAAAACAAACGTTGGTTTCTTTTGCCTTTCTTGATAAGAAGGACGCTGGAGGTGGATAAACCTTCTACCGTATTAAATCAAGAAAAGGTGTTACATATAAGGAATCTCTGTTGGTTTTGATTTTGCCGAAGTAATTCGGCTTCTTTAAGATGAAAAAGCAATGAATTATGAACCTCCAGGTACAGATTACCTGCACTGGCTGCAACCATATTCTCACAACAAACGATATTAAAATACTATATACACACACATTTAAAGTTAATTAAGGTTTGGTTAATTAAATTTATGTGTATTAATAACATTTAATTCATATTTTATATCATTTAATATTCAATTGATGCATTGTTGATATATGTTAAAGTTCTAAAGTGTAAAAAATTACATGTGAGGGACTTGTGTACGTAAAGACCAAGATAAGATAAAGGTTAGTCCATATTAAAGAATGAGACAAACTCCGTCTTTTTATATAGTTGGTAGCTTATGAACCTTAGTTCAAAGAGCTTGAGGAGGATGTATTATACCAAACACACGCGCATCAGGTCGGATTTGGTTTTGAGAATTGTATTTTGTCTATCTTTTTGTACTATAAAATGTATTTAAGCAGCTTGTGCATCTCTTTTCAAGGAGAGAACGAGATCATCAATGATCCGAAGGTAGGATGAAGAGGTGTGTTGGTTAGATCGGATCCAACCCGCAACCTATAAATAAGAGATTAGGACTTCCTAATCTTTACTTATGTGATTAACACTCTGTGATCCCATCATCCTTATTGCTCATATCTTAGTTAGTGAGGGTTAAGGTTAGATTGCAAATGTAACAAGATCGTAATTACTATTTATTTGATGTACATGATCTGTTTAAAATTCATGTAGAACCAATTTTTTACTCTTGTATAACTTTTAATGTTAATAAAGTCTCTTCTTCTACTTCTTTTCTTTTATGAATAATATTGAATCATCTAATATATAACACATTAAGTTGAGTTGTGTAAATTTTGATTTCATGAAAAGAATGATGAATTTAAACCTTATTTGTAAGACTAATATAGATAGAAAATACAATTGTGGTATTTGTGTGCAAGCGAAGCAACCTAGTAACCTTTCCACACGGTTGATAAAAAATTCAAAATTTTGGATTTGGTGTACACTGATATTTGTGAATTCAATAGAATGATAGCTAGGGATAATAAAATATATTTTATCATGTTTATTGATGTTTGTAATAGATATTGTTATATTTACTTCCTTAAAAGTAAAGATGAAACCGTAGAAAATTTTTAGATATTTAGAAATGAAACTGAAACCCAAAGTGTCAAGGTACTTAAACGATTATGGTCTAATAGGAGAAGAGGGTATACCTCAACTCAAACCTCTTTGAATAATATTGTCAAAATAGTTATATTGTACATGAAGTCATTGCTCCATATTCTCCACAATCTAATGGAATAACTGAACAAGAGAATATAATATTGTGTGATATGGTTAATGATTTACATCAAAGTTTTTGATTTTTTATCTACATGTGGGGAAGCTTTTAATATAGATAGAGTTTCCATAAGCATAAGGAAAATAGTTATTTTGACCTTTGAAAGGGTTGAAAAATCTGTTAGAAATATTTCAAAGTGTGGGAATGTCTTACGAAAGTATTTATCTCTAAATACAAGAGAAAGAAATTAAAACATAAAACTATGGATATCATTAGGTTTGGTTGATACGAGTTATGCGTATTGATTCTTGGTCATTAGATCTTGTGTATCTAGTATAGATGTTAGCACGATAGTTGAGCTATGTGATATTACATGATCACATGTAAAGAATGAGTTCTTTAAAGTTTATCCTCTAGAGATCGTGATCCTACTATTTCCGATCACATGTAAAGAACGACAAATGTTAGGGTGACCCTGAAACTTTTATTTTCAAATCAGATGACTTTGAAAGAGTAATTGAACTAAGAAGAAGTAAATGACCTTAGATATAAAAGGACTTTAGAAGTGATTTTTGTTACTTTTAATGTTGAAAATTGTCATATTACCTTCTAGTAGACTATAACTTCACCTAAGGTTAAGTTTTAGAATGAAGTTGTTAACGATGAAATCAATCAATTCTTTCCAATGATATATTGATAGATTTGTCTCTCAATTGTTCTATTGTGGGTTGTAAATTGATTTTTAAGAAAAAACTAAGTGCATGTAGAACAATAAATAAGTATAAGGTTAGTTGATAATGATACGCACAAAAAAAAGGAATAGATTATTTCGACACCTATTTCCTAGTATCCCAGATGACCACAATCTAAGTGTTTATAGCATTAACCTCTGTATATGACCTCACAATTCATGAGATGTATATGAAAACTGATTTTCTATATTATGACCTCTATAAAAAAAAATTATATAGATCAACCAAAGGGATTTGTGGCCAGTGGGGAATGAGTACAAGGTGTGTAAGCTTGTTAAATCATTATATAGTTTGAAACAAGCTCCTAAATAATGACATGAAAAGTGTAATTTGTGATATTATCATCTACCTTTGTTTCTAATGATTTTGATAAGTGTGTATATTGTAAGTTGGTCAATAATGAATTCATTATTCTATGCCTATATGTAGATGATATATTATTGTTTGATTACGATATGAGAATAGTAAATGACACTAAGTCGTTCTTATGTAGTAAGTTTGAGATGAAGGATATGAGTGTAGTTGATATGATTTTAAGGCTTAAAATCATGATTATATAATAATCTTTCAGTGTCACTATGTTGACAAAGATTTAGAAAGATTTACATATACAAATTGTGGACATGTTAAGACCCATATGATTCATTTAAGTCTTTATATAAGAATGAGAGTGATATTCCTCTGTCTAAACTATGATATTATTAGATTATTGATAGTTTGATGTATCTAACCAACTGTACGCGGTCGAAAATTATTTTTGTCATGTGTAAGTTGAGTAGATACACTAGTTGTCTATATAGAGCCCATTGAAAAACTCTAGTACTTTGTTATATGAAATGAATTATTTTCCTTAAGCTTTATTACAATAATTATTTTTCTGCTCTTAAAGGATTTAATGATGCTAATTGGATTGCAAAGAATTCTAGGAGTAACGGGTCACTTGATATATTTTTTTTTTGTTGGTGGTGGCATCGCTGCCTAGAAATCGAAAAAACAAAGGACTTATGTCTAGCTTCTTAAAATTTCATTAGAATGTGATTGCATGACTATAAAATGCAATGTACCTGGCATCTGCAGATTGGTGCCTCCCTCCTTTCCATTAATTTGCAACGGCTGTCTTGAGCTTCACACCTTCGTCTGACCCCAAAACAGCAGCCACCATCTCTCTTATCTTTATTCCTCTTCCTTGCTGCTCTTTCTGTTCACATTGCACATCCCAATGTGAATCTCTTCATCCTCACAAATCCCTCACATTTTCCCGCCTATTCCGGAAAGCATCAAAATCAACAAGCTTCGCTCTCTCTGAACCATTAATGGAGTCTCAGTTCCTTTTAGCTTTCCTTCTCATTCTTGACATCTCTAGAGGTAAATACTTTGATGGGTACTCGTAGATTTCACTCTCTCTCTCTCTCTCTCCAATGTTTGGTTTCCGTTTTGGGATTTTGGGTGCAGGGACACACGGCGCAGTCTTCACACTGGTGAACAACTGCGGATACACGGTTTGGCCGGGGATTCTATCAAACGCCGGGAGCACAAAGATGCCGACGACCGGCTTCGAGCTCGCAAGCGGTACATCTCAGTCGTTGCAAGCACCGACGGGATGGTCCGGCCGGTTCTGGGGTCGAACCGGGTGCCAGTTCAGCGACTCGGGACGAGGGACTTGCCGGACGGGAGACTGCGGCTCGGGTACCGTTGAATGCAGTGGATCTGGCGCAGTGCCGCCGGCAACGCTGGCGGAGTTTACCCTGGGCACGGCGGGCGGACAGGATTTTTACGACGTGAGCTTGGTGGATGGGTATAACCTACCGATGGTAGTCTCCGTCTCCGGCGCGGGATCGTCACTGGGCTCGTGTGCTATGACAGGGTGCGCGACCGACCTCAACCAGCGGTGCCCGGCGGAGTTGAGGATTGCTGGAGACGGCAAGCGCTCTGTGGCTTGCCGGAGCGCGTGCGAGGCGTTTGGCCGGCCGGAATTTTGCTGCAGTGGCGATTATGGTAACCCCAATACGTGCAAGCCCTCTTACTACGCCGGAATATTCAAGAGCGCCTGCCCACGGGCCTACAGCTACGCATATGACGACGCAACTAGCACGTTCACTTGCGCTAATGCGGACTACACCATCACATTCTGCCCTAACTTCGCTAGGTATGTGTGCTTTTGTGTGTATGTGTGCGTGTGTGTGTGAGAGAGAGAGAGAGCTGAATGTCAAAAAAGAGATTTTTTGTTGAACGCCATCCTCATCTACACTAGGTTGCTGATTTGCTATAAAGGAACGGATTTTGCATTGTTTTTTATCTTGGCTTTTAGGATTTTCTTCGATAATTTTTGTTTTGCTGAATGCTTTCCTAATGGTGGGCAGTGAATCTAAATCAATGAGGTTGAATCAGAGAGAAATTTGTGGGAGAGTTTTATCTTTTTGGTGATGTTGAGTTCTGAATTTTGATTGGTGATTGGCCAAGATTTTTGTTGGTAGTGTTTTATCGTCACAGTCAGTTTGTCGGTGAACAAGTCACATCGGACTGTCGATTTTGTGAGGAAGATGACCTAATTGAAATGTCATAATCCATCCTTAAAGTAATCTTTACTTAATATAGTCTGTTCTGCAATTGGTATTCCTTGTTATCAGAAAGTAAATGTATAATCTCTGTAAATCCTGTTTTATTTTGCAGTAAAAAATCGTCAAGGGATTCAACATCTTCTTCCTCGTCTTCTTCTTCTTCATCATCGTCTCCGAGAGCAACAACAGGTGTGATTTTAAGTGATGAGGGTTGGTTGGCAACCCTGGCTACTGCAGATGCATCGTCGATCCAGGTCATGACATTAAGAGGCTTTGTCTATGTTGCCGTCGCTTCGATTGTTACTATGATGGCCAACATGCCCTTGTAGCGAGAGGCATCACTTTGTATTATTCTTTGATGATGAAGATGATGGTGGCCGCAGCGACATCGGTGGTGGTAGAGGCAGCAGCGGATGCATATAAGCTTGAATTGGGAGGATCAATAGGGTGATGTGTGAAGGTGAGTCGGCAACTCACGATAAATTTGCACCTGCTTGCGATGGTGGTCCAGGTCTGGTCCACAGGAACTGTTCGTTGTACACTAATGAAATTGAAACCATGTAAGCGGATGATAAGTGGAAATCGCAATTGTAAGTAAAGATAACAAGATTAGCTATTAAAGGTCTCGTCTTCATGAGAATCGAACTTTTTTAGGGATTTGATTGGTTTGGTGCTACGTCTCTACTTTTCTGCCTTTTAAAGATTCATAGCTTGCTTGGTAATGGGCGTCCTGCAGTATTCTCTCTCTCTCTCTCACACACACACAATTTGACGTATTTTATTTTCTTTTGGCTTATAGGGTGTTGCTTTCGATGGTGGTAGTTTTTTACTGTTGGTTTAACTTTCTGGTAGATGACTTTCCAATATTGTATAATCTTTTGAGAGAGAGAGATGATTATCACTGCCATACATCAGTATGTCTGTGACATGTATAGATCACCTAAGGTTACTTTGCTGACTGTTTCTGACAGCAACATTTCTTGTATGAATTTACTCAATTCTTATTCACACTCTTTTACAAGAGAGAGAGATGATTATCACTATCATTACATCAGTATGTTTGTGACATGTATAGATCACCTAAGGTTACTTAGATAACTGTTTTTGACAGCAACATTTCTTGTATCAGTTCACTCAATTCTTATTCACTCTTTTACAAGAGATGATTATCACTACCATTACATCAGTATATCCGTGACATGTATAGATCACCTAAGATTACTTTGCTGACTGTTTGTGGCAGCAACATTTCTTGTATCAATTCACTCAATTCTTACTCACTCTTTTTGCTTGTTGCTTTGCAAGAAGGGAGGGTTACGGGTAAAGATGCCTCGAGCCTCTGGATAATTCAACTTTTTATTAGGATCTAAAGAGCCTGAACCCATTATCATTTTAACAAACTAGAAGGAATCTACTCATTAGGATTAGAATGGTCTAAAGCACCTAAACCCATTAAGTCTTTTAACAATATGAGTGGAAGGATTTTTTAATTTTTTTAAAATAAGTACGACCTCACTTTTACTGCAGGTTGAGACTTGCATTTGAGTGCACATTAATTCAAATTATAGTTCTAGCTTATAATCAAACACCCCCTAAGAGTCACAAGTTCAATACAAAATTTAGTAAGGGAAAAAGGAACCCCATGCTCCAGTTAATTCAAGGTAGAACTTAGCTTTCTGAGAGGAAACCCCAAGATTTGGAAAAGTCTCTCACACACACACACCTGCACGCACATGCACACAGACTTATAAAATTTTGACCTAAATAATGGCGTGAATGGACCACAGCATCCACTTTCAGCAAAGCGTTAGGCACCACTTTATACTCCACCTATTACTTGAACAAGAAAGGCGCATCATCATATCTTGAAGCATATCTCTACATATCAAGTTTGTATTAAATGCCAAGCAGAACACATTAATTAGACTTTAACTAGTGGGCGCAGCAATCTCCATTAAGAACCGAACCTCTTGAGCAGTGTCCCAGACTGCAAAGAATCAGAGCGGGTAGAATGTGGTAGCCCAACAGCCAAACTGCATTTTGTCTCATTGAGCACACACAAATACACACGGTATGAAGACTAGATTTGCACATTTATAAATGATAAAGCAAATGTTGCAGATCATATCATTCAGATAAACGAAAGATTCTCAAGAACGCCCGAATCAATAGCCCTCTCTATCTCTATCTCGTGATATTGACAAGGCTGATGTGGCTATATTTACTTACACTCTGCAACAAACAATTAATCTAAGATGGATGCAGAGAGGCAGCTGGAAGCATTGGATCTTCCATAGAGTGAACTTGAGGTGGAATTGGAGGATGTTTTCAGATGCTTGATCCAAACCAAGGTCTCCCTCCTCAACATCGTCACAGGGTGTTGATTCACATACAATAGTGTTAATTTGCTCTGGCCTTTCGCATCTACATTTTAGAAGATTGCGAAGGAACCCACTGTAAACTCCCCCTTGTATATCATATATACATACACAAATGTGTTAAAATAATCCAAGTTGTTTAGCTCTCCCTCTCTCTCTCTCTCAAACATAATCTAGATCTGTTTCGATTCCATTTCTCTGATTCAAGGTGCACTCAATTCTCTAACCAGATCCAGGTTTCTAAGAAATCTAACAGACCAAATTCCGTGTTGGATATTAATCTTTCCAATCGGCATCCTTATGCAAATCCCCTGAATCTCAAAACTCAAGCACGAACTCCGCTATATTTAGGAGTGCCACGTTAACCTGCATAGTAGCCATGCGCATGGGTGTTAAACACAACCCATTTGACGGGTATGTGTGAGTGTATTCAATTAAAGCCATGTGCGTGTGGGTGTTAAACACAACCCTAGTCCAATCGGGCTTATATCATGGTAGATATACATAAATGTTTGCATGTTGCCTGCATATTCAAATATCCAATCACTTCATGGTCTGCAAGCCAAACCAATTGAATATTTCACAAAAATCTCGAATTTAACAAATACAGCATTCCATTACAAGAACAGAGCATATTTCTTGATTAACACGAAGGATCATGTTCACACCACTTACATCATGAGACGCAAACTCCATATTTGTTGAATAATTGTTCTGAGAAAACTACTTGCATTTGTCACAACAGATTAGCCTCGTGCAACAATTGAATGCAATGTTGATACTGGGATTGGGATGTTAGGCATCTGTCCCTCGGGGTGAATAAATTATCTATTCTACTATGTTGAATCTATTTTTGTATCAGCAGAGGCACAGAATATTTCAGCTGCTTCCAAATTGACGAAATGCAAGTTCTCATCAACTTAAATTTAGAAGGTTATCTTGATCATTAATGGGTAGCAATGATCTGCAACATAGCTAGGCCAAGAGGAATCCTCACCATTTAGGAGTTTTTGGTGAATACCAAAAACTTTGGTGTCATAATTTTCAACCATCTGAACTTTTAAGCCCAGTTTTCTAACTTGATCTAGAAACATCTCCAATGTATTGCCTCTCCTAGGGCTGAAAAAAATTCCCTCAGAATTTTCTGAGTTCTTCAACAAGTACCTCAAAGTGTAGGCAAGATCAGCATGAAACTCCTTGAAAAAGGTGCTGCAAACATAAGCACATTCAACAATACCAGGAGAAATAAGGCTAGACTAACGTGGAGAATAGCAATTATAGCACCATATACGCAGTCACAAAAATTGAAGACCATGCTTTTACTTACATATCCATGGCAATACTATTATAAAATCAAATATCAGTGCCTAGTGAGATAAATGAAGCCACAAGAACGATGTACCTTGAGAGATAACTATACAGTACACAAGCAGAAGGCACAATTAAACAAGTATATCAAGGCAAAAGCCAAAACATTCTAGAGCGAAATGCCAGATATGAATGGTTTCACCCCTCCACCATGTTATGCATCAATGACAAACAAACAACAGCTGATTTCCAGCATAACCAAAATGGTTTGGACTTGAGCCTCTCTTTTGTTGAAAGAAGACACAAAAGATTGGACCTCGAACTTAGGTGCGAAAAATCTGGAAGGCCAATTAATTTTTTCAAGATTATTTGATGCGCTTACACTTTCAAGATTAAATTCTGCCAGACATGACTAGGTCTTTATTTTTTCACATGCAGGTGAACAGTTCAAAATAATGGGAAGTACCAGTCACTAGCAATGATGATATCGAAGTGGTTGGACAAATCTGTCGCTTGTTCATGGCCCCAGTGCAATTGCAATGGCTTTACTATGGTACCTCCAAAGGTTTTTGAATTGGCGCCGATATTACAATGGATATCTTCCAACAGAAAACTAAGGACAACCAAAAACAGCAGGTAACCATGATTAAAACATCATCAACAGCTAAGAATTTAAACTAAAAAGCACCACCAACAGAAATCAAGCTCTGACAGACACCTAAAATTGAGTCCAAAAAGGTTGCAATTTTCCCTTGATTCAGCTTATGACACAATAAAATTTCTCTAAATTGGTGACAGGATGACTGACTGAGGAGCAAAATGTAGTAAAATTGTTGTCTAACAGTACTAGCAATATATAAATGATCAATTCAGAGGATACAGTCAACAACTTGAGGATTGCCGTCAGATATGATAACTTCATTTGCATCAGTGCTTGCAGCTACAGCTAGTCCAGCTAATCCATATCCTGATCCAAGTTCCAGAATTCTCTTAGAGCTGCAGGTATTTTTGAGGAATTAAACAACTTTGAATGTTAAATCAAATGATTGTCAAATAACAGAATGATATTCAAAAAGGGAAACTTAAGAAATGTTTAAAGTTCATGAAATTAATGTAACTGATGAGGTAGCATCTACACAACCATTGACCAACCTGAAAATATCTGCATGAGTCAAACAATAATATGTGAGGACCTCCTCCGATGGCCAGAGACCTGAAATTGTAGATGAAGAAATCAAACTATATCTCTGTTGATCAAGATCCGCTAGGATGCAAGGTCAAGCCCAGCATACGATCTAACCTCTTGAGAAACAGACAGAAACTAGGATAAAGATAAAAAAGTTTTAGTCTACTTAAACATTTTGGGAGCATAAGCAGGATAAAGGCAAATAGTCTCATCTCCTTTTATAGTTACTGAACTCCAACTTATTGAAACTAGGATAAAGATAAAAAAGGTTTAGTCTACTTAAACATTTTGGGAGCATAAGCAGGATAAAGGCAAATAGTCTCATCTCCTTTTATAGTTTACTGAACCCCAACTTATTCCATTTTTACTTTTAAATAGTGACCCAGAACAGTTCTCTCCAAACTGCACACTTCATCTGATATTCTTAATCTCCTCATGGTTTATGTAAGACCTGGTTAACTCCCTACATGGAAAATCGAGGACAAGGACATCAAACTATTTTCCTTACCTTCTCATTAGATGTGTTAGAAATATGTAGCTTGTGACATGACTACTATCTCCCTGAAGATAGAGTAGCTAAATGCGATCATGGATGGAATCAAATAGCGAATGCAGTTGCAGTTAAGGTCATGCAACTCGCAACTGGCAGTGGGTGTCCTGGAGATTATTATAGAAATACTAAAAGATATTACCCACTTCCCGCAATCCATCCTTAAACATGGGGAGAAGAGAGATGCCACCTTTTGTCTCTCCATTCCTCTTACTTTAGTGCAATCATTTGTTTGCCTCCAACCAGTCAGTTCTCACTTTTCTAGCTGTAGCCTGTACTGGAGGCAGTTCTGCCGAAATGGTACCACTCTAGCTGTTCTCTCCTTTTTCTATATCTAAATATTACAGATGCAGACTAGAAGGAAATAACATCGCTATTGAAAAGGTGACTCTTCGCACCTGGATTAATTGAATGAGTGAAGCATATAAGTGGACCTGATACACTGTGTAGCATATGAGACAAATACCAACTATACTTCTAGAATTTTTGTGAGATCCCCTAATTTATATCTGCTTCATTTGTGATCCTTCTGACACTGATGAATGGCGCCTCTGAAATTATACAGAAGCCAGTTTGACATTCAATAGGAGTTCCTTAAAGAAACATACAACCCAGATTTCTTGCTGGGTGATATTTCCCTACATGTCACACGGAAGCTCACACACGACTTTTGTGCAAACAAACATCATCTAAAACATATGACACATTCAAGGCTCATCAAGTCTTCCCCTTGTCAAAAAAAGTGTTTACTCTTTCTTGGCATAAGAAACCTGGTGGAATTAACTGCAAGGACTATGGCAAAGTTTGAGAAGAATATATAGAATGATAAATTGACTACTGCATTTCAAGTTGTATTAAGAAGGCCAAGCCTAGAAGAACAACTGTCTTACCGTCCTACAAACAAAACTAACAAAATGGAACCTTGCAAAGTAAAGCTAATATTGAAAAGTGCAACAACTGCACCAAAAAAAGGAACATACGCAAAATTCACAGCGCAGATATCCATCAATACAACTGTTTCCTTAATGTAGAGAACTTCAGTTATGGGACAAGGAAAAATTATAAATGAATAGCCCAAGTATCTAATTGTGCTTATACTTGATGCTTTCAGAAGTTTGACCCATTATATGATGTCAATAACTAGAATGCAGAATGATTCATGGTATGAGATAGGCCTGAGCCCAAGATGAAATTTATCAGTTATACAATGGTGATGCAATAAGCTTTTAGCATTAGCATCATCATTTGAACATAAACATCTTTATTACAGCCTTTTCCAAGAAAAAAAATCTCTATAACAGAAACACAAGAACAAAGTGAACTTACAAACAAGCCCTGTGCTATCAATGTCATGTATGTTGGAGATTTCAAAATCTTGCAGCTCCACATGATATCCTAGTCTTTGGCTGCAAGTAAGCATTCGGGTGTTAGCACTAATGAGGGTTACTGCAGAATTACGCTGTTCATTTCCATTTTACTATTTTTAACATTTCATATAAAAAGCTGAAGGTATGGGAAAAGGCTTAGTTGTTGTTGTTGTATATAAAAAGCTGAAGAATCGCCGCACTTGAACTCTCATACTTATAGAAGTCTGTCCGACCCAAAACTTCATCGCTGCCCTAAACATGATACTTGACAACAAGACACTTCAAATTTCAAAAGATGGAAACCATATGAACTGCTAATCTAAATGACTTCCACCTCTGCCAAGATGAAGTATGCCAAGCTATAACATGCCTACTTTGTTTCCAGTGACAACCATGGGATGCTACATGGACAAACTCCATATAAGCACGTCAGAAACTAGAACCTACGAACACAATCTTGTCAACATGATTATGACATCCTCGCTATATATACATACATATAGTTCCATATGTGCATTATATTTTCATATACATACATTTAAAATGGCATTAGTTCAATCTATGAGCGATATCTGATAGAAGCAGACTTCCTACGTGGGGCGCAAGGTCGACGCCCTGGCCGTGCATACCAGGCTTTGGGCTCTCGTTGTAACCAAAAAAACAAGTAAACTTGCTACAACTACAGGAACATATTTCACTGCCACCATTGGCCAATACTCGCCATTGACTAGATGACGGTAGGTGAGGCAAACCAGGCCAAAAGTCGTAACCTTTCAGATTTAAACAATACCGCCTCAAGTAAATAAATAAAACAATTCACTAAAAAGGCAGGTAATGAAGCTAATCTCAATGTGAATATCAAGCAAGAAAGTTCCAAGACCACCAAAAACAGAAAGCATAATCTCAAGGTCACAGAAAGATAAAAGGTGAAGTCTCTCACGTCAAAGAAAGAGTAGGAGTTCTACCAACGGGCAATCTATAGCATATAACAGCCTCTCTGTTACCACATGTATCTTTTCGCTTCGTTGAGAAGATGGGTTCTTCTTGCCACTTTGAAAATTCCCAAGGAATCAAGTTAAAACCATTAATTGATTTTCTAGAAACTCGCTCGATTTCCTTCTGCAACGAGCCGTCTGCGTCAACGTCACCCAAGATGGGATATAATCGAAGAATTAGCAAATATGATACACATTAAACTTTGATGAAGAAGACGATTTGAAGATTGTTCCTACCAAAAGAAGATGATGATGATGAACGGAGAGCACGCCGAAGGATTGCCCACCTGAGGGAAGCAGCTGAGGAAGGAGACCCCTTCTCCATTTTGCCCCTTCTCTCTTCCACAAACCCAAAGGAACCGAGTCGTTTACTCACTGCTTAGCGCTCTCGGCTTTGGCCGGTATTTTCACAGACTTTTCAAGTGTTCGAGCATTAGTTAAGGTGTCAAAATTTACGTCAGAAAACAATGACATAAGATTTCATATCTGGCTGGTGAGTTGACAAACAAGTTTAAGGTCATGAGTTCAATACTGGCCAGATGCATTGGCTACAGAAATTAGCAGAAAGGTCAATGAATAGCCTTCCCACAATGTGCATATCTAATGCACAACGGGCAATAGCTCACCTCGCTGGGAGTTAGACTCATAAGTTTGAGAGGTCAGGAGTTCGATAATTGCAACCCTTCTCCTTATTTGGGCTTTAGTGGTTTTTCCTTTTGGTTACAACATGAAGTATTAAGCCCGACACATACACATGAATGCATCCCTCAGGGTTCGAACTCGCGAGGAGTGAAAGAGCAGCAGAAAGGTCAATGAATAGCCTTCCCACAATGTGCATATCTAATGCACAACGGGCAATAGCTCACCTCGCTGGGAGTTAGACTCATAAGTTTGAGAGGTCAGGAGTTCGATAATTGCAACCCTTCTCCTTATTTGGGCTTTAGTGGTTTTTCCTTTTGGTTACAACATGAAGTATTAAGCCCGACACATACACATGAATGCATCCCTCAGGGTTCGAACTCGCGAGGAGTGAAAGAGCACTGCCAGTGAGAACGCTCTGGGTAAGCTTGTGTACAAAAGTAATATGATAAGGTGTTGTATGTTGGGTTGTAATATGAAATCAATTTTTTTTTGTTTTTAAATTCAAATTTCAATCATTCGTCAACAAACATAAGTATTCAAATTTCAATAATTCATCAATAAAAATAATGAGCTGAAATTTGTTTGAATAATGCTTATGTATGCTAACATATGCAATGTTCTCTGTCATATATATAATGAATTGAAACTTAATGCACCATGCATCATCTAGTGAACTAAAAAATCAAATAGTTAAGGTTCAAATTCAAAAATAAAAAGTATAAGTATAAGTTTACTTTTTACTTTTCCAATTTTTTATGTTTTGAATTTTAATCATCGGGTAGTGTAGATTTGGTGTGCAATGTCTTGATGATACATGATGTGTCAAATCTTGGTTCTCTACATATATGTAACCCCTTAAAGCACGTAATAGGAAGAAATAAGCACCAGGTCACTTGTTGACAACTCATGTATTTTTTATATTTCTTCAATCAAAAGCAATATCGGCAGCACAGCTGCTGCTTGATCCAGATGAACACGAAAGTGAGATGAAATTCCTGTGGTGTTAATTGGATGAGAAACTCATTCCAGCGCCATGGGGCATTGGAACCATACGAGTTCTCTTCTTCTTCTACAGATGTAAACTATATCTGGATGTTGAAGTGCAGAGTCTCTTCTCCTTGAAAGAGGGACAAGGTTGAGTTGACCAACTTGGCTCCATAGCCAGCACCGAGTTCGTAGTCCCCTAAGAAGCCCTCGAAGTCGAAGCAGCCTTGCTCGTCGGTCTGACCCTCGACCTTCCCTGTGTACCATTCTTTCAGAAGCTTGTCCACCACATCTCCAGCCGGAAGGTTTTGGAGATTGTTGTCTGTGAGACACATTTCGTAGCATCCATTGGGATGAAGGGCACTCCATAACATTATCCCATTCACTGATTGATGAGAGAACCCTTCTCTCAGCACCTCTTCCAGATAAAATGCCTGTAAATTAGAAAAATAAAAGAACACAATTTGCTTAGACAAATCTTTAACTAAATGTTTTCTTTATGAAAGGCAATCTTTAATTAAATGTAAAAAAAATTTTTTTGCAAAAGGCAATCTTTAATTAAATGTAGTACACCATGCATCATCAATGAACTGGTGCACTAAATCCACACCATATTGATCAAATAGATAAGTTAACATTCAAAAAGCTTGGAAAAGTATCATTTGAATTTGAGAAAAGTATAAAGTAATTTATACTTTGTACTTTTTTAATTTAAATCTTAGTCATTCGATCTAATAGTAACAATTAGAATCAATTTTGGTCCGGTAAACAAGTTGAATGAACCATAGACGTGCTGCCAAAGGGTCGGTTCGTGGCTCATTTGCCAGCTTAAAATGTTATTTGTTATCTCCTTAGCTCACTTCAGTTAAGGTGAACATGAATCAAACACTAGTAAAGTTAGACAAGCTGAACATAAGTTGGTTCTCGAGCGACATTTAAAAGGTAGTTTTCAATAAAATTAGACTTTTGCAAATTTCAATTAAATTTGTAATCTTTTATACATTTTCTATTGTGAAGTAGAATATTTTAACCACTTGACTACATGTTCACCCACTCAAATAGGTGGATTCACATGATTTTCTAACATAAACATACATAACTATTATGTAAACTATAGAGGTAGGTCTAAATGCATTCTTTTATAAACATCTTTATTATTAGATTTTTAAAATCAACCAGATTTGAATTAAAAAGAATCATTTAATGAATATGATGTGTTAAATAAAACATACAAAAGCCATCAATACTTTTTTATTTTTTTAATTCAAATCTCAACCGTTAATATCAAAAAATCAAATGATGTTTATGTAAAATCATACACAAAAGACATTATGCATTTAGAACTACTTCTACAAGCTTATAGAAGGTGAACTAAACTGGATAGTAGTGTTCATTTTACGCTCAGACAACTTAGTGAGCCCTGTCCGAGTTAAGAACATGAGCTGAACTGAGCCAAACAGCGAGCAGCTTGGTTCCACATCCCTACTAGATGTTTATCGAACTCCTGATTTCTTGTCGGAGAGCCGACCCCACAGCCAATATGCCTGTTTTTTTGCAGCAATACAGGTTCTTCTTGAGAGGACAAGAACTTCATTTCAATTGTTAACTTCTTGATGAGAAACCCAATTTTGGATTTACTAAATGGAATAAATGGGTTTAAATATTTAAAAAAGTTAAAATATTAATATTTAAAAATAAAAAAAATGTTTTTGAAGAAGAAGCTTAGAAGCAGATATACTACTCACTTGAGCTTGTTGGTCTAGCTTTTTGCTGATGTCCACCTCAGTGAGCCATATTGGCAGGCCCAGGGTTGCAAGTTTATCCAGTGTGGCTCTCATATATGGAATGTTTGGTTTAGTAAAATGTGACTCAAGGCCAATCCCTTCTAGCATCTCATTGCTCCCTCTTAGTCTTCTAAGCATGGAAATGTAAGCATCAACAGTTGAATTATTATCATTACAAGTCTCCACCACATTGAACTCATTCATGAAGAGGGTCGCCCACGGGTCTGCCCGCTGTGCCGTCTCGAAGAACTGAGCCGATGCGTTCGGTCCGAGCCGGTTCTCGTAGAAGCTGAAATGAAGCATCTCATTGCTCACATCCCAGTGCATGAATTCACCCTTGTACCTGGTCATTAGGCTCTGAATTCTCGAATTGACCGCATCGACCAAATCCGGTCCGGTGAGGTTGTGGACCCATGCTGGAGTGTAGATTGGATTCTCCCAGAAGATGTTGTGGCCCCGAACCGAGATTTGGTTTGCTCGGACGAAGCTGAGCATTTGGTCGGCTAGGGTGTAGTTAAGCTTACCTTGGTCAGCCTCAGTTGCACACCATTTTAACTCGTTCTCGAACACGGCCGAGTTGAACCGTTCTACGAACCACCTCTGTTACAAGAATATGAACCGGGTCATTTTCTTGGAATTTACTATTACCAACAAGATATGGGAAATGTTTTACCTGGTATGGTAAGTTCCCAAGGATCGTCTCGGCAATGGCTGAACCGAATGGGAACTCTCTGTTCCTCTGTTTGAGAGAGACCGATGCTCCTCGCAAACGGTCGCCGTTCAAGTCCGTCACATGTACCGTCACCCGCCGTTTTCTCTTCTGCAAATGTTGGATCATTTGTCTAATCTTAAGATCTGATTTGTATAATCAAGTTCCAGACCCCATCGGCCCGAAAGGGCCTCTGCTGCTAGATGGGCAGTCATGGGTTCGACTCCCATGGACATTGGGCCAGTGCCCAAAGGGTTCTAACTTCAAGTCCTATACTGGGTCGTCCCAACACCTTCGAGAAGTAGATTCTATGTTATAAATTGAAAAACAACAAGATCAATAGAAAATAGAGATGCTAATATGCAAATGGATCATCATGTTACTAACAACTGAATTTAGGGATGGCAATCTCAACCCGACCCATGGCCCGCCCCTCTTAAGGGTGGGTTGGGTTTTATTGCATTAGGTGGGGCGAGTTTGGGTCGGGTTTAGGGTAAAACATGTGAAAGAATCCACAAGACAAAGCTTGGAAATACTATTACCATGGATATCCAATTCTGCTGATGAGCTCTCCATTCTTCGTCTGTGAATGGTTGTAGAGAAGCACTGGACACTTGAATGTCAACGTCAGTATCGCCAGAACTCTGTACATTTTTTATGGTGAATATATATTCAACGGTAAGAAACAGATAATTGCGATGGATGTTAGTTGATTAATTTGAAAATTAAAGGACAGATTGAAAAGAAAATATTGGTCACCTGAAAGAATAGAACAGCGAGGGGAATGGAAGAGTCGGCAACGAAGCCACCCTTAAGGAAGGACCAACATCCGGTTTGGGCAACCACATTTCCCACACATTGCATAGACGCATTATCAAATGCTAATTTGGCTTTGATTGTTGCAGAACCTGCTCCTCCAATTTGGACCCAACCTGCAGAGCGGGTCACCATTTCAGACACGACACAATAATGTGACACAGTCAGCTTGACCCGAAAAATTTCATTTAACAAAACTATAAATAGAGATTAGGCCCCCTCTCCTTGACTCCTGCGAAGGTTGGATTGCACTCTACTCATCTTATAATCCAAGAGACAAACCCAGTTTTTTTCTAAAATAAACAAAATCTAAAACCACACTAAAGCCACGGTTTAAAGCATTGATTTAATGCTTTCACCTTTAAAGAAAAAAGAAAAAGAAAAACTAGATCCACCGCTTAGTGGCACCAATGTGAACTCCACCAGTTCACTTCAGCCGTTCAATGTATAGGTTGGTGTGCACAGCTCTCTCTCTTCGATACGCACCGACAATTAAATGAATGCCACATGTTTGTGTCTCTTTGATATTCTAATAAGTCAAGCCCCTTAAATAGAAGGGCACCCATCACAATGTTGAGCTTAGAGAAAGTATTTGAGGTAGTTTGGATGAATTTACAAAAGCCTCTTTTTGGATCTTAATCCGTTTGATCTCTTATTAAAATATGATTCGTGCTTATGCTTCTTCGAATAAGTTTCCCTTTCTACATCTTGGAACAGATGCATGCCCGAGTTCTATATGATTATTAGCCCAACGTACGATCATGAGGTCCTTCAGATAACTTGGATGAATCCACCATTATTGCTGTCAAAGCTGAAAATTCTGTCATAATGTGATCACTTAGGCCTCACGTTAGTTTCCTTCATTATAAAATACGGAGAATGATCTTCATTAGTTTCCTTTTAGAAGGAGTTTACTACTGAAAAAATCTTTGACTGCGATCTGTTGTCATCGTTTGTAAGTGTTCTCTCTCCATCACATTAATGGAGATGAAAAGCACAGTAACTAGAAGAACTTAAATTAGCGAAAACCAACAAGCTTAGTTTGAAAAGCAGACCTCCATTGCTAGAAACCTGAGCCTCTGATTGACTGATATTCATAATGGTTGCTTATTATAATGTACTCGATTCATTAGTTTAATACTGTTGGCAGTAAAGGGTAGGCAGTGGTTCCACGCTTTCATGCTTTGGAAATTTCAGAACAAAAGGAAACCCGTTATATATTCTCATCCCTTAAAAGGAGAAAAAGGAAATCCGCCATTACTCGTTCTTCTTCCTGTTTTTAATGGCTGTCGGCCTGTCAGATTAATTGTTCGAATTTCTATCTGAGTGCGCATGCACCCGCGCGCTTCCAACCACCCACTGACGTACACAGAGAGAGGAGAAGCAATGAAAGAAACTCACCGGAGAAAGCATACTTTGTATCCTTGGTCAGGTTTTGTATCAGATAAGCTAGCGAGCGAGTGGTTCCCGTTGGATTGTCCTGCATCTTAGGATCGTAGCCGTTGAGAACCCCTCCATTGTAAAGCGGTGGCTCGGGATATCTCTTACACTGCGTTTCAATCCATATAAGAAATCAAGAAAACCGATTCTTCAATCTGATTGAAATGAAGAATGGTCACAATGTGTGTGTGTGTGTGTGTGTGTGTGTGTGTGTGTGTGTGTGTGAGAGAGAGAGAGAGAGAGAGAGAGAGAGAGAGAGAGAGAGAGAGAGAGAGTCACCTCAGTTTATGCAGATGAATCATACCAAGGCGCCCCTTCAAAAGGAAAGAGCATCACCAAAAGAATATGAACAAATCAACAAACAAAACTAGTTGAGCTTTGAAAAAAAAAGGCAAAGATTCATCAACGGCCGTACCATAAGAAGATCCAAATCTCAGCGTTGTATTCAAGAGAAGAAAAAGAGTGCAAAGGAGTCGCTTGGTGTCCATTTGTGTATGAGCCAATGCAACAACAGATGGTGCGGGAAGGATTTATTTGAGAGAGAGAGAGAGAGAGAGATCACAGGATGAACAGTGATTGCAGAGTCACGTGCACTTCTCTAAGAAGGCTTCTTGTGAGCTTCTGGCTGTATTGCACCCTCGCATATGAAGGCAGCATTCAACCACAGTCGTTCACACACTGCAAAGAGGGCCACGCTGAAAAAGGAGGTCTGGGGTCATATAATTATATGACACAATATCAGGGGTCATATTCAATCCTCACCCTGCATTTCACTTCTAGTTTCTTAATGGGGTCGGCGATGACCGGATCAACCCAAATCCACACTACTAAATACTTGCTGTTTGGAACAAAGAGCAGCAGCTCACCTGCCCAGGGAGTCAACTCAAAAGGTTATGAGTTCGATACGCAGGGTGTGCAATTTGGCTTCACTCTCTCAATTACAACAACAAGAAAAAAGGAAATACTTACATCGTGACCTGTGGTCATTTTGCACAATTTATGGTGTACTCCATCCCAATGGAAATCCTGGGCTCCAACAAGAACTTAACTGGGTCAGAAACTAGCTAGAACTGGAACTAGTGGTTCATTACATTTTTTTTATTTTTTTCAAAATTTCAGAATTTTTAATGTTCTTTTTTCTGGTTTTGAATGGTTTATGACTCAATTTGAAACCAAAATTGACAGTTTCAAACCTGAATTGGAACCGGCTTGATCTCAGTTCGGTTTTGGTTCCTGGTTCCAGGAAAACCGAGAACAGATGTGTATAAGTTATATCACAAAATACCAGTCACTTTTCTTCTTTCCAGCAGCCTCGTGCTCAGGTAGAGTTCATATCATGTCTTTTCGTGTTTGTATCAAAATAGATCAACCCAGACATGAGAGCCAATTTCTTTTCAAATCCGGTTTTCGTGTCATGGCTGAAACTGCAAACCCTAAACCCAGGTTTTCGAGTACTTTCGATTACACACGAAGATGTATCTGTTTACTTTTTTTACCTATGTACTCCATCCCAATGGACATCCTGGATTCCACAAGAGAAGGAACCAATTATCATGAGCCTCACTATTATACCGTGTTTTATGCTTGGCATATTGCGAGCACGCGTGCACCCGTGATCAAGGTGTGTTCATACGGGTCTGGGTTTGGGTCTGGGCCAATGCAGTCTGAAAACTAATCATGTCCTGTTTGTTGTATGGGTTCTCCCTCTACAAATATTGAGGTTTCCTGATCAGCAAAGATGTGCCCTAACTTTTCAGGCTTTTAGGGTGTGTTTGATATAAGGTTCCACGGGAACTAAACCTTTGTTTTCGGTACTCAGAGTTCTAAGCATCATTGTACATCAATCAATAGTGAAATCCATCATTAAGAGGCGGCTACAAAAATTGTACCCATAGACTTTACAAGAAAAGTAAAATATCCCGTTCTCTCGTATGTTATCATCTCACCTCACACAAAAACCCAAGCATCAATATCACTCATGTATTAAGCATGAAATTAAACCCATGTTGGTTCTACAATTCTAGTACCAAGGACCTAACACCACGAATCAAGTATACCTTGATGGTACCTAAACCGCGTGTTTGAGTACTTTGGTCCTGGTTTATGCAAAACTGGATAATCTTAGAATAAAGCACGCCAAACATGCATGATCTTCTGATTGAAATCTAGCTGATCTAATTACATGGCTTGATCTTCGGAGAGAGGGTGTGCCACCAAACCCAAGAATTAAAATTTTCGTGATTTTCCAAAATCTATTCTCTCTCATGCTTGAATTGCGTGACTGGGAGAGAAATCCGCTCAAGAATGTCTGGTGATTCAAACAGAGTTCTGAACTCCATGCAAATCGGTGGGTAGTCTGCTTAAGAATGTCTGGTGAATCAAACACGCAATAGAAGTTCCGATTGATTGGGTTTTTGTTGGCTGCAAACGTGAATCGGTGGGTAACCCGCTGAAGGAATCGTGTGGTTCAACCACCCGATAAAAGCGTTCCCGATACATTTGGATGCGATGTAAACAACTCGAATGCTTCGTGTAAAATTTTGAGATGCATTCAGGGATGGAAATTTAGAAGCGACCCGATAATCTGACCTGAACCCGACATGAAAAAAGGTGTCTGTGTCAATGGTTAGGTACCTCGGGTACTGTTCAGGACTGTCAAAACTGACCTGACAAAAATCGGGTCAGTTTCGAGTTGACCAGACCCAACCTGAAATGCATATGTTAATTATGTTTTATATATTTGTATTCGTAAACATGTACATATAGCATCATATATACATATACAATGTATACTATAACATATATGTTTATATATCATATACATTACACACGGACATATGTGTGTGTATAGATGTATGCTTATGTATTAAGTGTGTTGTACATACACAGTTATATATAAACATGTATTTATAATATGCTGAATATAACACACATGCATGTTTTGTATAAAAAATAATTTCTTGTATATGTGTTGTGGTAGCAGGGTTGACCCAAGCCCGACAGGGGTCGTGTCCAGGTTTTCAAAATGGACCCAAATAGAAATCGGATCGGATCCAACCTACATGCTTTTGACCCAAACCATGAATAGGTCTGCCTTGCAAATCCAAGACAGCGACATCTACCGGTAGTAGGGGACACTAGGGGTATTCATGGTTTCGTTTGGTTCGGTTCTAGTCTCAAGCTCGAATCAAACGCTGACATGATTAGAATCGAACCAAACCAACAGTTTTAATTCAGTTTGGTTATGAACCATCGTTCTACTTATTTAGGGTTTGACTAAAGACGGCCGTGGGCGACATCCTCCTTCAAAGAAAAAATAATTTAATATCACGTGATCAATGATGACATATTATATATTAATTCAAGAAAAAATGAATACTACACCTGATCTTAGACAAAAGTCAGAAATGTTATGTTTTATTCAAACCCTTATGACCCATTTTATAGTCGTCATGGACGCTCTTGCTCCATCCACCTACTCAATACTATTTCATGAACATGATTCAGTACCTTGAATATCTACGTAGCAGGACAGCACCAAATTTTCCAAATTGTAGGACCTGATTTCTTTATTAATATCTTCATCCTACCGAGGATATCATTAATTCAAAATAGCAGATCAGCCTCTTCTTACAGGGAACGGCAGATTCATACAAGAAATCGATCAAATAAAGTGACACAAGAATAGAATTCGTAGAAGGGACTCGATGGGTTTGAGCTCCAACTCTGAAAATGAAGGAGATGGCAAGACTAAACCAATCAAAACCTTTAGCGAGATTCTTCAAGGAGCCACTGGAAAGAAGACAGATGAGGATGAAAGGTTCAGTACTGAGGTTAAATATACCCTGGAGTCCAATTAGCATGGACCACTGGTTTCAAAAGGATTGTGATGGAATTGGACTCCGAAAGGTTCATCCAATAGATGAAACGTTCACAAGAGAATACAATCAACAACGGAGCGGTTTTCAAGCATCTAACTGCATGGCTGAGAAGAAACATGGCGGCTGATAGTTTGTCGAGAAATAGTCTATCAATGCAGTTAGGGTTGCAGACTTGGAGACGTTGTCCTTCACGGAGAAATCAATTGGGGACATAACCACTATGTTCAACCAAGGCTACCTGCTCGGTGGGAGCCGGGGCTTAAAACTTTCATAAAACAAACAAAACTCTGCTAAAATTTTCTAAAAAGTGTTTAAAATTTTCGCCTAAATTGCATTTGTAGGATTTCAAACTTTTGTTGAGTCGTGTCTAGTTCAAGCTCTAATGAAGTGACTAGCCGAGCCTCTCGCTCGTTAAGTTCTCTTTCCAAAAAGATTTCAAAATCTCAATTAAAATGCAAGAAACAAGAGTTAGAAAACTTGCATAGGGAATTCGAGGCTAAAATAGACACAAGAATCGACGCCCTTAACCAAGAGGCTGAGACAGCCGACTCTTGTTCATCACATGGCGAACCTGACAAAGCCAAGAAAAAAACTACCAAGACAAGAAAACCCAAAGAAACCTCCGCAATGGAGGTAGACCAATACCACGATTTCTTCACATTGAAGGATCGCAAAGCCCTTCAACAACGGTTGAAGGGGCAAAACAAGGAAAAGAAATCATACGCCCTGTCTGACTTCCTTCATTCAAATTATGAAACAGACAACGACGATGACATACCGAATTTCCATCGGTATGATGGCACGGGAGATCCTAGATCCCACTTGCAACTCTTTTCACGCAAAACCCATAAAAATAAAAGGGACTTTGCCAAATGGATTTATTGGTTCCCCCTTTCCCTCAAGGGGACTGCTTCAAAATGGCTTGCTTCCTACGACTTAAGCCAGTTTGCTACTTTTGAAGAGTTAACAAACAACTTTATGCAAAGATTTTCGCACAACATGGAAGTAACACCCACTTTGAACACCTTGAGCGACACAAAACAAACTTCGAACGAGGATGTATACGCATTTATTGTTCGATGGAGGTCCCTCCTTGGGCAAATAAAAGAGTCCGGCAATCCTTGAAGATCTAAAATTACTTGGCCATGTGAATCCACATACATCATTAACTTTTTTATATAAAAGAACATCGAACTTGATTAAGCAATATCTGAGCAAGAAGAAGACTTTGGACACCAAACTGGTTCCCTACGATGGAGTGCACAAGGAGTGATGACTCTCTTGGTTAGAGATTCAACTAAAAAGATTCCTTTAAATTGATGGTAGCGAGTTTCAAATCCGTTGTGTTCTCCTCCAGTAGAGGGTCTGCCTGGAGTCGTGGACCCCGCTTGCCAACAAAAAACCAGCTCTTGGAACAGATTGGGACTAGGACCAAGGATGGTCCGATCAGTCTCGGATAAGGCTCAGTGAAGAAAGCTCGTGAAATCACACGACGATTCCGTCGATTGCCTTATCGACTATATTAGGACTCGTAGTTTTGGTGGTACGGTATTTGAGAGATGACTCGGATTGAGAACCATCTTCCAACATTGTTTGTGAACGTGAGCGGATCGCCAGAAATAAAATCCGAAGACTGAGAGTTGCATAAATTTGAGGAATCACGCTCTTGTAATAAAACGGATCAAGAAGAAGCGTGGTAAACTACTTGGTGGTGCCAATCTGAGATGAGGAAAAAGGCGTTATTGATTCTTCTCTTGGTGGTGGTCGTCATTGTACTGGTTCTTGTATCGTCGCCCCCCCAAAAGGTAACCCCTTTGCTTTTTCTTGTCCAATTTTTCTTACGTCTTGAACAGATCTTTGATGGGCTTCCTCCTTCCGTCTTCAATGGCTTAGTTTTGTTGCTGAAGTTTCTTGAAATGTTTTGTTGGTGTTCTTGATTTTGTTTGTGTCCGCTTATCGAGTCATTGATTCGTTTGATAGACTCTACTTGGTGTTCATTTTGTTGGCTTATTTACAGTGTTTAGATGCTTATTGGATTTCTAGGCTTAATGGTTTCGATTGAACACAAGATTTCCTGTGAATAGTTTTTAGTTTCAGCAAATATTGGGGTAATTCCTTTGTTCTCTTTACTTTGAATCCTGGGAATAGTTTTTAGTTTCAGCAAATATTGGAGTAATTCCTTCTATGTATACAGCATTTGGTGTTAGTTCTATTGGGTATTCTGTATTACTTTAAGATACATATTGGGTATAGAAATTATGATCGTAAATGAACATAAGGTGAAGTGGGCAACGTTCTTTCTCGTCCTTACTCTGCTAGGGATAATTTTATGATTTAGAAGAATTATCCTGTTCAACAAGCCAAAGATCCATATTTTTTCTGTGATACAAATGAGGACGTGTGAAAAAGTGCAAGAGATCAGAGTTTTTAGATCGTTTTGCTCATTAGTTTATTATTCGAATGTGCTACCAGAGTAGATCTTCACTTATTCTTGGTCTTTGAGTTGAAAGCAGTAATTGCAGTGTAAATCAGCCTCTCTACTTGGAAATCGAACATGCTGGTGACTACTGGAGATTACCGTTTGCTGCCTACTCTGGACTACAGCAGAAACTTCTATTGTCACAAAGCCCAGACAGAACGACCCTCCACTTTTTATGCTTGACTCTATTTCCCCTCTGACAAATTGATCCCTGGTGAATCATTGTCTCAATGGATGTATATGAGTTTCTGATTCAGGTGCATTTGTTATTTTGGACAATTGAGAGGTGCAGAAGTTTGGAGCCCTCTAACAATTGAGAGGTGCAAATATTGGAGTAATTCCTTCTATGTATACAGCATTTGGTGTTAGTTCTATTGGGTATTCTGTATTACTTTAAGATACATATTGGGTATAGAAATTATGATCGTAAATGAACATAAGGTGAAGTGGGCAACGTTCTTTCTCGTCCTTACTCTGCTAGGGATAATTTTATGATTTAGAAGAATTATCCTGTTCAACAAGCCAAAGATCCATATTTTTTCTGTGATACAAATGAGGACGTGTGAAAAAGTGCAAGAGATCAGAGTTTTTAGATCGTTTTGCTCATTAGTTTATTATTCGAATGTGCTACCAGAGTAGATCTTCACTTATTCTTGGTCTTTGAGTTGAAAGCAGTAATTGCAGTGTAAATCAGCCTCTCTACTTGGAAATCGAACATGCTGGTGACTACTGGAGATTACCGTTTGCTGCCTACTCTGGACTACAGCAGAAACTTCTATTGTCACAAAGCCCAGACAGAACGACCCTCCACTTTTTATGCTTGACTCTATTTCCCCTCTGACAAATTGATCCCTGGTGAATCATTGTCTCAATGGATGTATATGAGTTTCTGATTCAGGTGCATTTGTTATTTTGGACAATTGAGAGGTGCAGAAGTTTGGAGCCCTCTAACAAAAAGTGCGATTGTTTTTTGCGACTCTGCTGGAAGTTCCATTTGGGTGCATCGTGGTAGCTAACATGCGCGCAGCCTTTCTTTCTGTAGTAAAGTACATTGAGTTGGGTACGATAGACTATGTGCTTGTTGATACCTTCCCAACTTTCTATTCTTATTATTAGTGTTCTCATGGTCCACCTTTTATTTTGCTTTGTTCTTTGCTCTACATGTGTGATTCTGTCTATGTTTCACATGCCATGATATGATGGTTTTTATTGTTATTTCCATGTGAAATTCTTTGTGGTAAGGTGGATCTTCTTGTACGTTTTGCATTTTATCTGTTACTTATAACATTTTTGTGGTTTATCTCATGTAGCATGTTTTCTTACGTATCATTAAGTTTATGGATGAACTGCTACAACTCCGTTGTACATCTGATGTTAGGAGGAAAAGAAGATTGAAGAGGAGTTTGAGATAACACACAGAGTGTACTTGGATGTGGACATTGATGACCAGCATGCTGGTACGAGGAATACTTCTTTCAATTGTTTTGAATTGCTGAATCGTGTAATTCAGAAACTGACATCAATACCTTTCGGTTTCTATTTGTTGATGGAGCTGACTTTCACGTTTTGAACTAGTCTTTTGTCATACTGTATTTTGTTCAAAATGTATATATCTCCATAACGTATAGAAATCCTGTAGGTTGCTTGTTATGATAAAACCGAGTAATTTTATATGCACAATTTTTGTGTACAATCCGGTGATACTTCATGACTATGTAACTTCATCTTCTCTTACAAATGTATCTGTCTTAAGAGCTTAGATCAATCACGTTCAAGATTTAGGAGCAGGATGAAAAGGATGTGCTTAAAACAGTCTAGCATTTTTCCCTCTGGATGAGGGAAAAGTGAATGAAGAATGTCATTCTGCATGCTTGTGCTGAGAAGCCCACAAAGCTGAGAGTTGTAGTAACTGTTATGAAATGTCAAAAACAAAACCTATGATGCATGGGTGGTGATGTGCAGTCTCATGCATGCTTTTAGGCATTGCCTTAGAGTATCAAGTTCTCTTTTTCCTTTCCCAAAAAGAATTGTCATTTACTAAATTTTAGTGACAAGAATAGTGATAAGGAATCAAACCGTGAATTTAAACATCAAAGATGTAGGATTAAATGTTGGCAATTGTTTAAGCACCTATAGTAAATCCGTATAGTAAATCTTCATTATATTACAGCTAAAGTTTAATATACGCAAAAAAAAAAACACTTTTTAGATGCTATTTGCTAGATCAGAACATTGTCGTGCTTCAATATATCTTTTTTCTAGTGCCATCACGTTTCAGCATTTTGGTAATAATTCTCTCTTGTAAGGACTCTTCTTTTTCTCTTCTATCTTGTTTACCTTCTTTCCTGACTTTGGTGGCCTAAATCTTGTTTGTGTATGTTCTTTGTTCTTTGCAGGTAGGATTGTTATAGGCTTGTACGGTGATGTGGTGCCAGTAACTGTTGGTATGTCCTAAACTTGACATTGTGCTGATCTATAAACAATTTTCCCTGTTGATAAGAAATTTCTTCGAATCACACATTAATTTCAATCTCTAAATGCAAATAAATAATTGCTCAACCATTTTAATCATGGAGAATATTAGCTGACTTTGATAGAGGTTCTTGGTTATTTCTTCCTTTTATTGGTTAGGTTTTATTCTCGATCTTGCATTTTGATAATCGTAAGTGGAGGCATTGATGGTATTTCACCATGCTATCAGCCTGTAGCTAGTTTGGAACCTTCCTTTCCCATGTAGGAAAACCTTGTTGAATTGATTGATACTCAATCTGTTCCTTATTTAGACTTATATTTTAGTGTTAATTTTGCTTTTCTTTCTGAAAAAATATCATTTGTTTTGCAGAAAATTTCAGAGCACTTTGCACAGGTATGTGTCTTTGTGGTTGCTTCAGTTTCTGTTTTCTTTTCTTGATAACCAAAAAGTGTTAAGCATTATTTGCCTATTTTTTAGGAAAAGGGAATTCCATAGAAATTACTCAAAAATTGTGGTGTGTTGGTTGATGATTATGACGTTGTTTACTATGTTCTTATAATGCTTGTCATAATGTTTTTATGATGATTTGAAATCCTTGACCAACTGGACCGTTTTTCTTGTTGCCTTTCTTTTTTCCAGGAGAAAAGGGGAAGGGGTCAAGTGGGAAAAATCTACATTACAAAGGAACTCCATTCCACCGAATAATTCCTGGATTCATGATACAAGGTGGGGATACTGTTTACGGAGATGGGCGTGGCAATGAATCTATTTATGGAGGCACTTTTCCTGATGAGAATTTTAAGATAAAGCATTCAAGTCCAGGTTTGAAACTGGTACCCATCTGATATGCAATTCTATAGTATGATCAATCCTTCCTTTCTTCATCTTTTCTTATATCGAAAAGAATCTTTTGGATCCTTTTTGCCAAGTTTAACTGAAGTTGAAGCTCGGTTCTTTAAAAAACTGAAAATGAAGGTCATGTAAGAGAAAAGAAGCTTTGATTTTGCTGTGACTTAAATAACAAAAGTTTAGTAGCTGATCTTCATTATTCTTGAACACGAGGGTATAACTGCAAGGAAATGTATGTATGAATATGTTAGTTTGCTGTTCAAAGTTGTTCTAACTTCTATATTGTTCTCCAAATGTATATATGAATATGTTAGTACCAATTGTTCTCCTTAAAACCGTTTGTAATTATCAGTTAATTTGTTATATTTTAACTTATCTCAGGATGTTGATTTCAGGGTTTTCTGTTTTAGTGCTTGGAGAGAAATCGGTCTTTGTGGGCTTGCTATATTGTCCAAAATTGTAATACTACATTTAATCACCTAGATTTCCTCTCATGCAGAGTTTGGTTGAAAGAATGTGCATGGCGATAAAAACATCTCATGAAAAGATGCTATTGGATAACGTAGTAAATTCTAGCAAACTAATTCTTTCCTCGAGGGATGGTACTAACATACATAAATTGTGGATTCTGAGAAAGAGGGACGTGAATAAGGTAGTCCTGATAGCTAGGGCATCATTTTTTGCTGAGAAATTGCACAGGATAGGTTTCGACCCGAAATAACTCTGCCTTATTAGGTGGTTCCGGTACCTCTAGTAATTATCGAGATCAGAGGAATGCCATATGTTGTACTTATTTTCTGGGGCATTAGGTGGTTCCGTCTCTACCAATTGCAGCTGGGAACATTTTAATCTGAAACCGTGACAATTTGCAATTTTCTTGTTCACTATAGCTCTATCATGGAATACCCTTCACTGTCGCTTCCGTTTAACTACTTTTGACGTCCAAATTTTGTTAGGCATCGTTTCAATGGTGAACTCGGGGCCTGATTCAAATGGTTCACAGTTCTTCATAACCACAGTGAAGACTTACTGGTAAATGTCTTTTTAATTATTTCATGTTTCCTTGGATTGTAATTGTTCAATATCTTGCCTCACTCGCGTTTATTCCATCTTTTCTTAGGCTTGACGGCGAACATGTAGCTTTCGGGAAAGTCATTGATGGCATGGATACCGTTTATGCTATAGAGGGTGGAGCAGGTACGTACAGTGGGAAGCCCAGGAAAAAGGTTTTCGTAGTTGATTCTGGTGAAATACTCAAGGCCAATTGGAATGAAGAAAAGTGAGCATGCAACAGAGTTTTTTGCAAAATTTCTTTTGGGCTTCACAAATCAAGCCCATGCGATCTTTCATGAGGATCTTTCAAGTACATGATAGCAAGTGATTAGCAGGAGATTAACTACTTGCACTCCATGCTAATCATCAGATGATTGAAAGGCTGAAGTTCTGTCATCACCAGGGTTCTTAATTGAGATCTTTCAAATTGCAAGTCTCTGTAGTTGTAATTGGACAAAGTGACTGATAATCAAACTCAGCATGGTTGATGCTTCTGATTAGAGTTTGTCCTGTTTTCTAATGTTCTCTCTCTCTCACACACAGAGACACGTACACGCTCATGCGCACACACTGGCACACGTATCCTTGCTCGCTTGTAGTTTGTAACGTGTAGCCTAGAATCCTATAATGTTGTGATAGAATGGAGCCTAAAACAAGAGGTCAAATTGAAAGAAAAGGACCAGGCCTTAATCAAACATTAAAAATGCCAGGTCTCTAATGATGCAACCTTCAATTGATGTTTACTTCTCAAGAAATTCAAGCATACTAAACTGAATGGAGAACATTAGAGTCCACTGAATAACGAGGCATGTAAAGTGAAGGGAGAACGTCCATGTAAAGGTACAGAGGTACAAAACAAGATTGTTGGAAGAATTTGTCATACGCGCACACACATATATATCTACATAAAACCAATTAAAAAAGCGACCGGAACTGTTCATCACTAACCTTGACATCCACTTTGATTCGATGATGCTCGCTGAAGAAATTAAACTGCTTGCCTTCCTATTCGTCTATCAAGTTGCACCTTAGTGAAAGACAAAGTTTGTTCCCCAAGTTGCGATTTAGTGAAAGATAAAGTTTGCATTGTACTCCTTTAAAAGATTGTCTTCTTATGTACGCCCTTCTTAAAAACTCACTTTGTAACCGTATCATTACCATAAAGTTCCTTTCTATATCATCTCATCAACATTTCTGTGAAACTATTTGCTTAATTAGGTTATGAACTTTGAAATGAAGCGTATTCTTGAAAATCATTACAGTTCCATTTCCAGATGAGCACGCATAATGCTATCATGCATAAATCATCTGATAATTAGCCGGACTCTGTGTGTGTTTGAGTGTCCCCTCTCTCTCAGTTAATTGGAAAATTCAGACTGTTCCCTTTAAGCCTAGCGATGATCTCAATGAAAAATGGTTGACTACATTCGTTGCTCTAGTTCATTCATCTCCCTCTTCTGCTATGGCTACTTCTCGACGATCCCTCTCCACCACCATCTTCTGGGTGGCCTTCTTTGGTCATCGCGGGTCACCCCTCAAGGTATATTGGCTTTACATAGAAATAATGCAAACACCCCATGAGGTACTTATACTTTTTCTTTGCTTCCAAATCCATCCCTCCTTTTTCTACCGACTTTCAAATCCATCCTCTCCATTTTGGATGAACGCAAGAATGTGTCTTTTGATTACCATTTTCAGTACATCCACATGACTTTGTTTATGGTTTCAATACAAAGATAAAAGTCAATTCTCCATGTACCATGCACATCCACTCAATTCTACCCTTAACTTTCTTAAGCCATTGTCTAGATAAATTCACCTTAAGGATACTGATCAAGTCCATGTTCTTCATTTGATAATAGACTTCTGGATGACCTGATTATGACGCATATTAAGATGAAACAGGTAGAAACCTGCTATCTTAAACTTCATAAATAGGATTTTATTGATCTAAGAACTGGTTTCTGTCAAATAGATAGAACCTGTAGAGCAAGATTCTGCAATCGCTTTGCTGAGAAAGTTAAAGTATCTTCAAATAGGTTTTCGTTTGAAAGAGTACAGAGAGGTGTTTGATATATTTAATTCGTCTTAAAAGAATTGTGAGGATGAAAGTGGTTCATATTTGGGGCAGTTTATTTTGTAGATTAGCCAAAAAGAGGGGCTGAACTTAAAAAGTAGTTATATAGGGAAAGAAAGCAATTACTTTTTTGAATACCCAATCAATTTGTTCACCTAATTCTCTGAATTCTTATTCTTTTTCCAGGCAGAAAGACAAATCCTCGGTTTCTGGAGGAGGTTTCAGCAGTTCTCAATAAGGAGGATCCTATCCTTGTGGTAATCACTGTTCGTGCTGTCATAATTAGTATTGTTATAAAACTTATTTTATGTATTCTCCATACGTTATATAATGAAACTTCATAAGTTCTATGGTGTCATTTCTTAGTCTTTTGCACAAATATATTTGTTGGTTCATATTGAATAAAATCTCCTTTGTGTTCTTGATAAAGGGCTGTCTACGTGGTGCTAGATCAGTGAAAGCATGCATTGATCTTCTCGAGTTTGTAAGCTCACAGTTCACTCCTTATGCCATTAATTGCATGTGATTTGTTGAGTGATGAATGTAAGCTTGGATATGGGTTGCAGGGCTTCGAGGACGTGAAAAACGTCGAAGGAAGGTTTAATTCTTGGGTGGCTAATGGCTTCCACCTGCAGAAGCAGCAGCAGGAGGATGAGATGTAAAAAGAGCATGTATCCAGATTATATTGACAATACTGATGGCTTCATTCAGGAAAAAACAGAAGGTTTATCAGTATCTACCACATATTGTATCACATCATATCGTATCTAAATTAGAATTCGGTTGTTCAAGGAAAGGTACTATTTAATGTTAATTTTGGGCATTAAGAATATCCCACCATGCATGCATTGGTTAAACATACGATAACAATTCATACGGTATAATTGGATCGACGAATTGCTTTATCCTTGACGAGCAAACAGCATAGCATCAAATGGTAATGGTTTTGAAATCTTGAACCCTCCTTGGTTTGGATCATCGGATTCTGAAACTGATTAGTTGGATTTAGATACCCAAACCAGTATCTAATTAATAGTTGGATGGATCCAGATAGGACGTTCGAGGTCGATCCAATGGATACTCAGTACAGTTAATCAGGAGACATGCCCTGAGGTTTCATGAAAAAGAGAGATGCATACTCGTGAAGATATTATAATTTTAGGAGTTTTTTTTTTGGTTACAAAGGGAGGTCGAAAAGCCCAGGAGTCGAACTCCCCAGTAAGAGCAAGGACATCAAAGCACTCCGCCATTGCGCTACAGCAGCTTGTGTTGCAGTCTGTCCATGACATAAGGAATTGACGAATGCTTATATAAGAAAAGATTGGACCTGTAATGAAGTTAGAGAAAAGTTTTTTAATCGGTATCGAGTTGGGCAGGCCGAAAGCAGATGAGAGACTTGGGTGTTGAACTCTTGGCCTTCTTCCAGAGATCCAACACCCTGGCCGGCGACCGATGTTCTTCTTGGGTATAGAGAAAGTTGGTGTGACACTAATGACATAGGGAGAACACGTTGAATATTAAGGATGATTCGAACATTTGGAGAAGTAAAAGGAGGAGTTCCAATGAGAATTGTGCAAGAAATTAGATAGCGAAGACTTATTATGGTAGGACTCAAACCATATTGTCAAGTGATCGTGTAAGGGATCACTCTCGTAGGGCTGATCTCAAGCCTGATAAAAGAAGAGGGTTGTGTTAGGTTTTCCACAGTCAACATAAAATGTTGTCTTATCATAAATTTTAAACCTTTTTGTTGTTGTAGCCTAATGTGCTTACTGTAATATAAAGGTGGGTTTTGGTTTTAGATGGAATTGGCACATATTAAGGCTTAACATATCAGACGGTTAAAACCTCAGCTTATGCCGGGATGGAGGTTGCTTCATTTTGCCATGTAAGTAAAATAAAGATGCAGAACGAGCAACAACTCATCTGGTAGGGTTTGACCATTGCCAATAAAATAAATATGAAAAGGACATGAGATCCATACCTGGGACATGGCATTCAATTATTCGCTTATTTTGTGAATTATGATATAATTGTAAAAGCTTTTTTTTCAAATTTTAACAAGAATTCCTTTTTTTATGGTTTTCTATTTAAATTTTAACTTCATCATGACTTGCAACTGAAGAGTATGAAGCTTTTCAACGCATCCAAAACCAAGCCTTACCTCTCACCAAATGGGCCAGCTATGTGGATTCTTCATCGTCATTGCATTAAATTATGTGAAAAGACCTAACCATAAAATACCAGTCGAATTTTGTTGTCAAGAAAGAGTTTTTCAATACTTTGTTAAATGATGATCACCCTCTTTGCTTCTATATTAATCAAGTCTCTAAGTTTATGCGTATGCCCACCCGTCACACTTGACCCCTGATGGTGGGTTCGCGCCTAGAGTTATTATCCTTTAGGCCATAAACCAGTTGAAGAAAAGAGAAGATGAACCCATACCTGTCTCGTTAAGATTCGGGTCAGGACCAGGTATAGGTATATCCATTGCCAACCTGCTCCATTGCCATCCCTAGAGTCAACCGTTACCATGAAGTTATATATAATCATGAGAACATCTCCGACCTTAGTTTAGCCCGTCACATAGTTGCAAAAAATCAAGCTTCCCCAACAAAGAGACTTTTTTTTTTCACTTCTTGTGTCCATTTGGGAACATAATTGGACTTACCTTCTTTGATTACGATCTTCAACTTCGTATATCATTTCATAACCTCATAATTAAGGTTTCTTTATCGTCGTGATTAGGGTTTCGATACCATGAATTAGAAAGGAAGCAACAAATAGATCACCAACCTTCATCAATATGAAGCAATAAGCATTGTTGTTGAGACGAAATAAGAGTAATGGGCGTGCTGTGGGTCAAGCCACTAAGATGACTCGCCTTAGGCCCTTAAAATTTTAAACTCGTTATAGCTTCTATTGGGAGACACTCATAATTTTTTAGGCCGTATCTAAATATTCAATTTTATAAGCCCCAAAAGATTTAGAATTTTGCGTTAGGCCTCGACTTTTGTTGATCCATGGTTAGGTGAATCTCTAAGTTAGCATCCTTTGTGTCTTCTTCTTCACGGAGCATCCTTTTGTTTCTTCTTCTTCTTCTTCAATGAAGTTTTTATCGTCATAAAAAAAATAAAAATTAGTTGACTCAAAGTCGAATAACTGATTTTTATCATTTTTTAATGAAAGTAATGTTAAAAGCTTATTTTAAAGAAAAGAATTGGCCGATTCAGTTGCAAGCATGAAGATATGGCCAGGCACGACTTTCTTTCGAAGAGCGAAACAAGCAAGCATGGTTGCATGACGATATCTTTCGATTAATCTACAATTTTGAAAGCAAAATATTGATAAATAGAACTTCAAGCCAACTTTAATTATAGGGCCTTTGCCAGAATCATCCTTTATTTCTAAGACATTACTAAATACAGCCATCTCTTTTTAGGGCAGTTTAAAAAAACATGGTTATCGTTTATCTAACTCTTTCAAAAGTATAAGATTGTCAACATAAGAAGATATCCATACCCATAATCTTCATATGAAACAAAAGTTACAACTATATATATAGTAGCTGCACAATATTTAAATTGCATGATTTTATTAAAACATTTATACCATTCGATCTTTGAGATCAAATATAGGCATTTAAATTGTTTTATATTTAATCAACATGGTGTATTAAATGTGAAGTACAAAAGTATGATTATACTTTAATTAAAACTTTTACCATTTATTACAAGGATCAAATAGTAAAAATGTTTAATTAAGATTATGCACTGAAATATATTATGCATTTAACACTTTTCCTATATATATATACATACATGTGTGTGTGCATGTTCTTATGCTTCCTTTTAGTTTTTTTGCCAATTTACTGTTGAATTTTCATGGATAAAGTCTTAAACCATCTGCTTTCATTTTATATCAATGATTTTGAAGTATTTGAAAATCAACATAAGCGTGTGTATAATTCAAGTACCTTAGACCCAAGATCTAAAAGCCGATTTATATAAGATATACCGTGCTAAATAAGGCGGTGTGTTTGATTTCTTAGAGAGAAAAATATTTGGAATTCGATAATTTCAAGTACTTTCATTTCAAATGATCATGAAAGAAGTTTTTTTTTTTCTCTCTAAAGGCAAGGCGGGTGTTGGACAGAATTTGTGTTGCCAGATGCATCCAACAACATGATAGGACCCTTCAGTTTTAGGGAAAGGGTATTTTAGTACACGCAATAAGTGGTCAAACCACAGTTTATATAGAAAAGTAGGGTTCTCTTTCCCATTAACTTAAATACAGGTATTTTGTTCGGGATTAGCCCGCAAGAAAAGATGTATTTTAAGAGAAACCTTCACTCTAAGTTATAGTGTTGCTCACGTTGCCTATATATACAATAACAACAACTAAGCCTTTTTCCATACTAGACGGGGTCGGCTACATGGATTATTTGTTTCCACATATCCCTATCGTGTGCCATGTTAATAGTTAATTCACAATAAGCTAGATCATTCTTGATTGTTTCTTTCCAACACTTTTATGGTCGTCCTCTAGCTCTTTTAATACTTTTCAAATTTAGTTTTTCATACCTTCTTAGAGGTTCTTCTTTTGATATTCTTTCTATATGTATAAACCATCTTAAACGATATTCTCTCATTTTATCCTCTATTAGTGCCACTCCTAATTTGTTTCTAATAACCTCATTATGTATATAGTCTTTTCTTGTATAACCACTCATCCATCTCAACATCTTCATTTCTGTCACTGACATCTTTTGTACATGTTGATGATTAACTACCCAACACTCATAACTATAAAACATGGCAGGCCTAATTGCTGCTCTACAATATTTACCTTTTAACTTTAATGGTATATTCTTATCACAAAAAATATCTAATGCTCCTCTCTATTTTAACCACCCATCATTAATTCTATGCGTAACATCTCTATCAATTCTTCCATCACTCTGAAAAATTGACTCTAGGTATTTAAAACTTTTCTTTTGGAGGATGCAATGTGTGCAAATTTTAATTTCTATGTCCTCTGAGGTAACCAAATGATCAAACTTACATTCCACATATTCTGTCTTTGTTTTACTAAGTCGGAAGCCTTTGCTTTCTAATGTTTCTCTCCATAGTTCCAATTTTCTATTAACTTTTTCCTTATACTCCTCCACTAATACAATGTCATTTGCAAATAACATACACCAAGGTACTTCATCTTAAATATGTTTTGTTAACTCATCAATCACCATTATAAATAAGTATGGACTTAAAGTTGATCCTTGATGTAACCCAATATTAACTTCAAAGAAGTCAGTCATTCCTTCATGAGTCCTCACACATGTTTTTACACGATCATACATGTCTCTTATAAGGTTAATGTATGTCAATGGGATACCTCTTTTCTTCAAAGTTCTTCAAAGAACCTCCCTCGGTACTCTATAATAAGCTTTTTCTAGATCAATAAATATCATGTGAAGGTCTTTATTTTTTGCTCTAAAATGTTCTATAAGACGTCTCAAAATGTGAATCACTTCAACAGTAGATCTGCCTGATATGAATCCAAATTGGTTCTCTGTTGTACTTAATATTTGTCTTAACCTATATTCCATTATGCTTTCCCACAATTTCATGGTATGACTCATTAACTTGATACCTTGATAATTCACACAATTTTGAATGTCTCCCTTGTTCTTACATATGGGTGCTCTCCATTCCTCGGGCATCTTTTAGTTTTTCCATATTTCATTAAAAAGTCTTCTGAGCCAAGTAATTCCTATTTCTCCTAGTATTTTCCAAACTTCTATAGGAATATTATCTGGTCCTATCGATTTACCACCCTTTATATAGAAATTGTGGTTTATATACTTTTCTGATTTGGCTAACTCTCCTAAGCTAATACTAACATCTTTATTTTCATTAAAAAGCTTATAAAAATAGTTTTTCTATCTATTTCTTATATCATCATTTGCCACTAGAATTTTCCATCCTCGTTCTTAATGCATCTAACATAATTAAGATCTTTAGTTTTTTTATCTCTAGCCCTACCTATCCTAAAATTATCTCTTTCACCCTCTTTTGAGTTGAGTTTTTTATATAAATTCTCTCAAATTTTAGCTTTTGCTTCACTCATGGCCTTTTTCGCTTTCTTCTTTACTTTCTTATAAGCCTCTAAATTTTCACTAGTTTTCTTAGCATAATGTAATTTGTAAAATGCCCTCTTTGCCTTGATTTTATTTTTCACTACTTCACTTCACCACCAAGCTTCTTTTTGTGCCGGTACACCTCCCTTAAATATACCTAACAAATCTTTTGTCACTTTCCTAATATGTATAACCATATTGTTCCACATATCACAGGGTGTATCAACATAATTTCAAACATCTCCTTGAAGGACTTTTTGTTTAAATATATTTTCTTTCTTGCTTTTGAGGTTCCACCATTTAGTCCGAATAGCTCGATGCACTCTTTTCTTCTTTGTCTATTTTTTTATTTGTAAATCAATAACTAAAAGTCGATGTTGGGTGGTTAAGCTTTCTCCTGGAATTACCTTGTAATATTTATAACACGCTCTATCTTTTTTTCTACAAATAAAGTAATCAATTTGTGTTTGTGATAACCCACTCTTATAACTAATTAAATGTTCCTTGTTTTTTGAAGATTGTATTGACTATAAAGAGATCAAATGCCATAGCAAAATTTAAAATCTCCTTACCTTCCTCATTTATATCCCCAAAACAAAAGTTTCCATGAATCCTTTGATACCCTAATGCCTCTTTACCAACATGTCCATTTAAGTCTCCTGCCTATATATATAATGATTAAATGTCACTGTTTAAATCTATTCAAACATTTTTATCATTTAATTGTTGTTATTAATCTTAGAGATTTGAATCTAAAAAAGTGAAATGTATCCTTAAAAATTAAATGAGAAATGATAAAGATATATTTCATATTAGATTTGAGTACATAAGTTTGAGTATATATCACTATTTTTCTCTATATATATATATATATATATATATATATATATATATATATATATATATATATATATATGTATAAAAGAATATGATAAATGCATACCCTCCATTCATGTTCAAACATCTCAACAATTGAAGTTTAAGTTTAAAAAAGTACGATAGTTTTTTTAAAAGTGTATTCATGATACTATTTTGTTTTTTATATTCTCTTATAGAGAAAGAGAAAAAGACCTTTAATAGAAGACGCCTTTCTGAGAATATTGCTTCGCTTCCGTCTATCTATCTCTCTCTGAAGTTGCACCTAGCTGTCTGAGGACGGATGATTGATGGCTACCAAGAAGCCTGCTACCATGAAATGGTGAATTTTCCGTTGCTTTATAGCATTTATTGTCTATCTACCTTCTTTCATGCTTAATCTAGAGGTTGGATCGCACGAGGAGAGCTAATGGTCGACCCACGAATTGAACGTCATGAGTTCGATACCTGGGACATGTAGAGTCCACCTCTCCGTTCAGAAAAGATCTGGGAGATCATGATCTGGCGGAAAAACAAGCTTCCATAATTCATGTCATCGTGAGAAATCTTCGTGACATCAATTAATGGTGTCCATCATCTCCCACATCACTTTATGAGTGGCCTCCAGGCTCCATCAAACTCCTCTTTTCTCCAAAGTTTTCTTTTATACAGTCTGCATCAATCTCCGACTATCGCCAATATTTCCTGGGCTTGCCGCCTCTCTTTCTCTCTCTCGGAGTTAATTTCTTTGGTCTACAGAAAACAACCAATTGTCACCGTGAATGTCCATGCCGCGATGTATCTACTGGATTCTGGGCACCGCTTCTTTGATATCAGGTTGCTCTCTCTCTCTCTCTCTCTCTCTCTCTCTCTCTCATATATATACAAAATATCTTCTATTTATTTATTTAATAATATTGCATGATGGCTTCGTATATTTCATTGCTGATGCGTGGCTGCTTCATTCTCAGGTCCAAAGAAGAGTTTGCCGAGGCACACATTAAGAACTCCTTACACGTTCCCTACTTTGTAATTACTCCTCAAGGTAATGTATTTCGCTTAATCTCTTACGACTGCCTCCTTCTTTAACCTTCCATATATTGCACGCAAAATGATTTTGCAGTGGCTAAATTTATTATATTTCCCTTTTTTCCTATCCTTTTGTGGCAGGTAAAATGAAAAACCCTCGATTTGTGGACGAGGTTTCAGCAGTTTGCAGTAAGAATGATCATGTAGTTGTGGTAATGAACTTAAATTTTCTTGGAAACAATGAGTATTATATTTTATTGTTCTTAGACATATTATAGACAGTTTCATGGGTTGCTGATCACTAAGGATTAATTCTTATATCATGAAGGGATGTCAAACCGGAACTGGATCATTGAGTGCGCATATTGACCTCCTCAATGCTGTAAATGTTTTTCTTTCTTTGACAATCTCATTTTAGTGAGTTTACAATCAAAGTTACTGCTAGTTGTCAATTTATTTAGGTGTTCCTTCTTTTCTAGATTGCTTAGCATGCTAGTAGTTGCTTAAAGTAATTATTTTTCCTATAAACAAGCATCAAAACTAAAAATAGGCCTTCTCCGATACTGTAGAAGTGAGATATGGATTTTAAGTCACTATTCTACTCGATATTTGGTACTTTTGAGCTTAATTTCGAAAAGATCATGTTCATCATTTCCTTCCAACACTTTGAGGCATTCTCTTACTTATTTTGAAATGCTAACTATATAATTTCAGTACATTCATTTTTCTCTCACTGCCTCATTATGGATTCCATTTTTTCTTATTATACCACCATACATCCAACTTAACGTTGTTATTTCTGACATCTATGACACATACATACCATTCGTCTTTATGTTGATAAATTTATGCAAAAGAAAAGGTGGGCGTGGTTATTTCAGGACTTCAAGAGAGTGAAGAGCCTGGGCGGAGGGTTTAATGCTTGGTGGACAATGGCTTTGATGTGCAAACGCAGGAGGATGAATCACAGAGAATTTGAAGATATATAATTTTATAATTGATAGGATGCGAGTGTACACAGTATTTATTAACTCTTCGACCTTGTTGGAGTGTTTGTAATTCCATTTGAGCTGATTATGAATTCAATATAATTGAGAAAATCTCTTTATTTACAAGTTGTTTCGTAGCATGAGCTGTGCACACTTGACTTCAGACTCCCCACTGTAACCAAAAGAAAAAGAATGTTATGTATTAATGTTCAATAACTTCAGTGATACTCATGCGGCAGAGTTACAGCCTTAAAATGGTACCATGAGGACTGACGAGGATAAAACACGCCCCTTAAATAAAAGCAATTCATTTGATAACTCATGCTTCCAAAAAGAACTCCCCTGAAGAAAAAGGCAAAGAAAAGCTTGTCCCCTGAGCATCCGGCGGCTATCGTACAAAACCCGACAAATTTTCTGAAATCATCTGCTTTACACCGTACAATCCTCGTAGAACACCTCACTCTCTCCGAACTCAGGCTTGCGTTAACGAAGATCACGAAGAGTCTGAGAGGGAATGACGATTGTCGTAGATCGTCTCCTTTCACCAATCCATCGGCGCATCGTCACCAACCTTCTCACCATCTGTCAATCGATAATGGACACAACCAACATGCACAAAACCCTTCTTCTCTCCTCGTTTACTTCGCCTTCTCCCCCTTCTCGCCATGGCCAGTGGATCCAACGAGCCATCTCTGCCGCTTCTTTGCGAAACTCATCCAATTTTGGCCTCATCATCGACACCAACTACAGAAAACGAGATCGAATGTTCTTCTAGGAACGAATACTTGCCTATCGTCTTCAACTATGATCGAAGGCGCTTCCGCGACCTACCTTTTCTCTTCCTCTTTTTGTTATTCGTCCTTTCCACCTTGGGATTAGGTGTTTTCTGCATTGTCAATCATGATCCTGATTATGGAAATGTCGATCCCTTTGTTTTTGACATGGAGACGTCGTCTTGCTTGCCAAATTCGACTCTTCTTGGTGATAGAGGAATATGGTCGTGGCTGAATGGGTCGAAAATGAAAAATAAGTGGAGAGGAAAACCATTTGCTAAGGATTTGGTCCTCACCCTTGTGATCACGTTGGTGTTGAGCGTCCCTTTTCTGTTAATTCTCCTTGTGTTGCTGAAGAATTACGCTAAGCAGATAGTTTACGCCTCGCTTCCGCTCTTTGTGATCATTCCTCTGTCTGGGAACGTATTGTGGTTCTCCTCGTGCACTGTTAGCAAGAATTGCAGAGATTCGCTTCCCCTCCTGTATAGGATTTTCTTGCTCTCCTTCGTTTTTCTTGCGATTGTGATATTTGCGTGGATAATTATAGCGAATTGGCGCAGAATTGGTCTCACTGTAAAGATTCTGGCGATTTCCGCGCATGCTTTGGAGAGGAATCTGGGCTTGTTGGTTGTTCTTCCTTTGTTGGTCGCTGCTCTGCTTCTGTACTTCGTGCCCATTGTGGTGTTTTTAAATTTTGCACGGTTTAATGGCAAGATTGAACCTCGATTGAGAGGTGTCGGATATGACGAATATTCGTGCGTCTGGAAGCAACACCGATGGGTACCTGCATATTATGTGTTGGTCATTCTGACTATGTTTTGGTCCTTGTCTGTGATGATCGAAGCTCAAGCGTATATAATTAGCGGCACTGTTGCTCGATGGTACTTCTCCAAAAATGATTCAATGATGCGTGGTAGGATAAGGAGTTCATTCAGGTATGAGTTCTCTATCTTACACGATGTTTCCGGTCTTTTACTTTTCTCAGTGTTCTTTGGATGAATGGAATCGACTTCTAGTTGATTTTTATGACCATGCATGCATTCTTCTGCAAACTAGTGTTTATTTATATTGCAAAATTAAATTTCCCAAAATTAGATTCTTTTACGTTTTTTGGTATCTCTGATTGCTCGCATGAGTGTAATTATGTAGTTGTCTTTGACTTATCCTCTCTGTTATACCCAGAACTCGGAAAGTTTCAAACTGAACTTCCTACGGACTGATACTGTTAGTAATTCATCGAAATAATTCCATCCTATAATTGATTGAGTGAGGGCGGGAAGGAATTATGTTTGGAATAAACCTGGGGTGTTGGCTTTCTTTGCTAATAAGTTGTGAAGAAAACTGCACGCAGAATGTCGGAAGCAAAGATATGAAATTCTTGCGATATATGTGTTAGTGCGGGTAGATGTTATCGGTAGCATCCTATTCGTCTAGGTGGAAGAAAACCATGGACCGGCAATCACAGTTCTGAAGAAGTTTTGAATCAGAAACTCTATTCTCACGGTGGATCTATTGTGGTTTATTTGCCATGCGCATAATTGTAATGCTCACAAGATCGTTATCCATAAGAATACCCGTTTATCGAAATTCGTTTTGCAAGGTTCTTTTTATTTCTGTACAAAGTTACACTTTTTAGTTGCTGAAAGGATGAGACAACTACACCCCAAAGAAAGCCGATTAAATTTCTAAAAGGAAGAAACTGTTACTGGATGTGGCCATTCTGGGCTGAGGTACTCACGTAACTGCTGGACTGGCCATCCAGTCAAACGGACAGTCGTTATCGGATTCCGTTACAGCTCCCAGACGAGGGAAGCCACAGGTGGATAAGCACGACGAATGGGAGAGCACTTGCCTATAAAGGCAGACATATACAAAACAAAGAGAAGACTCATAAATACAGAAAACACATAAAAAAACCCATATGGTATTCGTTTGTTTAAGCCCCTGTGCGGGAACCTCGTGTCCTCACCCGCATCATTTCGCTCCATCTCAGAAGTCGTCGTAGAGGCCATCACTGGTTCCCTGCGAGAAACAAAGTAAAATAAGGTACTTGGCACTTCTCCTTCAATGGTATCAGAGCCCGGTTCTCTGCAAGAGGAGTGAGAGAGTTAGAAAAAAAAAAAACAAAAGATAGAAGGCTACAGTCGGCAGAGGCGGCGAAAGTAAAAAACAAAGGAAGGCAGACCAGCAATATCCAAAAGGCAAAAAAAGGCCGCCAATAGCCAAAAGAAAAAGGCAGGCCGGCAAAAGCCCGACGGCAAAAAGCCCGAAGCAAAAGGCAGGCCGAGAAAAGCCCGAAGCCAAAAGGCAGGCCGAAAAAAAAAAGCCCAAAGCCAAAGGCAGGTCTGTAAGAGCCAAAGCGAAGGAAGGCCGACAAAAGAAGAAGTCAGGAACCCGTCGACAACCGACAACCGACAGTCGACAGCCGAAGAACGGCCAGAGCGTCCCCTCCGGCCTCCTCTCTTCGGCCTTGTCCTTCCCTGTTACTCTCTCTCTCTCTCGGAACATTCTAGAGAGGCTTCCTCGTGTAAAACGCTTTTAAACATTCCTGAACGAAAAAAAATTTGAAAACAGTGGTTTCGAAAAACCGCAACAGGAAAACCAGTTGTTTTGGAAAACCACCTCAGGGGTTTGTAGAAAAGACAAAAGTGCCCTTGTCCGTTTTTGGATATTACGCAGTTGCTACGGTAAAAAGACAGTTTTACCCTTTGACTGTTTATGAAATTTATTAAAAACCGAAGGCTGCCATTTTACTGTTTTATCTAACCCGGTTTGAATAATTGCAGTTCTGCCACTCAGCCAAAAGACAAGTTTACCCCTGTTCTTTTGAAAAAATTACAGATTCACCCTAAGGGTTAAAATTATGATTTAACTCTGATCAGTCAGTGCGATACACCCGTATTCACGATACGGGCCCTCGTATCGTACGATACGTATAATACGGTACAATACGGATAACACTGGCTACTACATATTCTGCATCACTTTAACATGTCTCTTGCTATGTGTGCCTTTGTTTTTGGTTTCCTTTTAAACTGCTTGATTGTTATTTTTGACAAACACTCAAAAATGAGTTCTAGGATATGTGTGTCCAAACTGGCAAAAACAGAAAAATTAAATGGTCTGAACTTCTAGACATGGAAGAGAAGAATTCCGCTGACTCTAACACTAGAAGGTTTAGAGTATTTCTTAAAGGAAACAGTGTGTCTTCCACCGCCAGACGCAAACCAGCAACAATTAGAAATATATAAAACATTTCTAAAGGACGATACCATAGCAAGAACGATCATGTTAACCTACATGGAGGATGATCTGATTAGGGTCTTTGAAGAATATGAGACCGCGAAAGAGATGTTTGACTCACTAACAACTAATTATGATACAACTGCAAAATTACATGTACAGTTGCTACTACATAAATACAACTCCTTTAAGATGAAAGAAAGAGAAAATATAGTAGAGCATGTAAATCACATGCTAGTGATGGCTAGAGACTTAGCCGTAGCAAAATCAGTCATCCCCGAACCGATGCAGATATCAACCATACTGAACAATCTACCTCCATCATGAAACATGGTCACCACTGCCCTAAGATTAGGGCATGAGATCAACCTTTTTTAGTTGCCCCTAAAATTAGCAATAGAGCAAGAACAGATGCTCAAAAACAAAAAGGAGAAATTGCTAGTGGTTTAGGATGAGTTAGCGTCTAGCTCCAAATTCAACTAGAAAAAGAAACCAAATAATAGGTTTGACAAGAATAACAAGAAAGGCGGTCAAAGTTTTAAGAAATCGCAGGAAGCCGCTTCTCGGATCAAGTGTTTAACTGTGAAAAGATGGGACACTACAAAAGGGACTGCCGTAACAAGAAAGGTGGAAGAAACAACCCATAACACGGACAGTCAGAGAAGTAGGATATAATCTGCATGATTTCAAAATGCCTATACCTGAACCGCCCAGTGATAGGTTTGGATAGACTCAGGAGCTACAAGACACATCTCGAAGACCAAGGAAGGGACAATGGACCTGAAGGAATATCAACTCGGAGAATATCGTGTGTATATGGGAAACAATACTTTCTCAGATGTTCTGGGTATTGGATCCTTTCAAATATTTGTACACAGCAAATCAATTGTACTGACCGATGTGTTAATTGTGTCATCTATAAGGCGCAATCTGGTCTCGGTCTCTGCCTTAGTTAAGAAGGGTTTTGAAGTTAGGTTTATACCTAACAAGGTGATTGTGGACAAACATGAGAGAATCTTGTTCTCAGGAGAATTTGATGTAGAACAAGGACTGAAGTTAATAGATAATGAAAGTCATCCATCTTCTGCTTATATTGAGAGTGCCTTTTCTATTGACGTGAATATGTGGCATAAACGCCTAGGGCTAAGTATGGAAAAGTTTAGGAAATTATCCAACTTTGACTTATTGCCCGGATTTGAGGAAACGACTTTCAACAAGTGTCAAGCTTGTATACAAGGAAAAATGAGAAGTAAAGTTTTTTCCAAGGAAACAACAAGGGCAACAACCCTGTTGAAAATTATTCACACAGATTTATGTGGACCTTTTAGAGTAAAGACATGTCGGGGAAAGGGTTATTTTATGACCTTTATCGATGATTACTCTAGATATATGTATATATATCTCTTGGCACATAAATCGGAGGCACTTGAGACATTTAAAGAATATAAGCAAGAAGTGAAAAATCAATTAGGGCATTTGATCAAAGTCTTGATATAAGACAGAGGAGGTGAATATACCTCGGCATAATTCTTGGAATTTTGTAAAGACTTTGGTATTGTTAAATAAAATACAATGCCTAGGATACCTCAGCAAAATGGTGTAGCTGAAAGATATAATAGAACCTTGCTGAACATGACAAGGTCTATGTTGATTGATGCCTCTTTTCCAAGGATATTTTGGGGAGAAGCATTAAGTACAGTTGTTTATGTACTCAACAAAGTACCTTGTAAAGTTGTATTCACTACACCATATGAGATTTGGTTTGGAAGAAAACCCAACCTAGGTCATCTCAGGAGGTGAGGATCAATTGCACATGTCAAGATCCTTGATCAGTCTAGAGATAAGCTAGACAGCAGGTCCTTAAGATGTATATTCATTGGATATCCAAAAGGTTCAAAAGGATATCGGTTTTATCATAAGGACCACGGACTCATTGAAAGCAGAGATGTTGAATTCGTAGAAGATACTAAGAATGACATCTTGGAAAATAATAAGGAATGTGTTGATGATTTGGTAGATTTATATCAATCATCTTTTGAGCCCATAGAAGATCTTTCTGAAAATACCGATACCTTAAGTGGACATAAGAGGCCAAGAGTCACTCCATCCTACTTAAAGGATTATCACACTTATCTTGCAAAAGAAGTGTGTAATTCGGTAGATTTGGATGAGTTGATTGATAACATGACTTATCAGCAAACAATGAATTCATCGGAAGCAACATACTGGGAAAAATCCATGGATGAAGAAATTGAATCTATTGAGAAAAACCAAGTCTGAGAATTGACTGATTTGCCAAATGAAAGAAAAGCTATAGGCTGTAAATGGGTTCTGAAAAAGAAATACAAGGTCGATGGTACAATCGATAAGTTTAAAGCGAGGTTGGTTGCAAAGGGTTTTTCGTAAAAAGAGGGAATAGATTATGTTAAGACATATTCCCCAATTGCGAAATTTGCATTCATACGTATAATCCTTACAATATCTGCATACTATGATTTGGATTTACATTATTTAGATGTAAAGAGAGCCTTTCTAAATGGTGATTTAGAAGAAATCATATACATGCAACAGCCCGAAGGATTTGTGGTTGGAGGCCAAGAAGATAAAGTATATAGGTTGAAAAAATTCCTATGTGGCCTAAAACAGTCACCTCTTCAATGATATTTGACTTTTCAAAATGCCATTGTAAAACTTGGGTTTGTGGCTAACAAACTTGATCACTGTGTATATAAACCAAGTCATGGTTGAACTCTAAGTTTGAAACGAAGGATATGGGGAAGCATCCTATATCCTGGGTATAAAGATCTCTCGAGATAGAGGATCTAGACTCTTATGCCTGAGTCAGGAGAGAGCTATTGAATATATCCTCAAGAAGTTCAAACTGGGTGAATGCAAGTCTGCATATACACCGGTTGCAAAATGGGTGAAATTAGGTAAGGTTGATTGTCCCGGTAAAGGAGACGATAAGCCTAATGTTCCTTATGCACAAGTTGTTGGTAGCTTGATGTATGCTATGTTATGTACAAGGCCTGATATCAGCTTCGCTGTTGGTATTGTCAGTAGATATCAAAGTAATCAAGGTTGGCAGCATTGGGTAGTTGTGAAAAGGATTCTAAGATATCTGAAAGGAACAAAGGACTTGAAACTGTGTTTTCAAGCAGATGAACTGAAAGTGGTAGGATACTCAGATGCTGACTTTGCTGGAAGCAAAGATGACAGCAAATCAACCTCGAGATAAATATTCTTATTTGGAGGTGGTGTTGTTTCTTGGGCATGTAAGAAACAGGGCTATGTAGTGTTACATACAGAGGAAGCTGAGTATGATGCTTGTTGTATGGCTGTAACAAGTGTTGTTTGGATAAGCCGTTTCATACGAGATTTGAAGCTGGAGATAACAGACAAGCCAGTGGTTATCTATTGTGATAACAACGCAGCAATTACTCTTATTAAGAGTGGAGCATATTGCTTGAAAAGCAAGTATATAATGATAAAATACCATTATATTAATGATATGGTTATGAGAAAGGAAATATCCATCTCATACATGCCAACGGAAGACATGTTGACAGACCCCTTAACAAAAGGCATAACAGAGGAACTCTTCTCAAAACATGTTAGAAACAAGGGTTTGAGATATGTTTGATTGTTATATAGGTAAATAATCATACGACGGATATACATTATTGTATAGGTAAATAACCATACAACGGATGATTTGTTGTGTAGGGAAATAACCACACAATAGGTTCTGATTGCAATAGTAATGAGGAATCGACATAACAAGGGAAAAGTAAGAGGAAAACCAATATGTCGTACACTTGGCTCGAATGACCAAGTGGGAGATGTTACAGGATGTGATCATTCTCGGTTCAGGTAATGGCTGGACTGGCCATCCAGTCTGTTACCTGAGGATAGGCCCAGGTCTAATAATGGATCGTCCGTTATAGCTCTTAGACAAGGGAAGCTACAGGTGGATAAGCACGACGAATGGGGGAGCGCCTGCCTATAAAGGCAGGCACATACAGAACAAAGAGAAAACTGAGAAATACAGAAAACACAAAAAAAACTCATACGGTATTCGTCTGTGCAAGCCCCTGTACGGGAACCTCGTGTAATCACCCGCATCATTCCGCTACATCTCAGAAGTCGTCACAGAGGCCATCACCGGTTCCCTACGAGAAACAAAGGAAAATCAGGAACTGGGCACTTCTCCTTCATAAACTCCATCAGAATACCCACCTGTTTGATCTGTTGTAGAACCGCTACCGATAAACAGCTGCTTGTATGTAGAAAGAGTCACTATAAGGAAAATCATCAATAAAAGGAGAGATTGTTTGTATATCATTAGCCAATTGTATGATGTTGCATTCGATATTGCTAGTTCATTTCTCCCTTGTGAAGTTTTAGTCATGAAACTGCTAGTAATATGCTATTTGAGGCATATACATGGTGTTGCTTGATGAAATCCGATGATTCCTTTTATAAAGCGTTCCCCAGCAAAATGGATATGTTTGTTCTTTACAGCATTCATGTATGGCTCAATATTGTTCTCGGGAGACCCTATATTTTGTCATTCTTCACCTAGGCCAGTATCTCTGCTGCTAAGTCACCTAAGAAAGCACCTAGGAACACAACTGGTGAATCAGCGGGATACTGGTCATCATCTGGCTGCCATGGTAGTGAATGACCTCTAAGATATACTGAAATCACTGGTCGAAATATGTTTACAATGTAATGTAGCCTTATCTCTTCTTTCTATGAGACCATAATTGCAATGTTATGCTCTGTGTAAGGGTATGACTGCTATTTAACTTTCCCTACGTCTTAAAACTCTTCATGGTGACAAAATGTGGAAATGGTTCCATAGTTGTTTGGTTTTGATTTTATTCTCAGCAGTTTCTCCTCAGATGTTGGGCGGCACTCAAGTCTCAAGGCCTGCTATTGTAGTAATATACTTTGTCGGCATTGAAATTTCAAGTCAGTATCTTCCAAACAAAACTGGATTTATGTATGAGTGAGATGGTACAACTCTCTCCCCCGAAGCTTACATGTGCTAACAGGATTGTGTCTATGCCATTGGGCATCATAGGAAGCAAGTTGACCGTATTGATCTTTTGAATAACACAGCATGATGCACTCACCTTTTCCTCGTCCTAACTCAAAGTACTTCCTCAAGTGCCATTTTCATCTCATGGCATATATAAACATTTTTTCTAAGAGAAGCAAACATGGAATCATGATATTGTGATACATAAAATAACTGAAACACTTAGCAACTTTCCTTTTCAATCGTCATGGTTCGTCTTCGCCACAACTGCTGGTTCTAATGCTGCAGGAACGCATTTGGTCCATCCTTTGGCACTGTCTGCTTTTCAGGCCTGTTGATTGGTGTTGTCCGTATTGTGCGAGCTGCTGTCGACAGCGCAAGGCAAGAAGATAGAGTTGGAATTGCGAATCTTGTTCTCCGCTGTTGTGTCAATACCCTACTCTCAGCCATTCATTTCCTCAACAAGTTTACAATAAATTTCGTAGCAATTACTGGTGAAGGCTATTGCCCTGCTTCTAAGATGACTTATGAACTCCTTAGACGCCATTTTCTTTCTGCGGCTTTTGTTGAAACCATCTCGACACGTATTTTGGTGGGAATCACATTTGTTATATCAGCAATCTACGCGATAACGGTATATCGTGCTTCCTCATATGCTCTTTTTCTACTTGGATCTTCCCTCACAATTCTTAGAATTGGATTCGCTACATCGCTTTCTATTTATCTATATCTGGAATTTTCTATGATACCAAAAAAATTTAGTGCGTGATTTTGCTGAGGATGAGTTTTTGCAGGTCATTGAAATACTCAGGGCTGTGAGTGGCCTTGAAGCAGATGCGTACTTTGTCGCTGCGCTTGCATGGTTGCTTCTCTTTGCGGTCTTTTGGTTCTTTATTTATGTCTTAAACAATGTCGCCGATGCCATGTATATTTGTTTTACCATAGACAGAGACAGAGGAGATGTCTGTAAGAGGGAGGTGCATGAGGTGTATGATCTACTTCCTCTATCTCGGAGTGGTGGGCTATCTCTTGCTACAAGAAGCTTGGCTTGACATGCTGAATGCGTTTCTTTTAGTTCAATCTCTGCATATGTAAACTATTTTTCCTGCAACCATATGCTAATAATAGCATGCTGTGTCTGCCACGAAATCGTGTCATTTATCTTATTGGCAGGATGAGGTAAGAGATGTTTGTGAACTCCTGCCAGGCTGCTTAAGCATGCCGATAACCACACGCGCGCACACACACACACACACGTGACCTACCTATCTGTAATGAAATGCTCTCCAAGTCGGTCTGGATGAATAAAGGTCTCTGATCCGGTAATTGCATACCTTGTAACTTCATTTTATGAATCTTCGACTCGATTGGACTGCTAGGCCTTAATACAAAAAGTTTCAAAATGGCAGGAATTTTATGATTGAATCCATTTTACCTTACTTCTACTGTTCCATACGCGTGTGCGTGTTGCAAGTAGATCATATATTGTAAGGTCTTAAGATGAGTTTCCATGATGTGAGCCTTGAACTTGAGTTTACAAGAGCAATGAATGCGGAGATGTTAGTCCGAGGTCACACTGGTCTGGTTCATACTGAAAAGAAAGTTAAATATTCAGCACACAGCATTGTGGACTGAAGCATGTGAAGGGAATAAAAGTTGGCTGCATCCCCTTGATTGACGGGTCTTTGTTCTTTGTGTCAGCATCAGCAATATTATTTGTTGGGAAGTTGGAGAATATGATAACTCTCTCTCTCTCTCTCTCTCTCTCTCTCTCTCTCTCTCTCTCTCTCTCTCTCTCTCTCTCTCTCTCTCTCTCTCTCTCTTATATATATACATATGTGTGTGTGGCAATCTCGTTCATGCATTATCAGGTTTATAGTACTTTTGATTGTAGAACTAGATGTGCATATCCAAGATATATATATAGATAGATAGATAGATAGATATATATATTATAAGGGGGAGAGAGAGAGAGAGTTATCATATTCTCCAACTTGCCCGAACAAATAATATTGCTGTTGCTGACACAAAGAACAAGACCCGTCGATAAAGGGGATGCAGCCATCTTTTATTACTTGAATGTGGTTCACGTTTAATGATCTGGTTCATAAAACCTTGAACTTGGTTTTGGTCAATGATGCTATTGCTATTTTCTTGAATGATAGTGCAGAGTCACCAAAGTATTAAAAGATTTGCTTCTCTAATAATGAGGTGTTCTCTTGTCAATAAGATCTAAAATCAAAAGCATACCCTTTCTCACATTAAATGAAATCCTTAACACGAATTCTTAATTGCCATTGTAATATCTATTGACATGAACAATTAGATACCATCACGGTGTTGATCACCCAATATTTTGTACCTTTACTCGTGAGCTTTATTTTGCTCTTCTTCCTAGATGTCTAAACCACCTTAATCGTGTCATATGTAATTGGTTATTCGTAGCAATTGGTTATTGGTAGCAACCAAGCTGTATTAGGACCCCTTAGATCTTTAGATCCTAGATTCTAGCTGTGATGACGGAGGTTTAAGTCAATTTCCTTCTCAGGTGTATATATATAAGAAAATCATCTTATTTTGATATGTCTACCGTTGAAATTTAAAATTTTGTAAGGGTTTTTGAAGATGCATGAAAGACAATGGTGTTATGTCTTTCGAAAAGTAATGGTCTACCGAGTAGGATCCAACCTCTCTCTCTCTCTCTCTCTCTCTCTCTCTCTCTCTCTCTCTCTCTCTCTCTCTCTCTCTCTCTATCTATCTATCTATCTATCTATCTATCTATATATGAGCATCAAGATCTTAAATCTCCTATTTAAGCCCTTAATGTGACACTGGCCTCGCGTCTGATTTCATTTCCATTTTTTAGTTTAAGGTATTCAAATATCGCAAATGATTCCCGTAATTCAGGAGCCACTTAATTAGAATTAAAGCGTTGGCTAGTTGGCTTTTCACCTCGTGGCAGGAGGAGGGTTGTGTTAACTGGTCCACACCAGCATAAAACCGACCTTTTAACCATGGATGAAAACATTGAAGCAAGTCAAAATTATACAACAATATAAGAAAATAAGGAAATGCATCTGCTTCAAATTTCGCCTCCCAACCTGGTCGAGTCATCCAATCAACGAACAAAAAAATGTACAATGAAGCGAGATACATGTCTTTTGAGAGTCATTGATAGATTTAGTTTAGACGAGTGTGGAGTACTTTCTTGTAAAGCCACCGCCTATGTGAGGACTAGACTATAGTTAAGTTTCCCTGTTGACAGCGCGAATCTAAATGTCTGCATCCTTTTGTGTATGTCTTGTCTCTTCTTGGCCATCACGATGCCAATTCCTGACAGTTTGTTGACCTTAATCCGCATGTTTTTCGGTGGGTAGTTGGGGTTCTTTCCCTTATTTGAAACGCCACTTAGCATTTATTGCAGTTCAGCAGTGTGCTTAAAGTCGATTCATAGTTGGAGAGATTAAATGGGCTTTACTAGTGGAGACATTGGCAACAAATTACGAAAGGAGAGCACTACAATCTAGAGGGAGACTTGAGTCTGAACTCAAATCGGTTCTGTAACCCCACAAAATATGATATCTTGATCACGCAGAAAGGATTTCCGAATGGAGCAGCAGCAGAAAGTTGAGTTTGGGAGGTCACTGGCTTATACTCCAACATGGTCCATTGCTACAGTCACAACCATCTTGGTTGCTCTTGGGTTCTTAGCCCAAAGACTGATCCATGTTTTCGGCAATGTGAGGACAACACAAATCCATCAATCTTCTTTTCCTTTTTGACTCTGTTTATGTTGTATCTCAATATGCCATTGGTACGTTTTTTTGTTGTTTTAGTGGTTGTCGAAAACCAAAAGGAGGGCTATCCTAGAAGCTCTAGAGAAGATAAAAGAAGGTGACTTTGTGGTGGAGGCTACATGATTTTCATGGTTTTGTCCAGTTGGGTTATCTACTGAAATTGTCTCTGACTTCTTTCCTTGTGGATTTGGGTAAACAGAGTTGATGGTGTTTGGGATTATTTCGTTGCTTTTGGGTCAGTGGGCGAAGTTTGTGGCTGAAATATGTGTCAAATCTTCAGTCTTCAATAGCAGGTTTTATACGTGTGCAATTGACGACTTCGAAAGAAGTCGCATCACCTCGACACGCTTGTTAATGGACACCGGTTTCCAGTCTTCAAATCATTCCTTTACTGAATCATGGAGGAGAAGAGAACTCGTTCAGCATTCAGTCTGTCCAGTGGTATCTACTTTCTCCAGCATCTCATCCTTTTCTCTCGCTTTTTCTTTCCTTCTTATGTAGATTAAACCCCTAGAAGTTTAAACTTTAGTCATCTGACTTCCCTTCTACCTTAGAGAAATGCGTGTTTTTGAATGCTCGAAGTTATTTGTGCATTAAGATAAGACAAATTAGACATGAATAACGTGGTTTGGACAGTTCATAGGCAGCGACATGGATCTCAAGTCGGTGACCAGAAATTGGATAGTGAATACTTTAAAAGAGGGAAAGGGTTGCGTCAGTGTTGGAAGGTGAAAATAAATCATGATCTTGTTTTTTTTAGTTAAATACCTATATGGCGCAAAATTGAGTTCACTGGCGATTAAAAATGAAAAGGCTTGGTTTCTGTTGGTGCCATTGTCTTCTAAAAGTTCTATTTTGGATTCCATGTTTTTGTTTTCTCAGTTTGTTGATTATTCTCTTTCTGTTTATAACTTTGTATGACTGACGCTGGTATTTTTCTGTTTTACGCGCAGGGACATGAACCATTTGTTTCCCACGAAAGCCTTCTACAGTTGCATCATTTCTTGTTTGTTCTTGGCATCACACATGTCATTTATTGCTGCACATCCGTTGCTCTGGCCATGATAAAGGTCAGTTTATGCTATTCTTTTTCATCTGACTTTGCAACATGAAGTTAGTGAGCTGAGGTTCTTTAGTCATGAAGATTTACAGCTGGAGCACGTGGGAGGACCAAGCAAAAAATGGAAGTAACGATAACTCAAATGGTGAAGATTCTATGCTCAATTATGTAGCACAACTTTCTATGTATAATAGAAAATTTTCCAATCTAAATGGCTTGTGATATCTCACCACTGTTGAAAATATGGGAATCTGCTTGTATAACTTCTCAACCTGCGACATAGTTTTAACCTTTTAGGTTTTCCTATTAGTAGGTCTTATTGAAAAACTTATCTAGATTTAAAAGAACTTAGCTGTTGATATATAACAAAGACTGCTGATGAAGTGGACTACGTTTTATGATTTTATCATTGATATGAAGGGACAGAAACCAGTAGAAAAATCACGTTTCATGACCAGCATAAGTTGCTCAGGATGAAAGAAATCCTTTTTTGATTCTAAACTATGGGAGTTGTTTTGATTCTATGTTGAACTTTTTGAAATTTGAAGCTATGGGCTTTGCTAAGGTCATACTTCTATAACTACAACTAACCTTTTCCCATACTAGATGAGGTCGGCTATATGGATTCTTTATTTCCACATAGCCATATCATAATTTGTAGAATCTATGGTAAATAAGTCCAACAAAGATTTACGTTGGCTGTCGGAAGCCTGACACAACCCTCCTCTTTATCTGGGGATGTCGGAAGCCTAACGCAACCCTCCTCCTTTATCAGGGCTTGAGACTGGCCATGCAAGGGTGATCCCTTACATGGGTGGAGTTTCATACCATACTTCTATATTGTATAAAAATAAGTTGAGATGTTTTTCTTTCAGTAATGTGTGAGTTTGTTTTAATCAATACTGAAAATGTTGAAGACTGACAAGCATGTATAGACTCGGATTGCATTCTTATACCATTCCCTGCTCCACAATTTTGATTCACAGTCCTTTTTCACACTACGAACCAAATCAAAACGGTCCTTTCACATAGCAAAGCAAATGCAAACAGATATTTTACACATGAAGAAATATGTGAAGCATGTGAATAGAATCAGGACATGTTTTCCTGCATGGGAAAAGTTCATTAGAGTTGCTGTACTTTTCTTTAAGGTGATTAAGGATTGAAATATTTTGTTTCTGCTGCCTGTAAATTCGCTTGTGCATCTGTAGCAGTGTGCAGTTTTTCAGTTTTTACTATTGTTGTATAGGTCATTCACGCAAAAAAATTCTGCTAATTCATGTTTACTTCTGTTTTCCACGCTTTAATGGAGACCACCTATATTTGCTATTCGTTATTTTATCTTTTCCAATTTGTTTCTTTTATGATTTGCTTTATCCAGGAGTTGAAAAGAAAAATATGGTACTTGGTCGTCAATCTACTTTTGTCTTCCACCATACGTCACATCCATGGAGCAAGAACAAAGTTTTGATTTGGATGGTATATCAAAGTTTGTGTTTGCCTTGGCTTTCTCTGATACATTTTGGTGGTCCTGGTTGAGAGATTTGATGTGCAGATATAGATCTTTCTATATTTCATAATGTGGAATAGTTTCTTTCAGTAAGGATGGAGAATTGTTTGTGTCTGTGTCTGTGTCTGTGTCTGTGACTCTGTGTGTGTGCGTGTTGCTACTCATGCTGTATTTCAGGTGTGCTATTTAAACACGCATTTTTGTTTAGCCATCATGGTTTATTTCTTATCCAGCTTTGCTTTTTTCGCCAATTTTGGAGCTCCATAAATAAGTCAGACTACTTGGCACTTCGATTAGGTTTCATAATGGTGAGTCCTTTTCATTAAGTACTTTCTAGTTCTTTTGTTGATTTGCTAGGAAATGTGTGAACAGAAGCAAAATTATATGTTATAGTGTTACTATGGAAGAAATTTTGAAAAAAAATGTCTTCTTTTAAATTTTCTTCTGTTCATATTGTCAGCTTATCCATGTTTTATGTCATTCTAATTGTAGAAACATAATCTGCCTCTGGCGTATAATTTTCATGCGTATATCCTAAGAAGCATGGAGGATGAATTTCATGATATAGTTGGTCTAAGGTATGATATTTTTCTTACTTCTAAGATGTAAACTTTTGATTTGGTATGCATTTCGGTGAAGAATATAATCTAGGCAATTAGTTCTCATTAGCACTTATCTTTGAGAAGATTTTCAATTCCAGCATCAGATCCGGTTGTGTATGCCAATGTAAACTCTCTCTCTCTCTCACACATACACATGTATACTTTGATAAAAAATGCATGTCAATAAATTTTTTTCTTGAACTGTTAAACATCAGGATGTTCAAGAAAAGCAACTGTAGAAGTCCAGCATCTTCATGTACCCAAACTAGAACGAACATGAAGTGCTCGGCCATGACTTCTTACTCATTACAGATCAAACAATTGCCGCTGCTGGACTTCAGAAATTTGATCTAGGAAAAAAGCTCCATCCAATCCTCTAGAAGATAAAACTAGTCCTTCTGACAAAGTGAAATAGATTTGTTCCCGCATCTTAATAGTTGGATGTGTACATCATGATTCTCTGGTAATGACCATCGTTGGTCTCCGCTATGAGGAGTTGAAAGAATCAAAATTGATTCGCATGTGAAACTCTGACGGGATGGTATGGGGTCCCAAATAAAGTTCTTTGGCATATGCACATACTTCAGAGCAAGCTCCACGAGTGAAATGATTATATAAAAAAATACCATTCTTCAATACCGGCCAAAGATCCACTTCCTCCAGGCTGTATTCAGCATTTAGAACATGTGGAAGTTTGTCATGTGAACATTAAAAATATTATTTGTAGCAGTAAGAATAATAGTTAACAAACTTTAACGTTTTGGAGGCTGACTTGCACTAAATATTCTCAAAACACAAAATACAGAAAAATAAAATGTAAAATGAATGTGATGTGATAGGAATCGCCATGACATTATCATATAACAAATTGTCTATTAGGATTCTTATCTCCTAATTCTCATAGACCAAGAGACGATCTTTTTATTCTAAGCATCAGTCAAGTTGGTGGCAGATTTACTAAAGTTAGTTTTACTCAATGATTCTACTTTTCATTGTAAATGATTCTTTCAGTCCATGTCGATGAACTGTTCAGTTTATCACTACTACAAACATTAAGATACTTATTTTGAGGTCGCCGTTTATTTTCTTAACTATATGTATACTACAGTTTATAAGCATTACCAACTTTATGCGTTTGTGGTGAATTGTGCAGTTTGTTTCTCTGGACTTATGCTGCTTTGTGCATCTTCCTGAATTTCCATGGTAACATTCCTGCTAACGACATTATAAAAGTCCAGTAAAAAGTGTATGTACCTTCCCTACATCAAGTCAGTTAACATGCAAGTTATTCATTGTAAAATTGCTCAGGGACAAACATGTTTTTCTGGCTGTCATTCGTACCTGCCATTGTAAGTCTATGATGTTCACTGTTCTAAATTTTTCCAGCACAGATTTTACTGTTATAATTGTATTTTAGTTAATCCATCTTGTTTTTCTTCCTTTCACTGGTAAAGTTGATCCTCTTAGTGGGTACAAAATTGCATCACATAGTGGTTCAACTAGCACTGAAAATAGTGACAGCACATAGTGGCATAATAGAGACACAGCCAAGGCCCCGAGATGAACTCTTCTGGTTTGGAAAGCCCAAATTGCTCTTATGGTTGATACAATTCATTTCCTTCCATGTAAGTGTCATGCCATTATCTCTTCAAACTGAAATTGTTTCTGTATTCTTATGCACAATTTCCACCGTTATGTGCAGAATGCATTTGAAGTGGCAATATTTATATGGTCCCTGGTAAGAATTTTGTTGTCAGCCACCAAATAATTTATCATCTTCTATTGGAAAATGTTTTCCTTTGGTCTGGATTTTTCTCTCGTTTGTCTTGTTTGCTAGGAAGAAGGTATATTTAAATAGAAAGTCCTTCAAGGAGACGCTTGGAATTATATTGGTACACCTTGTGATATGTAGAACAATATGGTTATACATATTAGGAAAGTGGCGAAAGATGTGTTAGGTGAATCTAAGGGAGGTGTACCGGCATAAAAAGATGCTTGGTGGTGGAGTGAAGTTGTGCAAAATAAAATCGACATGTTGGAAATTACATTATGTTAAGAAGACTAGTGAAACTTTATAGGCTTATAGCAAAGAAAGAAGCGAAAAGGGCCATAAGTGAAGCAAAAGCTAAAATTTGAAAAGATTTATATAAAAAGCTCAACTCAAAAGAGGGTGAAAGAGATTTTTAGGATAGCTAGGGCTAGAGATAAGAAAACTAGGAATATTAATTTTGTTAGATGCATAAAAAACAAGGATAAGAAAATTTTAGTAGCAAATGATGATATAAAAAATAGATGGAAAAACTATTTTTATAAGCTTTTCAATGAAAATAAAGATATTAGTATTAGCTTAGGAGAATTAGCCAATTCAGAAAAGTATATAAACCATAATTTCTACCAACATATTCAAAAGAATGAAGTAAAAGAGGCTCTTAAATATATGAATGGTGGTAAATATGTAGGACCATATAATATTCCTATAGATGTTTGGAAAATCCTAAGAGAGACATTAATCACTTGGCTTACAAGACTATTTAATGAAATATGGAGAAACCAAATGATGCTTGAGGAATGGAGAGCGATTACACTTGTACCCCATATACAAGAACAAGAGAGACATTCATTGTGTGAATTATCGGGGTATCAAGTTAATGAGCCCTACTATGAAATTGTGGGAAAGAATTAGCGAATGTAGGTTAAGATAACTATCGAGTACAAAAGAGAACCAATTTGGATTCATGCGAGACAAATCTATTTTTAAAGCGATTCACCTTTTGAGACGTCTTATGGAACATTTTAGAGCAAAAAAGAAAGACTTCCATATGATATTTATTGATCTAGAAAAAGCTTACGATAGGATACCAAGAGATGTTTTTTTGGAGAACCTTGAAAAAAAAAGATATCCCATTGACATACATAAACCTTAATATATGATGGTGTAAAAACATGTGTGAGAACTCATGAAGGAGTGCAAACTTCTTCAAAGTTAATATTGGGTTACATCAAGGATTAACTTTAAGTCTCTACTTATTTATAATGGTGATTGATGAGTTAACAAAACATATTCAAGATGAAGTGCCTTGTGTATTTATTTGTAGATGATATAGTGTTAGTGGAGGAGTCTAAGGAAAAAGTTAATAGAAAATCGAAACTATGGAGAGAAACATTAGAAGGTAAAGGCTTCCGACTTAGTAGAACAAAACATAATATATGAAATGTAAGTTTGATCATTTGGTTACTCCAAAGAACATAGAAATTAAAATTGGTACACATTGCATCCTCCAAAAAGAAAGTTTTAAATACCTAGGGTAAATTTTCATAGTGACGGAAGAATTGATGAAGATGTTACACATAGAATTAATATAGGTTAGTTAAAATGGAGAGGAGCATCTGGTATTTTTTATGATAAGAAGATACCATTAAAGTTAAAAGGTAAATATTATAGAGCAGCCATTAGACCTGCCATGTTTTATGGTTCTGAGTGTTGGGCAGTTAATCATCATGTACAAAAGATGTCTGTGACAGAAACGAAGATCTTGAGACGGATGAGTGGCTATACAAGAAAAGACCATATACATAATGAGGTTATTAGAAACAAATTAGGAGTGACACCTATACAACAACTAAGCCTTTTCCCATACTAGACAGGGTCGGCTACATGGATTCTTTGTTTCCACAAATCCCTATGGTGGCACCTATAGAGGATAAAATGAGAGAATATCGTTTAAGATGGTTTGGACATATAGAAAGAAGATCAACAAGAAGCACTCGTAAGAAGGTATGAAAAACTAGATTTTGAAAGTATTAAAAGAGGTAGAGGACAACCATAAAAAGTACTAGAAAGAAACAATAAAGAATGATCTAGCTTATGTTGAGTTAACTGCTAACATGGCATATGATAGGGCTATGTGGAAACAAAAAATCCATGTAGCCGACCCCGTCTAGTAAGGAAAAGACTTAGTTGTTGTTGTTGTTGTCATGTTTGCTACTATGCATTCAGCTTTCAGGCTATAACCTGATGATCATTTCTCTAGATGTTACCTTGTTGTTCTTTCTGTAACTCTTTTTCTTGACCTTGATGCAGTATCACCTATAGGTAGTATTTTTCACTTCATATCCCGGTCCAGGGGATTTCATTAGTGTGCCATCTTCCTGTACGTCATTATTGAAGTTTCTGTAGAACCTTGCCAGGAATCGATATGCAAGCTTTTCATTACTACCATGATATCCTTTTTCTAAGTATCGTTCCTGAATATTTATACTGTTGGCAATATAGTGTTACAAGTTCTTTGTGTTCTAGCAATTTGTTCAGCTCGTTTGTTCAAGAAGTCATGTCGTTCATAATGTTTCAAGGTTTGGGTATTATGGTATTATTGGCACTATCTTTTTCAGTTGTCATTGTTTTCACTTTCAGGATTGATCTGTTTTAAACGAAACTCAACATGCATAAATTTAGTAATTAGTTGAACTCTATAATGTCTTATGTTCTTATGGCAACACATCTCGTATGTTGTTATAATGTTGTTCAGTTTTGATGCCAAGAGTGTTTGCATGAAAAATTAAGCTGTGGATATAGCCATGCTTACAGGGTTGATCAATCTGTTTCAGTGGGAAATCAGGTCTTCCTCCTGCTTTGCAAAGAACAGATCATTCCTTGTTACCCGCCTGGTGTCAGGGTGCATGTCTAATACTTCTTTTCTTTTTGTTTAAGGTTCCTTGACTAGTAAGTAACTGAATCAAAAATTATCCTAGTGTCCTTGAAACTGCTGTTTCTTTTCTTCTAAATTGATGAAAGAGATTTCTGCTTTAAAAGTATAGCAAAGATGGTTCTGAGTAACAAATAGGCAATAGAAAACATTATCTTGCTCTTTTTGAAGTTAAAGGTGAACATGATAAAAGGAGAATGGTGACTAAGAATCCGCATGCCAGTCAGAGAAGGCTTCATATATTGGTATGAAGATTCTGCCTTGCAACCTTAGGAGCAGTGAATACTTGGCGTAGGGAGTGATTATAGGAAAGAAGGCCTTATGGAAGCAAAAAAGTCGGGTATGATCTTGTCAAAATACATGTTTTTGTATAGCAGATATCACATTGAAACTATGTATAAGATCATACGCGATTGTATTTGTCATCACTGAAATTTATAAATAAGTTGGGAGGTCATGAAGTGCATTTCATAAGTTTTCAGTGTTTTCCTCACAAATATGGTTGTCAGAAAACATGGAAAATGTCCCTCTCTGATATGTGATACAAAGTAATAAGATTATTAATTTGACGCATTCTGCACTGTCTTATTTTAGAATAATCACACTTCGCTCTTGTGATGTACACGTAGCTTCCTGCCCATGAGTTTCTTAGTTGTTAGATTGTGACTTTATGTGCTTGAATATCATGGTTTAACGTGTTGATTTACCGGGTGATGCTTGTAACTAGTGTACTTTGGCACTAACTGCAATTATTATTATTGACGTTGAGTAAAGAGTAACATAAATTAATTAGCTGTTGTTTAAATTTCCTGCAAAACATTGTATCAAGAACTTGTATAAAGAATACTAAATGCATAAAGAGAGAGAGCGACCTAATTTGTTTGCTGGCACGCACACCTACCTAATTTGTATGAAGTGCTTGTTGCATAAATCATTTAAGCAGTATCATGGAAGAACCCTACCACCTTCAGTGCTGATCGTCTATTTAAAGTTTAAGCAGATTGCGTGGAAAAAAATCATGAGTATGTTGAACATCGCAGGATTCTAGTTCAGTTCTGGTGCACCTATGGCGTATTTCCTCTTTATGTCATCGTTACACAGGTTAGCATTTACATAGTGAAGAATTTTCCTAGTGAGGGTGAATATCCTCTTAATAATTTACTAATAGTTTGTGCCTCGTAATGGCTCTTTGATGGCTTAGATTAGGGACACAATTGTGCTTTACCTTATTTTATTTTCCTTTCCATGTAGATGGGATCCAAATGCAAGAAGGCATTGATTTCTGAAAATGTGAGGGAGTCGCTTCATGGGTGGCGTAAAAGAGTGAAGAACAAAACACGCAAGCATCACTCAGACGGGCGCTTTGGTGCGATAAGATCAATCACCTCTTTTAAGACAGTTGTTGAGGAGATGCACCTGAGTGGAAGATCTTCGCCTAGTGCATGCAAGTTGAGACAACAAGAACAAGAGATGGAGGTGCATGACAGTCCATCATTTAATGGCAATCTGTCATTTGATGAGCCGATCTATGACACTTATAGCGATGAAGAAGATGAAGATGATGAGTTATGCCTCCTGTCTCCATAGAACCATATATCCGTGTACCATTGAAGTTTTGTTACTTTTGTATATATAGTCTTTCATTGCCTTATAGTTGTCAATCATTCTTGGAGAATTACGTAACCCTAGAGCAGTTGCTCCTTATTTAGAGCATGCATGCATTCATGCGCGAGTGTGCAGGCACGTTTTGGCAATCTGCAGCATGCAAAAGCTAGAAGGTTAACCTGTTAAGGATGTAAATCTCGATTGGAGTGAATTTGAGAAGAGAATTCAAATGCATCTTACATTCTCATGGTTGGTTTTATTTTGACATTTTTAGCTTGAATTCTCAATGCTTCAAATTTCTCCATCCGAAATCACTAGATATATCGAGATCTATTTCAGATTTTACGTGGAAATCTCGACTATCCACTTCTATAATTTCCATCATCAATTAGTTGAATCTGCTATAGTTTCTGCTCGCTTGAACTGAACTTGAACTCAGAAGGCAGCAGACAAAAATATGGTACAATATGGCTCTAGATAAGTCATTTAGATTGTATGATATGAATATAATTTTATATGAAAGCAATGTGGGGTTAGGTGTGGCTCATGCATAAAGGAAAGAATGAGTTGTTGGTCCATGGCATTCGAACAGCAGGGGCCATGCAACCAGCTGTCAACGAATGGTGGTGCTCCATGTTACTGTGTGGCCTTGCGACCTCATCCTTTTTCTAGCCCACGACTGGTGCTGTTGCTGATGACGACATCAAAACATGGCAATACACACACTCATATATATACATATACATACATACGACATACAAACATATATATAGCGAGAGAAAGAGACAATACACGAAAGGATAAGACATCTGAAAAAAGAGAGTAGATCAGAGGGCATGTTTGCTGTAGGAAGAAGCCTTTGCCACTGCGTACTACTGCTGGTGAGATCATGCAAAAGCTACCTGACCCACTTGAAAAGGTTCATGAACTATGAAATGCACTGTGCTGCACTTTCCAGAATTGCATGTACTTAGTTGGGCCGCTTATTTTAAGAAGTTAATTGTGAAACATCTTGGGATTCTGAATCCTCAAAACTAGTGGCTTGAGAAAGTAGACATGCTGGGGAGCAATGTTCTGAAAATTGTTTTTCTGAATTCAGTTGTTCTTTGGAAAAGGAATGGGCTGAATCGAACTGTAATGCATCAGAATTTAGTGAAGAATATGCTCAAAATAACTTTCTAAAAAATAAGAAAACCAACCAAAAACAAACCAAGCCTTCTCTTACACCGAGTCCGGTCAGCTACCTGGATTCTTAACCGCTATCGAGCTCAAACTTTTCCACAGCTCCCGCGAATTATTCTGCATGGCATTTTGTGTTGCGGGATAAGTGTATGTTTGGTTGGCATCTCAACATTGATCCAGGTACTTCTTTTGGGGGGCTCATCTGAAGGATATTCTCTTTGTAAGCTCTTCTACACCAACCCCCTCAAGCTGTCTCAACATAGGAGCTCATTGCTCTAACTTGACAATGATTTAACATTGTTAGACCATTATTTGTATTTTCACCAGTAAAATTAACTCCTTATATGTAACACTTAACCAGAACTCTTCATTGTTTAGGCTACTGATGAGATATGTATGGATGCAGAAACAATTGGTTCTAAATTTGAAAAAGAAAAGAAAAACATTTCTGGTGCTTTATGTGAGCTATCATTGTTCGCAAATTACTTTGTTAGACTTTTGGTTGTCGATAGTCTGACATATAATGCTAAGATGCAATTGAAATGGATCATCATGTCTCCTCTATTGGTAGTTGGACTTCCAATGTCCATTGGTTCAGCATCTAGTTCTGTACGCAATTTAGGTGCACATATACTAGAATCCATGTAGACAACCCTTGGTTTTGCTTTTGGATTGGATTTAGTATCTGCACCAGGATTAACTGATCAATAATCCTCCTGTTTGGATTAATGTTTCGTGCACTTTAGTTTGGGTCAGATCCATTACATTGGTTGGAATGCTCATAGGATCAAAAACTTTGTGAAGTCCTTAGCTATGGCTTCCATCCCCAGCCTGTTCTGAATTTCATCCACCCTTTTATTTTTTCTACTTGCGGACCACCCTCAACAGGTTGAAGGCTAGCACCTAGGTTCGTTGAAGCGATATGACCCGGTTTTGGCATCCCCTAAAACAAATAGTTAAGTTGGGTTTGATAAATAGAAAACATGCGAATGCGTGACCACATGCAGTGGCATTTAGATTGAGGAATGGACTGTGGACGTGTCAAACTAAGATGGTTGAGAGATTGAATCCACTGAAAGGAAAACTTTCTTCTCGAGCAACAAGCAGAAACGATGTAACTTGTCCATTGTTTTATAAGCAGATCAAAGCTAATGGATTTCTGTCATGATTAACTGTTGCTGCTATTTAGGATGTTCTTGATAAAACTGCAATCATCTCATATTTTAACCCAACTTTAGTTTTAATTGAGGAAGGGCAGGGAATGCCAAGACGGCGTGTGATCCGATCGAGGCTTTTAAACATGAACAATCATCGTTCTCTGTGCAATAGTTCAGAGAGTCCATAGTTTCTTTCTTTGGGAAGAGGAAGAAGAGCAGTAAATTGATAAACTGATGTACGTGATTCATCAACGGTAACAAATGAAGAAGAAAGACCAATAAATTTCCCACTGGATTTAAAGACAAATAAATTTCCCACTGGATTTACACTGCAATATATTAATGTTAGCACTAACATAAAAGAATATTGTCGGTCAAAAATAAAAATGAAGTGATTTCTAGTCTATTTCCAGACAGTTTTCGAATTATTGTTTAGTTCATTTGGATAAGATGCTATGATCACGAAACACATTATACTTTCTTCCAAATTGTAATCAATATTTTTCAAGTTTAGTGTACCCCATGGTGGGTGCGCGTGAGGTTGCGTATGGATTTGCCCATGCAAGGTTTTCCTAAACTATTGAAAGAGAAGGGGTATATATGCATACATACGTGTATATAATAAGAGAGAGAGAGAGGCTATTGGCTATGCTCAATTGAGCACTCTGCTCAATCCATCATTTCTCATGATCCCACGGCTTTAACCATCAAATGTTGCCCTCCACTACCTTCCATTACCGTTCGAATGTTCAAAACCATCCTCTACTAATCAAAACTATATGTATATATAGTTTTTTAGGTGGTTTCGATAATAGCAATAGTCGTCTTAGCTAGTGGAGGGTGATTTTGACCGGTAAAAGAATAGTATAAGATAGTGGAGGGTGATTGTTGGTGGTCAAATGACGGATTGAGCATGGATTACTATCTCTCTATATATATTCATATTTATGTTTGTACCAATAGTGAGAGACTAATGAATTAATGATAATTTTACTTTGAGATATCCAAGACAAAGAACTGATTTGGGAGTCCAAATTTTAGAGAAAACATTAATCTCTCTCTCACACACACACACAAACTACAAAATTTGCCGACTGTGCCTGTTCGTGCCTCGGGATCATTAGGTTGCTGTTTGTTTGGGACTTTCATTTGCTCATTCATGACGAGTGGATTATATAGATGAGCTGGGAACTAGACAAGCTGAAAAGGACCAGCTTGGTAAACATTGAAAAATTTAAAATTCACATAGAAATTTCATTGAGAATAATTATATAATACATACAATGTATCCTCTATGTAAAACTATGTCACGAGAACCGGAAAATTGAGCCCCTCTTGGATGACTTGACCACACTGAACTTGGATCCATGGGATGTAAGCTCTGGCCACCTCTCATTGATCGAAGATTTTTTACTTCTCTATCTGTCCATTTTAAATCCAGACAGTACTCAAATCTATTATGCTATTATCCTCCATTGACATTAAACAATATCATATGTGATTTGGAAATTAAAAAAAAAAGAGCAAGGTGCCTGTCAGCAAGTTGAAAAAAATATGAGAGGGCTATAAGAAAATATTTCTCTATATATACCACCCAAAAAAGCTTCCAAGAAAGTAATCAGAGTTTACTAAAGGAAAGGAAGATATCTCCGTGCTCTTCTGTCAAATATTTCTTTGCCTTTCAGAATGGTATTCTATCACTAATATTGTATTGTCACATTTTATTCTCTCTCTCTCTCTCTCTCTCTCTCTCTCTCTCTCTCTCTCTCTCTCTCTCTATATATATATATATATATATATATATATATATATATATATATATATATATATATATAAAATATTTTATCTATCTATGTGTGTGATCAGGTATTCATTTTTAGAAGGGGATAATTTTTTTCTCATCAATCAAAAGGTGAATTCGTTCATTTCTAAGTGACATTTTCTTCTGCTTTGTTGATGATTCATAAGGGTTCCATTGGTCTGCCAATCTCCGAAGAGTGCAAGAACTTGTTCATGGAACTAAAGAAGAAGAAGGTTCACAAGTACATTGTGTTCAAGATCGATGAACGATCGAAGCTCGTCACCGTCGACCAGGTCGGGGTTCAGCGGCAAGTTATGAAGAGCTTGCTGCCTCTCTTCCCGGTGATGACTGCCGATATGCGGTTTTCGATTTCGATTTTCTGACTGTTGAAAATTTCAGGATGAGCAAGATCTTCTTCATTGCCTGGTAATAATTTCTGAATAGCAGCACCACAAAACGTACACTTATTGAAACTAAGACTGGCCGATCAAGACAATTTCATTGTCTAATAGAATCTGTCCACATTTTCTTGGCCACTTTGATTAGATTAAATTTTCACCTTGAATTATTGGGTACTTTTTGCAGGGTCCCAAGTGCCTCAAAAATAAGAACAAAGATGTTATATGCAACTTCCAAAGTCTGGTTTCGAAGGGTTCTTGGTGGTGTTAACTATGAGCTGCAAGCAACTGATCCAACTGAGATGGGGATTGAGATCATCAAAGATAGAGCAAAATAATTATTTCCAGTTATTTTAGAACACCAGGCTAATTTTCATACACACTTTGTTTGTTGTATACTCACTACTCACTGAAAAGATACAGCTATTTTCTCTCTTTTTTTGTAATTTATTTGCTAGGAAATGAAAAGATGTTGTGAAGAGCCCAAATGGACCCAATATATTGAGACATCATATTCTCACTTTGATCTGCTTTGTGAGATAAATATTAGAAAAGAGCCTACGTGGTGAATTCTAGATATCTGCTTTCAAGGTCGGTGTCTCTATTCAATAAGCATAAGCCAAAGAGATGGAGGTCATCTTTCATGTCTGAAGATGATGTTGGTCCTCGGATGCCATGATTTTATTTTTCTGTCATGTCATTTTCATCTTGTTGGAGTTTTCCTCGGAGGCCATTTGATATGACTTTTTACACTTTGTTGATTTTTGATAGTTGTAAGTGGAAGGTGATGGTTGTCCTTTGATGGATAATGAATGAGATAGCACAAGATTTAAGGCCTTGTGTATAGAGAGAGAGTAAAAGAACTTGTAAAATGTGCACACAATACATATGTTTAAAAGTGCTAAAGGATACCCTTTACTTGAAGATCTCGACCGTTGATCAGATGATTTGATCTTCAAGAAGATTACAACACGGATGAGTGTGCACATGAACTATGCTCTCTTTATTAAAAGAAACACTAATAAATTAAAACAAATCTCAATCATACATCTTTGATGATGATGATTGATATTTGAATCTATAAAATAAAAAGTAATTGTATACTTTTGCATTGGATTTTTTAGCACCTAAATATGCTAAACATATTCCCATTTCTCTTTATATATATATAGAGAGAGAAGTCAATTTTACAATTATATTTGTTGTATTTCACATTTAATATATAGCAATATAATTTATTTTTAAATTCAAATATTTATCTTTGATTGCACTCATTAGATGGTAGAAATGTTTGAATATATTTAAGCATGAATATATTTGAGCATATATCACTATTTCTCTCTATATATATAAAGAGAGAGAACTTTATATACATTAGCATATCTAAAAATCTCAATCATCCATCTTAGATTAATAGATCATTGAAATTTGAATTCAATAAAAAAGAAGTGTGCATGTAAATAAAATACTCCTACAAAAGTACATATGCATTTACTTTTTGTAATTCAAATCTCAGTCTCAAATTTCAGTTATAACTGAGATTTATTTGGATATGCTAACACCTAGGTGTGCTAACATATACGAGATCTTCTCTATCTCTTTTTATATATATATATAATATGCATGTACGTGTCGGAGAGGAACCAGGGCTTCCCGTTTGTCATATAGCTGTATGAGAAAAGGACCGAAAGGAACGGGCTTATGTATCATGTTCAAAATCTCTTCTATACAATTGTTATGTGTGTTTTTGGTGCTAACACGCGCCCACCATTTGATATACTGTTTCTTGATATGCCCGAAGAGAACTTTTTGTGGGCATTTCATATGTGAAAAGTATAGAAAAGCAGAACGAGCCACAGGTCTCCTCGTTAGGGGATCGTCTCGAACGAACCTTCAAGTTGTTCGACAGGGCTGGCGGATGGGCCAAGTAGGTAGTGGTTCAGCTCGGTTTCTCTCAGCCCTAGCCCGTTATTGTTTGGTCTGACTTATCTACATGAGCTGAGTATGAACAAATATGTAATGGCTCGGTCTAACATACACATATAGGACTCGTTTAACATAAAACTTTATTTTATCCTCTTAAAATGTTTTAATCATCTCGAAAGTAGCACTCCTTTTGTACTATATTTTATTATTTTCAGTGATTTTTTTTTTTACTTTGCCACGAACACTTTCCATACTTACAGGCCTTGTGTGTACAGTGATAGGCCAGTTCAAAAGTTTCTTTTTTAACACATCAGGGGAGTCGAACTCTCAACCAACATTAGCAATGACATGCAATCTAGAATAGAAAAACATTATAAGTGGTGGTTTGAAACCGTCAATTTCGGTTCTAGTTCCAGTTTTAAGTCGGTTTTTAAAAATCACGAACCACAACTGAACCGAAGGGTCTTTGGTTGCAGTTATGGTTATGGTTCCGGTTACCTGCAATTCCATGATCAATTCGGTTCGGATTTGAATCAGCCATGTCTACCTAAGGGGGTCCTTGTCTGGAGGCCTCTTACGGGCTACTGCTCCATTGGGCTGGATGAGCAAAACGGTACAAGAGAAGAGTCTAAACAGCCCAAATTCCTGTAGCATCTAAATTTGATGATGACGATTCCAAGCCAAAATATGTGTCCACACACACACACACATATATATATATATATATATATATATATATATATAGAGAGAGAGAGAGAGAGAGAAATAGTAAATGTGCACTGCTCACCCAATTTTCTTGAACTGGTGAACTTATGAGGGTTGGAAATGAACATATGCACGTTGGCACACATACGAGCTGAATTGGTTCGCACTTAATATTTATTTTCTTGAAAAAATAAAACTTTGGTAATATTAGTATCGTTAAAAAACTTATCACTCCATCAAGATAAAATGACTTATATAATCGTAAAGCAAAGGAAATAGTGCAACTTTTGTATCTGTCTTGCTAATATGGTTAAAATAAAGCCATGGCTGCAGGATTATTATCTTGAAAATATCACGATCAGATGCATACGGTGCCATATGTGACTTGTCATGTGGGCTCATGCAACTAACCTAGATGTATGATGGTAATTACATGAGTAAATAAGCATTGTATACCAGCAATGTTATTTCGATAATTATTCAATTTGATGTACAGTGAATTCCATCACAAACACATGATATACAATGAATCCCATCACAAATACATGATATACAATGAATCTCATCACAAACACTTTATATACAATTTGATGTTATCAAAATATAAGGATTTATATATATCTATGAAGATTAATGTCCAATTTATAAACATTGAGACGAGTACATAAATGTCATATAAAACCAAATTCAATATCCAATGTTACAAACTTTTAAACCGAGTACATACATATGTCATATGGGTCAAATATATCTAAGACCAATATTCAGTATTACAAACATCTAAGATAAGTAAATAAACAAAAAGAAATCAATCAAATATACCAAGATCAATGTTCATATTATAAAGCTAGTGTCAAAGGTCATGAGCGATCATTTCTTCGATTATCTCTCCTATCAGTTCTTGTATTATATGATTTCTGCAATACAAAATAAAATATGATACATATTTAAAGATATGATTAGTTGCCACCATTATCAAATATATAACAAAAATATTTAAAGGTATGTGAAGTAATATTCTCAAAACAATCACTACTACAAATTTAAAGCAATAAAATAAATAATTCTTCTTGTATAAATCGTTATCTCAAATGTCATATATACAGAAGATTACATACAATCACTATATTCATTATCTTGCAAACGTTCGTTATGATTCTTAGGCTCGTACATCCAACTTATGTTGGCTATATAATCTTTCTCCATATTTTCTCTAAGAACATTATCCATTAAAACATAGTCAAGTATACAAATATAAAAATTAGAAAATCACAATATTTTATACTTCAATTCGCACATGTTAATTCACCATCAATAGGATTCAAACCACCAAATAAAATTAACTAGGAATGCTGTTGTTAGCGTGTGATTCGTTGAAACTAAGTGTTGTGCAGCTTTTCCTAGCAGGACATGAAAGAAGTTTAAAAGGAAAGGTCAAGATGGATGATGAAAATGCTATTGTGAGTATGATTCATTGGGACTAAGTGTTGCATCCTTTCCTAGCAGTCCAAAAAGAAAGGTTAATAGTATTAGGAAACCAATTATGCTATCGTTAGTGTGATTGGGACTAAGTGTTGCAGCTGACAGCATATTATAGAAATCGAAAAAGAAAGGTTACTCAGATGCCAACACTTCGATCTCAAGTGGATCTTCTTCTACCTTCCTCTTCTTCTTCTTCCCCTTCTCCTTTCTCTTCAGGTTGCTTACTTTTTTTTCCCTCTCCTGAAATGTTCAAGCCCCGATGCCCCAACCAACTCTGTCAAATTCCCTATTCCCAGTCTTAAAGCCGAAAAAGCTGAATGAGAAAAAAGAAATCTACTGTAACGCTTTTTCTGCATCCACACAGAAAATTAAACGATTAGATGGAAGGAATAGTGACAGCCATTGCCAGCACCTTCTCTTTGAGGGAAAGAAACAAAATAAGGGACCATATTTATTATATATTGACCTACATATCAAGTGGGGACATTTTCAAAATAATTTAACAAAGATAATGCAATAATTTCAGGAACCTATTAAAAAAATGACGATCCTGATAATGATAAATATAATAATAATAATAATAATTGGTTTCCTAATGCTATTCAATGTCATGAGCTTGAAGTTCAACGATAACCCTTCTCATGGGTCCTTCATATTCAAAGCAAAGAATTCCTTCTTATTACTATTATATCATCCTTCTTATTACTATTATATCATCTGGCAGTTGTGATCACTACATCCACCTTCAACAAAAAGGAAAAGAAATTCAAAAGGAACACGAAGAAATTATGAAAGGAACGGATCAACGAGAACGAGAGATGGTTAGGGATTAATTAGAGAGTAGAGAAAAAGATTGTTACCTTAGTCACTAACAATAGGATTTGTTCACAGAAAACCGAGAAAGAGAAAGAGGATTCGGGATTAGAGATTTAGTGGTTGCGTTTACAAAAACTATTTCCAGCAGTTGGGAACGGAAGAAAATAACCAGAAAAAAAAACTGACGGAAAAAAAGTAAAACATTTCTGACCGATTCAAACCTCTGAAATTGAGGTATGTGACTGAAAGATTTTTAACAATTACTGACGGTTTTCGGGACCGTTGAAAAAATAACATGAATGTTGGTAATGCATGCAAACATAAATATCAACAACTTTTATCATATTTCTGACGATTTAACCCTCGAAATTATTTTTTGAAATATTTCGAGGGTTACAACCATCGAAATAGTTGTGGTAGTTGCCGCAAAAGCTCGAATTTGTACTAATGGTAATAACATTATTTTTCATCTTTTTAAAAAAACTTTTAAAAGTTAAAATTGATTGTGCTGTAATTTAAAACTTTTAAAAGTTACATCCGTAGATCGATATACGGTTAGTTATTCATACACGATGTTTTTCATTTGATACTGATGACAATGATTGTGCTGTATATATATGGCAAATGGCACATAATGGCGATGATAATGATGTTGACAATGATGGATGGTTAATTTGATAACCACAATGAAAACGATGGATTGCCGTAATACAGTCATGCCGTCGTCCATGATGTCGATAACAAAGTATGAAATCAATTCGATTGGGTAGCTAGTCATACACATCGCATAGAAATTCTCTCTCTTAAACATCTATATATAGAGAGAGAGACGAATAGATAGGGAGTGTCTAATTGGATGTTCCTCACCTCTCAGTCATGTCTTCCATTGCTTTTGGGTGAAATAAAAATTATAAATTATACTTATGTCACTTAAAAACAATGGATAGAGATGTAAAAGGTAAAGAGGATCTCATTTTCATATATATATATATATATATATATATATATATATAGAGAGAGAGAGAGAGAGAGAGAGAGAGAACGATAGGATACTTTGAAAATATATACTCTCGAAATCTAGCCATTTCATCATTAAGAACTCGAAAACAACTCCAACAAAGACTTTATTTATATAAGGGCATCCGAAGTATCTTATCATTCTTCACTCTCTATATATACATATGTTTGTGCAAGTATCTCATCCAAAGTACCATGTCATTCTTCTCTCTCTATATATATACCCATATGTTTGTGCAGGTATATGTGTATGTAGATTTATATATGTATGCATATATATAGTTATGATTGTAGTTATATATATATATATATATATATATATGGAGAGAGAGAGAGAGAGAGAGAAACCATATTCTGCCCACTTTGATATGACCACCGAATGCTTGGGTGGCATAAGTGTTATTTAAATTTTAAGAGTTCTTAAAAGTGTTAAAAAAGATTATTATTATTATTATTATTATTATTATTATTATTATTATTATTATTATTATTATGATTATTATATTCATGCTACCCAAAAGCAAGTGGACAGCACAAAGAGTACAAAATATATTTTTATTCCAATCAATTGGTGGGCATGAATGGGTAGGTATCGGTGTGGACAAGATCCAATCACTATATATATAATATATATGTGTATATGTATATATGTACATATGTATATGTGTATGTGTATTTTAAATGAAGGTCAAGTTGAAGATGCATTTGTTAATTACAGCAATCTACCATCACAATGTAAACCAACCAAGATATATGATTTCATTTAGGTAGGTGAATTAAGCAAAGTTGCGTGGATGATGTTGACATAACACCAATGTAGAAACAGATATTGCATTATATTCATTATGGTGTTTTCATGGCCAAAGTACAGCTTATGTTATCAATAAAATAATTCATGAACTTAGTTTAGTTCCTGATTCCACGTTATTCAAATTGGCAAATTGAACTGGTTGGGCCTCTGTGGAGAGGTAGGGCTTGACCCAAGAGAGAAGGTGGTCTTTTTCTTGGAAAATCAAGCTTATCTTATTTTTTAGCTATTAGGTATGAACGGATTAATTGGGATTCAGTATCTCATGGATCCATCTCGAGTGATATGATAGCGGGCAAGTTATAAAAAATGAGAAAATTCATTGGCTCTGTGGCCCAGCATTATCAATCATAAATTAAGACTAACGAAAGAATCTCTCTCTCTCTCTCTCTCTCTCTCTCTCTCTCTCTCTCTCTCTCTCTCTCTCTCTATATATATATATATATATATATATATATATATATATATATATGTGTGTGTGTGTGTGTGTGTGTGTGTGTTGTGATCGATTTCTAATAATTATACTTATATTGCATGAGTGTCAATTAAAAAGTTATTAAGTTATTTTGAAAATATAAAGTTTATTCTCAGTACACTTATACTTCAAATAGTAGAGTATATCTACATAAAGAGAGTGAAAGTTGTTGGGCAACCTCTCATACTAGACATTGCTTGATTGATATGATCCGTTCGATAAATCAAACAATGGTGATCAAGGTATTCATTTCATGTCCTATTTAATCCACTTGTACATTAAATGACATTGATATTTATGTCGATGATGATGGATAACTTAATCTGCATCATCCATACGATCATAGAGATGACACATATCATTTTTGGCATTAGAAGGTGTATAGCAACTTCTAGTTTTCTTATATATAGAGAGAGTGTGTGATTGGTTCTTTTCATTCGATCATTGTTTTTCGAGAACATGAATATAATAATATTTTTTATTTTTAAAAAACTCTAAAAAATTAAAATGAGAGGAATGTATTTTTAGTATAAAAATTGAATGAATAGTAATGCCATTTTTCTGAGTTCAAAATTAAGAATAATATAAAAATATATACCTGTACTTTTTCGAGTTAATTTGTTGCTCTTAAACTCAGCTATCAATTTTCAACTGTGGTTTTGAAGAATAGGCAAATATATTACTCTCTCTCTGGTCCCAAACATGAACTTATTTCATATTGAGAGTTCAAATCATGCACGAACTGATCTGATCATGGCACTTCAACTGGACAAAAAAGGACTTCTCGAACCATATTCGTGTCATTCCCGTGTCATGTATGCCATTGTCACCCAAGGAGCACGTCGTTAGCCAAAGAACTTGAGACACAAAACCGCCGGTTTGCCCACTGTTCTATAATTTGATTTTTTTAAAGATATATGAAAGATAATATTATAAAATTCATACTCTCAAAAAACAATAGTCGAAACAGTCGTGACAAGGTCCAATCACTCAGCTTAACAAAGTCGTCGATAATATTTTTAACTAAGATTTTAACTTTGAGTCAAGTTTAACGTTTACTGTAAAATAGCTCATAGTTTTCTTCTCGATATTTATAATTTAAATACTTCTCGTTTTGCGTTCTTAGATGGATGACAATATTGAATGCCTCACGTGGTGAGTACCCAATGGAAGTTACTCTGAGATCTTCTAGATCCGTTCCTACGTAAGTATCACGTGTATAATTTCTCTAAGAATATAACGTAGGGCCAAATTGTCGTGGCGATTATTTAAACGTTAATATGGACCCATTTGGAGCCCTTAATCATAGTTTTATCAACAGCGATATGATAATACGATAAGCCCCGTCTTTTTTTTTATAATGGGAAGGCTGAAGCTAGACTCTTGTCCTAAGTATCAAACTCATGACCTTCAACTTGTGAGATTGCCTCCACCACACATGGACCCAACACTAATTGGAGTTGAACTTGGATCGGATCTAGGCTGATCCAATCCAATGACAATGGGCCAGATCGTGCAGACCAACTAAACTTTCGTTTGATTTTGTGCGATTCGTGTTCCACAATTAGGAAACCCGCATTAGTCAAATAGTCCATATCCCGACAATGTACACGGTCCACATGCCAGAGACACTATGGCTCGGTCGAATCGGACCCAGCACCGATAGTGACTCGAGAGCTACTTTTGCTTTTGGTGTTCCTTCGTAGATCTCCGGCTTTCGTCCCATACACATGAAGTTCCACTTTACTCAGTATATTGGATTCAGATCCAGGTCCAAATCTAACTATTCTGATCCAATAAAGAAATGGGATCTGGTTCAGTAATGCATAGATTCGATCCGAGTGAGTCAATCTTCCCACAGAGGGTTTGTCAGGACTTGCCAGTAGGGGCCTGTCGTGAAGATGTCCGCCCCGCTCTTAGACCAGTCCGGTACCAACCCATCCCGATAGGTTGATCCTGAATCTGATTGGTGATTGAACTGGCTAGAACCGGAACTGAACTGAAACTGGTGAACCTCATGCTTCAGTTCCAATTCTACCTTGAGGAGAACCGAACAGGAACAGGAACCAGTGGCTCTAAAAGCCTTTTTATGTTTTTTTTTTCTTTTTTTTATACTAAACCGAAATCGAAACTGCTATTATCACGAATCAAATTCCGTCAAGCTTGAAAACACATGGAAGCATCATCAACACGATTTGTGATGGCGTTGTTCGATGTGTATCGTACACACACAAATTAGATGAGCGCATCTCTCTCATGTATGATCTCTCAATCTTAATGGAAAGCATAATAAAAGCAAATGTGGATATGTCTGAAAATACATCTCAATTCTCCTTATATTAAATACTAGCATCCTTATATAGTGTAGGATTCAAATGCGAATAAGATTTAATCACGTCGACACAATTGACATGACACTAATAGAAAAGAAACACTTGACCTGAACACATCATGACATTAATGTAGATCCCAACTAATTTAAATGTGAATTCAAATCTATTACCTAAACTATGATCAAATTGATCCTGAGATCCAAACTATTCTAAACCAAATCGTACCTTCGATGTCGAAGGGCTCAACCCGAGTTGAGGACTAAACTGAAAAACGGATGATGTATGTGACTTAAAAGTTTGTGGCTAAGTCTAAAAGTTTTGGGGTTTTTTGAGGTTTATAAAAATTGATTACCTGGGGAGCTTAGACTGGTTGCCTAATTTGCTTACCTCCGAGCCACCTCAGCGTGATCATATGCATAAAAAGGTTAATATGAGGCATTTATACAAAACTTTATATTATAAAACCCTCTCTCGATGTCCTTACAGTTACTTATTTGTGCATACATGATTTATGCAATCACCTTCTTATACTTTCTATTCTCCTGTTGAACACCCATGGCTGTTTTAATATATAGATAGATAGATATAGATATAGAGAGAGAATGTGATAAATGTGTATGACATGCACAATCCCCTTAAACATCTTTATCAGTAATGAGGATTTAAATTTAAAAAATAAAAAGTATCTTTTCACTTTTCGTATTCTATATTTAATATACCATACACATTAAATGATTCATATGCTCTCTCTCTCTCTCTCTCTCTCTCTCTCTCTCTCTATATATATATATATATATATATATATATATATATATATATATATATATGTGTGTGTGTGTGTGTGTGTGTGTGTGTGTGTGTGTGATGTTAGGATCTTTACCAAGGTGATCTGATTGTGGCAATTTGTGCAGGAAAAGAAAAATATGTTCTTCACAAACAACAAGTACAATAACCCTTTTTTTTCTAATCACAATTGTTTGATCGTTTTGATTATGGTGCATATATTTGGGAAGGACGTTAGCATATATATACATATATAGAGAGAGAATACTTACCATATTTAGACAACTTTTAACCATTCACTTTGTATTGATGTATGGTTGATGCTTAAATTTAAAAAGTAAGAAGCATGTATACTAATAAAGTATAATTGTAATACTTTTCAAAATTCATATTTTAACCAAGATGGATGGTTAAGATTTATTTGAATTACTAGCACCTAAGTGTGCTAACATGTACAAGGTTTATATATATTCATATAAAGAGAGAAATTGGTATATGTTAACAAATTCAAATAAATCTCAATTATTTATCTTTAAATATTAATGATTTAAATTTAAATTTAAAAGTAAAAGTTATTTATATGAATAAAATATATCTCATATACTTTTATTTTTAAATTTAAAATTTAAAATGTAACCATCATCATCAAAGATGATTGAAATTTCTTTGTATTTGTTAACACCAAATATACTAACAGTTTCTCTCTCTCTTTATATATATATATATATATATATATATATATATATATACTTTTTTTTTACAACATATTTACTGATTATTTAAATACGTCTCGAAGTCTCATGTCATGTGCGTACGTCACTTCTTCTAAGAACAAAATTAAACCGTATAATACCATACATTATTCCACGAACTTTTTCCACCATATTTTTTTGTCATCTGTCCAACGTGTTCAGTATTTAACGCTCTTTGGATTTTAATATGCTAAGTTTCAGCGGGTCCCACCAATAGACACGCAAGCACCAAGAGGGTAATTGAACGACTGATTTGGGCCCAGAAATTTGATGGACGGACCCAGCAAGTTCGTGTTCTGCCGGGGGCTTGTTAACCTTGTCCGAAATCCGGACCATGACCCGGGCCCACCTTCACAGGTGTCGCTAGTCCGACCTCGTGGTTTTGGAGACCCAGTAAGGGCCATTCCGTACTTTCGTATCTGCCGGCCGTCCGGTGGCTCATGCGTGGGGCCTCCCTCCCACTTGGGTAGACAAATCAAGCAAAAAGGAAGAAGAGCAGGGAGAGAAAGATGGAGAGAGCGACGCGAGAGAAAGAGAGAGAGAGAGAGAAAGAGAGCTCTAGGGTTTGACCATGGCTGGAAGAGGTTGATCGCTCGATTGGAAGTTTCTCGTACACCTTGTTTTCTTGCCGTGATCAGGTCTCCCTCTCACACACACACATATATACGTGATGCTTATTTGTGGTGATTAAGAAGTATGTTCGATATGCTTCGTGTGGCTTCGCTTAGCGCTTTGATCGGATTCAATGGTCTTAGTTTCAGAGTTCGAGTCTTTGTAGTGAAACTCCTTTCAGTTTCTGAGTTTCGCTGATCTTTGGTTTACTTGAGCGGGATTTCAGTATTTGGTAACAAAGGCCGAAAATGAAGAGTTCTTAGAATCTGTTCGTTTTTCTGCGCCTTTGTGACGGATCGTTTTTTTTCTGGGGTTTATATATTGTTGACGATAATATTTCTTTGGACGGAGCATGCATTCTCCGTTTGGTGGAAGTAAGATGTAGTTGGTTAACGTTATCAATGGTTTGCTCAATTATAGTAGCCGATGAACTGTGTCCAGTGACTTTACTTGCTTTCAGAAGTTTGGGATGGTTGCAGCTTGCAGGGTAATTTTCTTGCATATGTTATGTCCTTGAATGGGCTTTAAGCGAGGTTTTCGAGCCAGATGCTTACCATGTGCGCATTGCTTCTGGTTGTTCAATTTGGAGAGGTCAAGTGTGGATGCTCTCTTGTTTTACCCCTCAAAATTTTTCTTTATTTTGTTTGGACCTAAGCTTTTTCTTCATATTAACTTTGCTTGGAGAATGGTTGAACAAATAGAAAAGCATGGGTGGAAGGGTTGACTCTCTATCTGGCAGATGATCGTGAGCCCATTATTTGTTATTCTAGATTAACAGGAACAAACATGTCTGTTGCGAATTTGATGTTACAGCTTCCTAGGAATATTTTGAAACAGTGAAACTGCATGAGGAGTTGTGATCTTGGTCTGCTTGAAACAGCATCATCTTCGATTCAGAAGCTTACAGTGCCATGGTGAGCAAAATTGGTATCAGGTTGTTTTCACTGGATTGCCTGGTAGCGAGTGGGATCATCTTTTAGAGAATGCTAGAGAAATAGAATGAATGAATAGGTATTGCACCTTAGGTGACAAAGTTGCTTCCTTGATGGTGCACTAATCTTAGATTCGGTCACTGAATGGTGTGTTACTAGCTACTGGTGTTACATTTCTTCTGCGGGCAAACCCTTGTAGCACATCTTAGTCTGGTGGTACCTAAACCTGTTATCATGAATTCACTCAACGATCACACGAGAGATGTTTATGTATGCACACCTGGATGGTCTTGAATTTGGTGTACAAATAGGGCTATTATTTTCGTGTTCGCAAATTTAATTTCTATGGATGGATTACTAAACCATATGCCTAGGTCAGATTTGACAGTGCAAGACTGATTTGGTTATTGTTCTACTTATTTGGTCGCCACCTTCCAACAGCTGGTGCTTATAGAGCAGCTGCTCTAGTGATATATTGGAGTGAGAGAAAGTTACCCTCACTTTGGTGCATCTTGCTTATTAAAATATGGCAGGTCTTGCCTTGGCGATGTTGAACATGGGGCCTTTCTGCATTCTCCCATGATGCTATTGTTTGTGTTCTAGTCTTATTATTTGGTTCATTATTTGATCATATAGGACAAGTGAAAGGTTCAATTTTGTTATGTTGGATCCTTGTTAAGGTTGTTAGCCACATTTGTACAAGTTTTTTTTGCCTTAAGCTTGAGACTCTCCTAGAAGCAGAAATAGTGACAAACGTATATGGTAAGTCCAGCAAATGTCACAGCTTTCAAGTAGAAAGTGAGTTGAAGCATTATACAAAAACTAAAATCACTGAAAAGCCACCAAGCACTGACCTATGTGGATGAACGGACCAGTGATTAGATTCAACGAATAATGATGTAATTTAATTGCAAAACCAAATTAATATCTTGATTATTATAAAATTCTTGCTCAATATCCTGTCATTCCTTATTGCTCAGCGGTTCATCTTTATTGTGTTACATTTAAAATATACCTAAATCCGATATAGGAGGCTTGCACGGATACCGTAGAGCATGATTTTGGAGCCTTAGAATACCAAGGAGGTGAAGAATGGTTCTTAGGGGGCTTGGAGAGGTCTGAAGAGAGAGAGGAAACCCGCAAAAATGCGGGTTTCGGTTCGGCTAGGGATCCTTTATCGTATCGTGGTGGCCCACGATGCGATATGGATAACACTAGTTACATCCTTAAACAACATACCCTAGTTTTCTCCTTGTTCTGAACTTTGCAATCAGCTCTTAGTTTGTCATCATTGCATGTAGGAAAACATGCCTTTGCAGTTGCTTTCATCTTTAGTAAAATTTCTTCCAGCATTCCATGCCATGCAATGACATTGTCTGCTATCTTGTTTCAGATAAATGAATAGCTAATGCTTGGTCAGGAAAAGAATCTGGAATGTGACCATCTTTCTTTTACTCTGGCTCTCTTTGCAACTGACAGAATCAAGTGAGAAACTTACATGAATCCTGTCAAATTCATTGAAGTCGTTAATTTAAACAAGTAGCTGACTAGCATAGAATTCATTATGACGCTGGAGGACTTCTTCACTTTGACTGAGATGAAGGATGGGCTTTCAAGCCTTGCCAGGGTTGATGAACTGGTATCAGTGATGAAAAAAGAGAAAAACTATACCATAAAGAATTTTAATGATGCAGCAAGACAATGGTCAACTGTTGCGGCTATCTTAGCAGCTACTGACAATATTGATTGTTTGAATCATTTTATCCGGTTGGAAGGTCTTTGTTTCCTTGATCAATGGCTTCAGGAAGCCCAGAGATATAATGGTGATGAGAATGATGAGTGCTCAGAGGAAGCAATTAGTGCTTTATTAAGAGTACTTGAGAAATTGCCAATAAACACAGAAAAGTCTGGTGGGAGTGGTATAGGGGTTACAGTCAGGCATCTCTTTGGCCACAAGAGCTTGGATATCCAGAAGAGAGCAAGAAACTTGCTCAATGGTTGCGTCCAAGTGAAAGGAACAGGTACTAATGGCTTTCCTTCCAAAATTAATTCTAGTGATAGATGTTCAGATTCTCCTGATGTTCAAAGCCAACAGTTAAAGGTTGCAAACTCTGGTCCATCACAGGGTATGCCTGTCGGTGATATCAACAAATCACCTCTCCAGGCAAATTCCTTTGGTGTTAAAGCAAGTAGTCCTTGTACTGCTGTTCCTAAGTCTGATATTGTTGCAGAAACCTCATCGGCTAATTCAGTGGAAGAGTCGGCGTCTGCCAGTTCATGTGCTTCTTTAACTCCAAGAGATTGGTCTGACAACAAACCTTCTGGTGTTCCCGAGCCAGATGTTGCTGATTCTGTAAAAGAAAATGTAAATTCTAGTGCTAATGGTAGGGAAGGTTCGTCATGTAAATCTTCAGTGACCATGACATTAGAAAAGGAAGAGACATCGGTTTCAAGCACATTACGTTTCTCTGCAAATATTGAATATCGGAAAACAGTGGAAGATGCAACTTTATTAGGTAAATTGAACGCTGACAGCAATTTTAGCCCTAAGAAACGTTCTCTGGCTCCTTCTAGTAAAGATGGCAGATATGAGCCCCATTTAAGGGGCAAGAAGATGAACCTGCGGAATCCCAAATCCAAAGGTGAAACAGGTTTTGTTCATCCAGAATCATGTAGCGTGGATGAGATCGATTCACAAAAGCTGGAGGGACCAAAAGCTTTTTCAACAGAGTCAGAAGCCTCAATGAAACTTAACAATGAAAAGGAACACAAGAATGAGACAGGTATAGTGATGAAAACCGGCGAGAGTGTGCCTGCCTCGATAGAGGAAAATGGGTGCTTACCAAAGGACCAAAGGAAGAATTTAGAAGAATCAGGTTGGAAGCTGTCTGAAATGAAGTCAGATTATGGTGCTGACGAGGTGCTAGAATGTGCTCGACAAGTAGTGGAGGACCTTGAAAAAGAAGTTGGGACCTTTAAGGAACCTCTTGACCGCTCTCCCTTCCAGGATATTGCGGATCAAGGTACCATGAACTCTTCAACCCCTGAGCAACCTCCGATGGGGCGCTCTATCGATAGCAATGAGCAACTATGCGAGGTTAGTTCTAACATTGGGGTGACACCTCAGGAGGTTCTGAAGCAGTCGAATAAAGAGGCAGTCAATCAGCTGCATGAACGGGATTCTTCTCAATCACCACCAGTTGCTCAAGAATTAGGTTCAGTTGCATCTAGATGTGCTTTTGATTTGAATGAGGATGTACACATGGAAGAAAATGAGCGGTCAAGAGTTGCGTATACAAATTATCCTATCAAAGTTATTGCTGCTTCAAAAGGGGCAGCTGGTTTGCCCATCACTCACCTTCATTTTGAAGGTGAACTTGGTTGGAAGGGAGCTGCTGCAACCAGTGCTTTCCGGCCCGCCTCTCCTCGAAAGACTGTTGATGTAGAGAAAGCTGATGCAAGTAGTCACATTGCAAAGCCATCTCAAAATGTCCTCAAATTTGATCTGAATATTGCCGAATGTGATGTTGACGGAGTCACTGTGCCAACAGAAAAACAGAATCTTTTTGCATCAAGTCTTCGTTCAGGCGACTCCTCTGTTGATGTGAGTTCAAAACGAGCAGAAAGGCTCAACCTGGACCTCAATCGTGTTGATGATGAAGATATATGCCGGTACCCATCGTCAGATTGGAGAACAGACAAGCATATGCATCTGTATCACAATGGGCAACGTTTCTCATGTCCTTCATCGTCGTCATCATCATCTAGACAATCTGCCATGAGAAACATTGACTTGAATGACAACCCTCCTTTCTTGGATCCAACCAGTTTTGATCAGCAGAAAAATGACATGCTCCCGTTTCAACCGTTGGAAGCTTTTGCAGACAGAAAATTAGACGACCCCATCGCCTCCATCATGGGTTCAAGAATGGATGTGGAAAGAAAGGATTTCCCTGGGCCTACCCAACCACTTTTCGTTTCTGGACATGGAACCTCTGCTTTGGCTATAACAGCAAGTACAGGAAGAGCTGCCGGAGAAGTGCCAAGAACTACTACACTAGCATACACAACATCTCACGGTTCATTGATGGTTGATGCTCCGGGCCATCTTCCATACATGGACTTGCATAATGGACTTTCATATAATGGACTTGCACTCGACCCTCCAATGTCTCTGTCTTCGGGACTCTATGCTCCGGGCCATCTTCCATACATGGTTGATGCTAGTGGAGCCACGGTCATACCCCAAATTCTGGCTCCTCCTATGCAGTCATCCTTTTCAAGGCCACCCTTCTTTATGAGCATTACTAGTACACCTTGTGGTATAAACAGCGTTGGAGTTATGCGTCCAGGCCTTGATCTTAATTCCGGCATGTCAGTGATCGATCGTGCAAACTGGGAAGGGAATTCAAGGCCGCTGCTTATCCACGGCCACGGTTCATTGATGGATGAAACAGTGAAGTCTGCAGCTCAACAGGTCGGTGGTGTTGGGGCTTCCCTTAAACGGAAGGAGCCAGAGTGTGGTTGGGAGCCTTATGCTAATGGATTTAAGCATGTAGCGCCATGGCGTGCATGAGGTTATGCACTCGATCTTGTGGGTCTTTCCTGCTTGCTGATGTTAGAATTAGCCATATACTTCACATGTTTCTAGCGATACACATGGTATCATCGTCAAATGATACAAATCTTGGATAGGAATCTTCCATGCACTAGAAAGCCCTTGATGACGATCCTTTACTCCAACAGCATCTAGAGATTTCTCGAACAATGCTCAGACTGAGTAAATCCTTAAACCTTTCTCCTTTTTCTATTGCTACTGCCTGCAAGGATATTTGGTCTTTTGCTTATGATCAAGTGTGGAAGTTGGTAGAGGCAAAGATACTATCAGAGAATCAGCGGACCATGTGAACGGAATAAGGCGGGACGTTCACCGCATTGTAATTGGCTATATTTTCTGTTCATAAATCTATGCAGCCATGTGAGGCCGAGTTCCTCTTATTATATATATGTGATATGGTAATATATTAATTTTTCAGACCCAATGAATTCATCTGTTCATTGATGCTGATGGCTGGAGTTCAGAAGTATTCAAGATCTAGCAGCTCACCCTTCTCACCGAGTGGGCCGTGTGTGTGTGTGTGAAGCCTGTGCTGTTGGTGGTCGAAAATGAGGAGCATTTATGCCCGGAGAATGATACGGAGGTCAATAACCAACTTTTTCCCTTCAAAAATTTGGTTAACAGCAGGTGGCAGGGATCTCTGACTCCCACGTCGTAGGTGGCGGGTTCAATTCCCAAAGGGATGCATGTCTTTGTTAGGCTTTGGGCCCCGGTTGTAACAACAAAAAACTGGGTGGGCATAGGCCTTCTCCTTAACCATCCTGAAAATCTGGTTTGACAAAGCCCACCAATGAAAACCAAGTTTCAAAGTTTCATTTGTCCCCCTTCCAAATAGAAAAAGCTTCATCGTATTATAAACAAACTTTAAACCTGGTTTTCGCTACTTAAGCGAGTTGTCACTCGAAACCAAATTCGATTTCACCCGACTCAGCCCCACACGATGCCCCTGGCAAGCTGTGACTTGGTAGACTTCAGACTAGTTATATCCAGCGTTTGAACCCTTGGACTACAGTCAAAGGGCCTAATGCCTTGAGGTTATGAACATGCTGGTAAGTTAAAAAGAGGGATTTGATGTCACCAAAAGAGAATTGTGTGGCCTTTGGTCAGCTCTTTTTTAAGATGAGAAATCCTTTTCGAGAGCTACTTGTGTATACATTCATGTTGATGTGTCCCACCACATTCAACATGCGATCAAATTAAATCAATTCTTACATCCTGCCGTTACAGAAGATCAGTCTTTCAGACAGAGCAATCATCTCAGTACCCATTACAAGTTGATTGAGATCCATGGATAGAGGTTTAATGCTCGATCGGGACAACGACGATTGGTGACAGATTTGTTGGATAGTCTTTTAAGAGAAGGGGATGATGATTAGAAGATAGAAAATGTGCAAAGTATTTGAAAATCCCCGACCTCCACACATATAGCAAGCTCCATTGTAGGGACCAGATTCGTTGGGTATTCTTTCACTCCTGTCACTTTTGGAACTTGTGAAATCTCAATGTCACTGAAAAATCAAAAACAAAACTTCTGAATTTTTCATGCAAACAGATATCTTATACTAAGTTTGTTCCCCCAAATTTTCTCAATTCTTGAAAATTACCATCAGAAGTGCGTAACATAGATTATCAAGCTTAGTTGTGTGTGTGCAAAACATCTGAACTGCGAGAATGCAATCCAGCACAGTAATACCTGAACTGGTGGTGGTGGTGGTGAGAGAACTAAATGAAACGAGAAAGAATAAATAGGTACTTAAAAGATATAATTGAATCAGTCTTTGGAAAAAATACAACTGAAATCAAATAACTCGCTAAAAGCTTTTGTTTAAGAAAAAATAAAGGCACTTTTTAAAAATAACTAGGTAAATGAGATAATATGTATGCATAAATAGACACAAACGAAACATGGTACTGGCAAAGCTATCCGTTCACATACAAGAGGCAAGAGGCAAGACCGCTTACCATATCTGCTGATCCAAACTTATCAACCGCAGTCAGTATTGATGAATGATTTCCAAAAATATACAGCAGAAATATATCCAAAAGAATATCTAAAAGACCTTTGGATGCTGAGATTGATGAAAATTCAAAACGATGTTACTCATGCAAGAGGAAGGAAGGTATCTGTTTGTCAGAAAAACATGCACAGATAAGTCGATGCGAAAGGAAGATGAGCAGAAAACTTGTGCTTCCACCTAGTACAATGAGACACCAGATCCATAAACCAAAACAAAATAAGCCGCCACAGAATGGAATAAACTGGAAATTTAAGAAAAAAATATTAGAGAATGCCAAGTGTATGTAGATCAATGATTGTGTAAAAGGCGAGCATGATGAATAAAGTGAGAGAATATTTCAAAGTAGTTAACAAAAGGATTTGTTCGGAGAGAGAACAATCGACTAGGACAACCACAAAACTACATGGAAATATTATTCATGAAGCTTATAATGCTTTAACAACCGGACAATGAGCTCCATAGATTTGCAATTGGGTACTAGAGGGTAGAGAACATTAGATAATTCCCTAGTGGATTTTCCCACATTGTCTTTCTTTATGAAATGGAATGCAGCAAACTCTACCTTATCTAAATAAGATTCTGGAATTTGCTGTTTCATCAATCCAAAACTTTCAGGCAGGGCTGGTCAACCACAGCCTCCTGCTTCCTTATGAAGAACTTTGAGGTCTAATCAAACTCGTGAAGTCAGCGTCAACACTGTAAGGAGGTGAGATTTCACCATGTATGAGAGAGAGAAAGTTCTGTGTTTTAAGTTACAAGCTTCGGTAAGATCAGTTTCGAAAGGGGCAGCAACCAATGAGAATAGGTCAGCCAAGATCACATGAAAAGGGCTAGGAACATCTCAGATTCCCAAATAAATTAAGATCCAAGTTCTCATGGTAAAATCTAATGCAAAGAGAGAATCATCAAAGGATAATAATAATAATAATAACAATAAAGAGGGGGAAATCTAGAAAAGAAGCTATATACATGATTTATCATAGATGTCATGAACAACAGCAAATGTCATATTCATTACAATTGAAGCATTATAAGATCAACATCATCACAACTAAGGCCACCATCAAACTCGTTCACTAAAACCCACTTCGGAATGACCTATTTCCGGCTCTGGCAGCGTTTTTTCTTTGCTCCTCATACTCCGGATCATCCGTCGGAAGCTCAAATCCGCAAACAAGGCAAGAATTCCTCGAATTCAACCAAGTAAAAATGCACTCTTCATGGTAGATGTGCCCTCAAGGCAACGTTGTCCCTTTGTCACTCGCAGAAGCCCCTTCCTTGCAGATCAGACACATTATTCTCCCCTTGTTTGCTGAAGATGACAGCCGGAAGGCCGAGAACCGCCGAACGCAAAGCTGGCGGCGCCCCTTTCTTCGATCCACTATCGTTCTCGGCCAAACTTTGCAACACCAATTCGAACCCAGCAGCATCAACGTAATCCTCCTGATTCCCCACGTATCTCTCTCCAAACTCCACCCTCAACTCTATGCTGTTGTCCTCTCCACCCTCAACTCTATGCTGTTGTCCTCTATCCCTCGGAGAATCTCATGCCAATTGATATCCCGGCTTCCGCTGCTGGAAAACTGCAAATTCCGATCCCGGATCCGAACTCTCACGACATCGGGCAGTTCCGCCCTCTCTGGCGACGACTCTCCCTCCTCTTCCTCTTCTTCCTCGTCCCCTTCAAAATTTGCTTCCTCCCACCCATCATCGAGCTCGATTCGAAGAAAATCGTCGTTTTCTGGTGGCTCATCCGCATCAGCTTCCGGGACGCCGTACCACGAGACGCCACCATCGGCGGCGCCGTTTGAATGCTCGATGGGGCAGGTTAGGACATGTTGGCGGTGACCGATATTGGTGGCGCAAGAAAAGAGGCGAAGGATTTGTAAGAAGTAGTGGTTGAAAGAGGACTTGCTCCGGCCACTACCGTCATCGGTGGCGGTGGTGGAGGGGAAGAAATGAGCTCGACGAAGCCATGCTTGCAGTCGCGGCAGACGACGTCTGGCAGGTCGGAGTGGAAGTCGACGGCCACTCGCTTATCGCAGTGGTAGCACCAATAGGAGAGAGAGAAATCCGTCGTCGAGGAGGACGCCATCTTCTCGATCTTCTCTCTCTCTCTCTTGCTGTGATTTGCTTTGCTTTTATGGAGAAACAAGAGTACCGTTGCGTTGTGACTCGGTACCTTGTCCTCTCTCTCTCTCTCTCTCTCTCTCTCTCTCTATATATATATATATATATATATATATCGCTTAAAGAGAAACTAAACAAAGAAAGCCTATTATATATTATATGAGTCAAACAGCTCTAAACATTTTCTATGGTTAACAAAAGTAGATATGACAGGATTCAGCTAAAACAGAAATACGGCTCAAAACCTGCAATCGAATCATGAACCGTAATCGAATCAGGTTTCGGCTAGCTTTGGTTATGGTTCTTAAATGTGGATTCTAGTTTTTGGTTGAACCATAAACTAAAAAAGAAAACTTATAGAATTAGACAAGAACCGGTGGTTTGGACCGATAATTACGTTTACCATATTCTTTTAATGGGATTGCTCTAGGACTCATGTGTTATGCTTGTTTGGGTGGAAGACTAAGTGTTCACTCAAATGCAAGCAAGTGTACGTCTCTTAACAGACGATCTTTTCCTTTGGAATGGAAGTGAAGAAAGAAGAACCCCACTGAACGACAACTGAGTTTCTCGTGTTAGTTTCATTTAACCATGATTCTTTTTAGGCAAGAAATTTAACCATGACAGTTTATAAGTTGTCTATCATATATGGCATATTTAGAAAAGATAGAAATTACCTCAAGTAATATATAGCTTAATATTGCAATACTTCAAGGACATTTATTATAGTATGTGATCATGTCAAAGCTTTTCGTACTTATATCACCTTCTCTCGAACCCATTTTTACAGTGTGAACTTGCGTGGAGTGATACGAAGAGGCCCGCACAAACCCTGCCCCTGGACTGCACAGGCCCCTCATGTCGTAACTCGCACTGCTACAACGCGGTCCAATGTGACGTGCCTCAATGGCCACAACAAGCAGGCCCAACTTGTGGTGCATGCAAAACCCCTAAAGGGGTGTTTGATTACAAGGCCTACCAAACGGGTTTTAGGCCCAGTTGCACTTGTAATCAAACACAAGCCTCGAGACACGTGACTCCTTATCTTACTTGATTATAAGCCCGACCAGTGACCCACCCATGCAGTGACAGTTATGCAGGTCTGGGCCTTGTGATCGATCACACCCTCAAGTATCATAGTGTATGAGGCTGAGTACTAACCAAAATCATGTGTGACTTTGGAGAAAAAATTTACCATGTATTATACATTAGGCCGGATTGCATAAATGAGATAATTCGGGATAATCATACATATGCAGTCCACCAGGACATCAAACTTCGAAATTACCTAGAAAAAAACACAATATTTTGAAGATCGATTTACATAAAGTAAGCAGTAAGAATACATTTCAGGCACAACGGTATGGAGACTCGATTTCCTTTTTTGGTAAAAGTGAGAAGGGGAATCTAGGATAACGCTATATATTTAAAGCAAAAGTCTATGTTCCAGCAAATAGTCCCTGAGCAACGATGAGAAAGAACCTTCAAGTTGAAAGTCAGGAGTTCAAAATCCACGGCATGCATCTGCTATAGGTCCACCTTACTCGAGCGTCCCCACTATTCTAACATCCGGTACCAAACCCTCATGAGGCATTCATTATTAAAGCAACAACATGCATTATTAGCTGTTTGTACGGGAATCCCTGAGAGGAGAAAGGGACACTTCCACTGGGACTCCCGTAGGCATGGGTTGCCTTACCTTTCCAATTAATAATCCAGATCCAAGGGCCCATCGCGTCTTGGCAGCCATACAAAGACTGGGAGAAGGTTCGGCCCGTTGCTTTCGGTTCCACAGAGGCCCATCGGTGCCGAGCTCGTCCATGATGGAACTACATGAAAAGAATATTAGTTTGATCTGACTACTTCAATGGTTGCAGATTTACCTAAGAATTCAAAAACTATGTCCACAAATATATAAAACCTTTTTAAACAAATGAAGAACCCTGTCGTACCAGCTTAAAAGCCCAACTATATGACCTTAAGCCAAAACCTCATCGACTGCATATGAGGTAGGAGTATGTCCAATTACTGAAAAATTGGACCTCTGCAAGTAGTTGCTACTAAACAAAATTGGTCCACGGTAAGTCGGAAAATGAAGTAATGTTAGAAAACTTGTTGGGCCACCAAATAATGGTTGGTCACGAGGATAGTGACCGCAGGCACTGGTGGTTTTAAATAAACTTTAAGGAGAGGCGAAGTTAAAGCCGCACAGAGTTTAAATTTAGGGGTGTTACTAAAGTCATACCTCTTATAGTTCAAAATCCTCATATTACTCTTGCTACGCAAAATACAGGGGCGGCAGTAAGTGTCCAATTCAGAGAGAGCATCGAGAAAGGAAAAAGTGGTGTGTTGGTAAATAGGAGCATTATGAAAAAGAGGGTATGTTCCTAGTAATTTAGGATGTGCATTTAGTAACAATCTAAATTTAATATCCAATCAAATCGCAAAAATACACAAACTTCAAAATATACAAAATTAAGCATATTAAAGCACGTTCTTAGATAACTTTGCATTAAAACAAACATTATTAGATAACCAAAAAAACAAAAGTAAAACGCATGTTTCTGCCACATTATGTTTCCTTTTCCCGTTAATTTTGAAAATCATTCACTGATCGTCAAACCAAGTTGTTCCATTCATAAAACAAGCATAACTATTAACGAGATAACAATAATAAATATCCATATGTAGAACTCCAGTCATACAACTCAATAAACCCATTTAAAAGTACATAATACGTTAAAGATTAAACAAGCTCAACAAATTATCAATTTCAACTTGCAAATAACGTTGCTAGCCATCCCCATCAAAATTAAAGCACTTTCTTAAGAATCTTTTCCCTTCACGTTATGGATGAGAAAGGATCAGATTTCCCAAATCCTACCCATATGATATATGGCACTGAGTATGGTTCACACCGTGATGGATGAGAAATGGATCTGGGTTAGGTAAATACCTGAATAGAACCATTTAGTTACCTGGGCCAGACCCAGATACCCACATGATATATGGCACCGAGTATGGTTCACACCGGTTTCGACCAAACCTGGATACTAGATCCGAAAATATTAAAAGCATTGGTATCCCACTACGGTTTAGAATTTTCGGATCTAGATATGTTTTCCCTCTAGACTCAATATGAATATATGACCAAGATCCCTGTCTGGTTCTGCCTTCTTTAAATGGTGTCCAGACCTGGACTTACCCGGATCAACACCGAGTCCGACGCATTGACGACCTTAACCATATCCGTGCAGAAATTTGTTACCAATGCAAGAGCAAATGCGTTAACATCATTTAGAAAAGACAAAAATATTGAGAATTGAGTGGCACTCACATAAACTTGTGGAACATTAGTGGAAAATTTTCAAACTTCAAATGTGCAATTGAGTGGCTGTATACAACTGAATTATTGCAGGCAAATGCTTTTGAACCTAAGAAGGTGAGGAACAATACAAGAACTGTATTATCTTGATTTATATTCTGATATGATACAAAATTAAGTCCGAATCATATTGTAATAACAAGGGCTGGGTTATACAGAAGTGTTTAAAACCAAGTGTGAGGCAGTGTACCTTTACATGGACTAGTTTAGGGAAAATGCCCTTGTCATCCCTCTGAAATGTATTAAGCAATGATCCATAAAGATTGATGTTACATGGGCTGGCTTCCTTTCAATAACCGAATGAGTTCCATCCGCCCCTGAGTTTCCATGTATTTGTTAACTCTAACTTTTCTCGCCCCAGCAGCTTTGCTCCCATCCTGCACAATCAGTGAATGTAACATGAAGTTACAGAAGAAAAGAGATACAAGAAGACTGACTGTGTACATAGATTAGTTTGAACAACGCTTTATGTATTTCTCTAAGACAGCTCCACACCATAGAGAAACAGCCTACAGCTACTGGAATGAAAATTTACTTCTCTTCAACAAAGAAAGGACATGAATTAGTAATCTAAATATTAACCGGTTCAAAAATTAAAAAGTTTTCCATGAAAAGATAGTTCAATCACAAGAGTCCATCTTGTTAAAATGTAATAGGGTTAGGCCAATATGGACCATAAGTTTGTGTTTGTAATCAACTCTCAACTGACCCATGACAAGGCCACCTGGACCATAAGGGCAACCAAGAGGGTCCCAACGACTAGTAAAATAGTTGTTGTGCCATCTTCAATAACGAGTTGAATGTTACTCTTCTCTCTCTATAGATACTCATCATGTATTTAATAAACTCAAGCCTTGTGTAGCTGCTTGTATATAGATTTGTTCATTTAATAAGGGATTCACAAATTCTTACATGTTTTATTACGTGGTATCAAAGCCGGTAGCAGGGCCTCGAAAAAGGCAGCGGAAGCAAAGAGATTGAGAAGAAATGGAAGGGTGGTTCCATTTCCTTCATGGGACTCTTCCATTTTGTTTTCCTCTATCAAAAAGGTTTCTAATCGACGGTCGTCATCCAACCAAGAGATTGTTTCTGGGATGGATTTTTGTCCATTATCGTGATCTGACTACCAACTTCCCCTTCCCCTTTGCTAGAACCAGCTCACTATTCATGCTAACCTCAATGTTTGATTATAAATCTTTTCGTATATATTTAAAACTTATTTTGATCATCTTGGTGGATTATCTTATCCTTTGAATCATATAATCACGTTTGAGATTGTGAGTTACTAAAAGAGCGTGGGATTTGTTTGATTTGAATGGTTTGAGCTTAGCCTTAAAGTTTGTTTGGGTTCGAGTTTGTCCTTAAAACTCAGGTTTGAGCTTAGCTTTATAGTTGGTTTGGTATACCAAAGCCTATCATGAGTTAGTGGTAATTCATAAAATTATTTGTTATATTTGACAATCCTCTTTAGATGATAAACGCTTTTCCATTAAAAAACTTCTTTGAAAATATAGATTTTCATGTTTTGAGTTATAGGATCTTAATACCTTTATTTGAGATTAATTATATAAGTTTTGTTGTTGGTATATTCTAAGGTAGATCAAAAGATTAAAGCTTAGACATGTCTGTCAAAAGCCGCCCTAATGGGTTGACTTGAAATTGAACCAACTCAATAAATGATGGGAACTAGAACCGAACCGAAAACTGGGATCCCCATTATATGTTTAAGGCTTAGTCAAAACTAGACATGTCTGTCCCAAGCCGCCCTAATGGGTTGACTTGAAATTGAACCAATTCAATAAATGATGGAAACTAGAACCTAACCGAAAACTGATATCTCCATGGTATGTTTCAGGTTCTACTTTCTACTATAATAGAACTGAATTGGAAGCAGTGGCTCTAAATCTTTGTCTATTAATCTTTTATTTTTAAATATATTTCTTACTTATTTTTTACTGAAACCAAAACCAGAATTGGCACATACATTTAATCAAAACTGGAAAAAAGACAGACCCAGAACGAAGGAGGCAAGTTCAATTATGGTTTGGGGTCTTGGTGGAAGCAGGACTGCCAGTCGCGGTTTACTTACAATTTGACAAGTTTACCCGAAAGAAGATGTAATAGCACGACTCTCTTCAAAGCACGGTCAACACTAACCTTTAACCTTTTTCATTATATGTAGATTTTCATTTTCCAACGCAAGGACACCGGTTTTTGAAAGAAAAACACTTCGATGGTAAGAATTTATATGTGAGAGAAGGTAATCTCTAGAGTTGAACATTCTCCTTTTGAAAGGATTAAGGATTGAAACGAACTTTCGGTATACACCGTAAATTTGAGAAGGGTTGATAAATATAATAGGGTTGGGCCAATAGAGCCCATAAGTTTGTGTTTGTAATAAGGTTCCAACGGATCTAGGCCACCAAAGGGCCCCAACGGCCAGTAAAATAGTCGTTGGGCCATCTTCAACAACTGTTGGCTTTCACTCTTCTCTTTCTCTCTATAAATACTCATCAAGTATTGAATAAACTCAAGCCTTGTGTGACTGATTATATATAGATTTGTTCATCCAATAAAAGGGATTTAGGAATTCTTACCTGTTTTGTTACACATCTAATGGCAGGAACCAAGTTTTATGAATTTAAAATAAGCATGTGATGGATGAGAGGAATCCAAAATAGGTTTTAAAAAAGTGAAATTTGAGACAAAATAGGGAGAAATACCTCGGCATATTCATCGTTTGTATTGAAACAATTAGTATCTTTCAGCATGGATGATGCTGGAAGCAGTCTCCTGTAGCATGATACAAGATACATATGTTAGAAGAGGACAAATATCAAGAACAAAAGAATCTTTAACAGGCCAGACCTTCTATGCTTATGTATATCTGAAGATATAGTTGTAGAATCTGGCCTTTCTGTTTCCAGCATTCTAACATGGTGAATGGCCCTTGCAACACTTGGGGCCCAGGTAATAGCATGAAAGAAGTCCAGCCTTGAGATGTTTTCCCTTGATTCTTCTCGTAACAATTTCCCTTCATTTTGTAGAGCTTGGTTATGAATCAAGACAAAGCAACACCTGCTTTTTACCACATCCCAGCTTATATGTCATCATAAAAAGCTTTTCACTTGGAAGTTGTTAAGAATATAAATTGATGAATAATCCTGAAAAAGGAAAACCTAGCATCTTTGACCAAGGACTGAAGAGAAAAGCAAACGACCACTCACATACAAAGTACAGTATTGCTACACAAAACAAGAAACCAACCGGTAACTATCATATTCTGCAATTTATAACATAAAATGAGGCCTCTAGAGTATCAACTTGTTCATCTGACAGTTCTCAGAGTGCATAGAGAAAACAATCACAAGATGCAGAAAAAGAACCATGAATTAGGTTGGAGGACTTTCTAAAGGTAGTGTCATTAGGATGAAACAGATTATAAGACCATCCAAAAAGATACAAGTATGGTCGCTCAAGAAATTTTCCTTGATCATGTTAGAGAACTAAATCCTACTTGGAAGTTGTGTAATCCATGTATTGATTCTCACTTGAAAATAGAACGTCAATATATAAATGCATGAAGAATAAAACAATAAATTTCGTGTTATGTGGATGTTTCCAAGGAGTTAAGCATAAGAACCTTAAACAATGTGACTCCTCCATGGAACACCGCCTGTCAATATCTATCTTCTCAAACTTGTTCCCATATTTTTTGGAGATGGTAGAGATCTTTGACATACAATGCTTGTTGTTTTCCCATAATCCCTCACGGAATTCATTCAACGTGATACCAGTTAACTCCTGACAAAAAAAAGCCACAAATGAATATCAAAAGTTTTACCAAGCCTATCTATATCTTCAATTGCCAAAATTCTATTCACTTACCTCCAATAATTTCCCAACAGGGCCAACACATTCATTAGAGGTCATGCATGCAGTTGATGTTGACTGCACAAGAGGGAAAATATCAACACCATACCATGGCCCAGTAGCTGCTTATGATTGTACAGCACCAAAAGAAGAGCACATAAGACACTAGCGATGACCTCTTGAGGGAGATTAAAACATACAAGAGCATAAGTAGTGGATGACTACGTTTTCAAGGGCAATCATCCAGGTACACTGTGGGTACAGGAATGCAGCGAATACCTACTGGTGAAGCTGAGAATGTCAACAAAGAGTAGGATGCACTCAACGAGCACCAACTGAATACGGTTTTCAGACTCAATAAGTACAGAGAGGACCACTCCCTTTACGTTTCAACCAATACTGGCTAAGAATTTTGTTCAAGATATCAGGCCTTATAAGGTTCGCACAACAGCCACCAGAACAACTTTGATCAAATTTTAGAATGATCAATACTGGATAGACCGGCATTGTCATTTACTATTTCAACTAATGTTGGACATACAAAGAATTTTGTTCAATTTTGGGCCTCCTACAGTTATCACAATGTAATCAATGAACAGCAACCAAACCTATCCAAGTCTTGGACATAATTTAGATCCATAATTGTTTAAGTTTGTTTTAACTTGCACAGTTATATCCGTTATGCAGGCATAAAATAAAATCCTGGATGGAAATTAGTAGAAAGTTCTCTCCTATGTTTCTATCCATGCGTGTACGTATATGCGCATGTAGACCCTCACTAGAGTACCCATCCCATCCCAACATGGCACGAAATTAGACGTTGTTGAATACTATACCAGTTTGATTTTTTTTTCAGCATGCACAGAAACAACAGGCAAACAACAATGTTTTCAAGCTTTCAGATTATAAAATCAGCACTGTAAGAGATGTGAGTTTGCTCAGTGTATAACAATCAGTCAGTAAATGAAAACTAACCGTTGAAACTTTTACATCCATACGTGAAAGATGGCTATCAATACTCAAGGGTAAGGAAGGTTGGGATACAACTGGAACCGCATCTTTTGAAGAATCGATTTCTGAATGAAATAATCAAAGAAACAATGTCCAAGAGAAAGGAAAGTTATGCACACAGAGGAAGTCAGTCCAAGAAGAAGAAAATATTTGCAATCGAACCAGAAGTAGGTGCGTTTACAAGGTCACTACCAATTCTATCATCACTCTCATCTGTATCATCTGACACGTGTTGCATCTCAAGCAACTTCCCATCATTCAGGGTTGTAGGGGAGAAATCTCCAGATGCAATTGGTACCTCATCCCTTGAAGAAGCTGTTCCTGAGGAAAATATCAAAGAAACAATGTCCAGAAGAAGTAAAAACTATGCAGTGATAGAAAATTACTCCACCAAGATCAAAATAAATAACAATAATAATCATGATACGTAGCAGCAAGAGTTGGTAAAAGGATAATTAAACCAATTGAGAAACCGGTGCATTTACAGAGGGACCACCAAATATGTCATTATCCACATGGATAACATATCTGCCATATGTTGCATATCAAGCAACTTACCATCAATCTCAGTTGTAGCTAAGCAATGTTGAGATACAACTGTTACAGCTTCATTTGAAGAACCTGCTTCTGGGGGGGGGGGCACAAAGTTAGAAACAGTCTTGCAGAAATCAAAGTTACACAGTCACAGAAATTTGTTCCTCCAAAGTAAAAATAACAATGATAACCAACAGCTGTGGTACTAACAATAACGGTTATTGACAATGATAAGGTTAGCAATAGTGGTAGCAGTAGTAGCAGCAACAGTAAAAGAAAATTAAAGCATTTGAACCTGAAGTAGTTGCATTTACAAGGGCAACACCACCTTTATCACAATCTTCATGAGTATCATGCGCCACATGTTGCATCTCAAGCAACCTCCCATCAATTGGAATTGTAAGTAAGCAATGTTGAGATATTACTGGCACCTCAGCATTTGAAGAACCTGCTTCAAGGACCAAAAAAACACGGTAAAAGTCCTGAAGAAATGAAAATTGTCAAGTCACAGAAAATTACTCTTCCCAGAATAAACTGACAATTTGTATTCTATCATTACTGTTATTATTACTATTAACATGGTGGTGTCAGGGTAGCAGTAGTAGAGAATTAAAACAATCGAACCTGAAGTAGGTGCATAAACAAGGGCTCCACCAGTTCTATGATTATTCTCATTTAAGTTGAGCAACTCACAATCGATCTCAGTTATAGGCTGCGCCTCTCCGATTGCAACTCTCCCTAGCTGTAGAAACGCATGCAATAAACATAATGGAACTGTCTTAATAGACTTGAGAAATACATAGATTCAAATTTCACTAACCCAAGCACGGGAATTTGAAGTTATTTCACCTACTGCACATCCAACAGCAATAAATGCTTCCATGGACTCGAATCAAGTAAAACAAACACCTCCGACTTGAAACGGATGCAACTTAAGCAGAGGAGCGATAATTTGCACTCTTATTTAAAATGTAAGAAAATAATAATATTATATACACAGAAAAGTATGCCTACCAACACAGATGTCGCATGCGACTGGCCAAAAGAAGCATCAGAGTTGGTGGGAAGAGGGTTAGTATCAGCAACATCTGGACATGTTGAACATGACAATGGCATATGATCTACCTGGATAAACGCAAATGTAACTCTGTTAAGAAATACCATCACTAAGGGAGATGGAAACAATATAGTTACGTATCAATAGCACATAAAACCCACATTCAACATGTTGTCTTCCTTTTCCTCTCTAGCCAGAAAATCATGACTAACATCGACGCCATCAAGCATGGTCGCAACTGTACCAAGAGAACCATTGCAGCAGATACCACTGGTATTAGCCTCAATGGGATCAGATATACTTATTGAACCCTTAAGGCATGAACAAGAAGCTTGGAAAGCCACCAGTTGCTTTTCCATCTCTACAGCACGGCTTTGTTCTCTCTCGAAGCTTATCCGAAGATTCTTAAGTTCATTATCTGATACCTAACACGATAAAACAAAATCAGCAATTAATGCCAGTTAAAACTCCACGACTACAGAATCCATGAACTCGAGCAACATGATCATCAAAGAAAGGATGCAAAGTTAGAAGCATCAAGTGTCACTGCATCAGAACTAGAAACTTCTCTAGTGTTTCACCATAGAGATGGAAAGCTACAACATTACCTAAGCGAAGGCAAGCGTTTATATTATTTCCATCATTTGAAGCACCAAGACATCATCTGAATGTCCATTAAAATATGCGTTTTAAGTAAAGTTGTTTCGGAGGCCTATTAAGGATGGACATGGACATATAAACCAGTTCGGCATAGAAACTTCTTTAACATCACATTATAAAGAAGGGGTGGCGATTTTGGACCAAACTGAAGATTATGTATTACATAGAATATATACATTTGTGAAATATGATATATATAAATTTACATATATAAAATAATATAAATATATAATGGGGCTGCTGTCGTTAGGGTGAACCCAAATTTGATCAGACCTAGTCGACTGGTCCAGGTTTGAGGACCCGAAATTTAAGAAACAAGGATCCTTTATCTGGATCAACCTGCTCGGACCTGAAGTAACCTGACCTAACGTGACCCGATTTTGCCACCCACATTATATAAAGTGCAAAGTAGGAGACCGGTTTTATCAGCTTCGAATCCTATGGTCACAAGGATGTGATGCAAGTGCAGGAGACAGTTGCAACAACGGCAATTTCAAAAATCATAATTGCAAAGACAAAACAATATATAAATGTAGCTAATATATTATTTTATATTATCGACAATAACTCATAAATCTAAAAGGAAACTCATTTTTTGTTTTATCCTTCACCTTACATGAAGCGCCCCTATAAACATAGCACTAAACTACTTGGAAGCTTTAGTTAAAATTCCTTAAAGTAGGAGCTCAACAATGAAGTATGAGTGTCCAGTGTGAGTGTCCGCCATTAGTATAGGTACTCTGTTAGATGTTTTCATCTCACAGTATGAATCTAATAAATATTTGAATCACAAACAAAGAATAGATACTTAACACATTACCACAAGTTTCTCCTTGTATTCCTTCAGTACAGTCCATAAAGCTCGAGCAAATTTCTGCATTATGTGCCCCATCCTTGCCCTTCTTTTCAACCCAAAGGTATACAAAGAATTGAGCCTTGGATATTCATGAGGCTTTGATTGATCCCCGATCAGAATGGAAGAAGTTTCACCTCGTTCTTTAATTTGTTGGCATTCGCCTAACGCAGTTGAAGAAACAATCCAGTTTCATTGTTATCACATACCCAAAGTACAAAAAATTGTACGATTAACCTCTATGAGTTCTGCCACATGCAAATTATTGAAAGTTTGACACGTAAGGAGAAGAGAACTCAGAAGAGGATACCAGCACTTGAAGGGTCGCGTGCATTATCTCCACCACATAATTGCTCCGTCTAAATGAGAAAGGAAAGGAGTTGAATTTTGTACCAAAGAATCAGCTTTTAACATCAGATAGTTTCATAGACATGCTAGATGTAAGCTAAAGAACAATCCATGTGCATATGGGTAGAAAGGACTAGGTAGATTTGGGTTATGGTTCCACAAAAGACTTTCCCGACAGTAGCACTGCAAGAACAGCCTAAACGGCACTTGATTTGGCAATAAATCTACGAGTACAAAATTTTCGATGTTCTTTCAAGCTTTGGTGTTTCAATACCAACAAAATATACATCAAAATATGTACATACCCACACACATAACATATATATATAGGGTGAGCCTAATATTCTTGGCCATCCTTGAAAATATCAACCCATCTTTAGATGGATGTCGAGTTCAAAAGTAGACATGTGAATAAGTACACCAACAAAAAGTGCACTTTTTTTTACTTTTGAAGACAGCCATTCATTTATTCATATGGATGGTTGAAATTTTCAAGGATAGAGCAAGTATATAACATGGCAAGCATATTAGACTTTTCTCACATATACACACATATACATACGTACGTACGTAGGTACATCCATATATACACACAGCCAAAGGGCATAAGCCGCATAACCTCCCATATAGCAAAATGGTCTGCCAAGATGCTAAGTGAATGTTACCGAGTGTATTTGCATAAATCGTGTCATGTGTTTCACTTTTGGAAAATCACTATTGTTTTTACAAAAAAGCAACAAATGTTCAGCTTGCAAGGTCACACACTTTATCTATTTATCATGGATAAGTTCAGAAACCACCAATGTGTTCATTTTTCTACTCGACCATACAATTAGTCTCAGTGGCATTCCAAGCCTTGAAATAAACAAAGTGCCCAACCACTAGTTAGTTCGGCTTAACATCTACTCCCACAGCATGACGGCTACTTCGGAAGATACCTCCACTAGTCCCGCTTGACCACAATTAGGACCATTAACACAGTCATATCATAGTGTCACTGTTACTTTATATCCAATCGATCAATTTTTACTTTGTTGAATACCATTCCGACCCTAGCCAAAGAAAGGTGCTGACCGACATTACAGGGATCCAGTTCTAAGAGATATACATATATAAATATGGTTAATTATTAATTACAGTCTTGCCATTGATTTTTGGAGTAGCCACATAATGCCAATTGCACCATTGCCTACATCCGTGCATATGTGATACAGGTGGAACATAACCACCAGTATGGAAGGTACCGATTGAGAGGGGGCATGCTAGAGATGCCAAGTGCAAATCCCAAGTCCCAGGTGAAACAAGCACATTTGGACTCATGTATGCTGTTTAACAAGCAAAAATTACATTTCATGATTCATATATGGTTCATCTGAGGGAGAGATTGACGTCCAGTTTTATTTACTTCAGAACCGATGGCATGCCTAGATCTCGGATAATCAATGCATCTCATTAAATGACAACATATGTTGAAGCTTTCATATCCTTTTTAGACCAAGCCTTAAGTACATGGAAACCTTATGCCGAAGTCTTCGATGATGTCCAACCACTAATTATCATAATAATCCTCAACTGCCCTAAAGATCTGGTGCCTGACACAGCTCAAAATGCCGGGAAGGCTTGCGGTCCAAATTTTCCTAGGACAAATGCATTGTGAAAATGTCTTAAAACTTGTTTGAGCTAGAAAAAAATTCAGATCCATATATCATGGATGAAGGCAACTAACAAAGTCCGGTTAACTAAGAATGCCCGTAGAAGCAACAAGAATGTTAAAACTTAAAACATTGCTCAGAATGAAGCACAAATTAACTTATGAAAGGAAAGGAAAGAACTATAGAAAGAAATGTTGTATTATCCATTTTGTACCATAGTCGAGCGCGAGCCAACATCATCACATTTCCTTCTCTTAGATGATGAAAATGTATTCTCTGTGCCTGTATGTCTCTTCTTAGAAATGTTTGTGGATTCCTTCACAATGTCAAACCTAGCAACAGACAAACATGGACACAAAAAAATGATTGCATCCAAAAATATCCATAAGTCCTCAGAGTGAATCAAATCTAACCAATGGAGCCACCAAAGATAAAGGAATAATTCATAGAAGATCAAATACAAGGGAAAAGAATGGACATGGAGAAAATATACAAAGGATTTCAAGACTCATGTCTCGGAAAAGTTCACAAGTCTATATGTATCACAAGATAACCGTTCATATTGAACTTATGAGTTTGGAATATATGTTTTAGTTTTCAGTTCCACGTAATAAAAACCTTGGGGGGAGACGTTTTCATATATTAATGAGCTTATTCAGTATGTCGAATATGATAAAAAAATTATGCTTCACCTTTTTGACTCGTTAGTTTCAGGACCCATGATTTTGCAAGCTCAAGCTTGGACAACAAAAAATTCCTAAGAAACATAAGACTTCTCATAAAAATGAACAATGGTTGATTGTGGAAATGCAAGAACGAATTTCAAACTAATAAAATGATTACAAAAACTCAGTTCACAGAAATTACCTAATTCTCGTATAAGGCGAGGCTTGCCTAAGCAAAAAGGATGTATCACTATAGTCGTGTTCACCAGCACCAGCTGTCAAAATCTGTATGTAGGAGAATACAATGAGCAGTTAGCACTCATTCAACTTCTTTCAATTTCAAACCTATTTCCATTAACATTGAAAACTATCATAGATTCATAACAAAACATATATATATATAGAGAGAGAGACATAAAATAGGATCTACACCAAAGATGGTGACAGGAACTATTCTGCACATACTCAACAAGAGAAGAAGAAACGGCACACAAAAGCCGAAGGGAGTAGTGGAAGAAAGCCAAGTAGCAAGCAATTGATATTGGCTAAAATGTATACAATAAATATACTAACTTACAGCAAACGGAAGCTAGTATCCACTGTTATCTTATCACAATCACAAACTAGTTAATGAAAAATTAAAGTAATAGCAGCTGAAGGTAACTAAAATGAAAATCGCTACTCCATTATGATTTAACATAACAGTTGAAATCGCTACTCCATTATGAAAACAGATGACATGGAACGGATGGTAACTAAAATGAAAATAAGAAACAAAACAAATACAAGCAGTGAATGCTGAGTATGTGCCTGAAAATGCAGACAACATGTAGGCCATTTAACAAATGCCATCTAGGTGAACATCAATAAATTCCCTTACAACAGAAATCATAACAACACATTCACTTTCAAGACAAATAGGTCATTGGATGTTTGATAATAATTTTTAGATATTCTGTTACACATTGCATCTCCATATCTGTGTCAAAAGATCACCAAGCATCGCATAAGGACAGACAACCAGAATTTAGGTCCTCAGCAAATAAACATTTGTGACACTAAGAAAAACTATGCCACTTAAAGTTGTACCAGAACATGCCAAAACACATGGGTAAGATGTTAAAAGACGAAAGAGGAACTAAGAAAAAATCCAAGGAACCATTAGGTAAAGAACAATTGAACAAGAATAACAAAAAGAAATGAATCATTTAATTTATGTAGACTATACACATACCAAAGCCATACGTTTCTTGGCTTCCAAATACTCTCTCAAATATCTTGTCAACTGTAACATAACAAAAATGCAAATGACATCTAGTTGTTTGATGAAAACAAGAGAAACTCGTGAGCAAAGTATACCATGTAAAAGAAAATAAACAAATAAATTACCAAGCTACCATGGAAATGCTTTTGCAATTGCTTCTTTTTGTTTTGCTGGTGTTCAAATAGGGCCTTGCAGAAGGATAAAGCAGAAGACATTAATGACAGAAAAGTAGAACAAAAGTTAATCATATACCTCAGGTAACTACAACAAAAAGGAACTTGCAATCACGCATACCCTTAAACATAGACCTAAAACCATAGACGTGTTGTTGATGAAACCACTTTCCAGCAATCTCTTCCCCTGTAAATGGCTTAAAAGAATTAATGCACAACATGCTTGTAACTAAACCCAAAGCTATCACATCAAACAAAACATATAACTTAAACACAAACAGTGTCCTTTACCCAGCACTGATGTAGTTTCATTAATAAAATAGGGGCTCCTTTTTCCAACTCTTGTGAGTTATGCCATCAGATAAGTATGTCTGCAAGATTTGGTTACTATTGCTGAGTCAACTGAGCTTAAATTTTTTGGGGAAAGCGGAACCACACATTAGTCAACATATAATCCAGTTGTAGCTTAACCAACTTGCATATACTTGGACGTATCTGTGGTATGTTTATATCACAAAAGAAGCCAACTGTCTCCTGGACAAGAGTCGTCTCGAAAACCTTACAGACAAAGGAGAGACCTTTTTAAAATCTAGGATGTCAATATGGTACATTTGCTATCCACCATGATTTATGTGAAGATCTGATCCCCCATCCAATTAAAATTAATAAACTCAACTGAATTATATGTAATACACATATTTACAAATGTATACATAGCAACATCCCAAGTACCCAGTCTGTTTAAGTTGTTGTGGTGAAGCCTTCAAGCCCAGAAGGGCACCTGCACCGATTTGATGTAGATTGCAGCTCGTGAAATCAAAACTCATTAGTCATTGCTTAACCCAGTCATGATTTGCACCACTTCATGTTAGATTTGGTCCAAATGTCCATATTATATAGGTAGTCACCAAAATTAGGAAGCAAAGCAAAACCTGAATTCCAGTTCTTCTTTCTCTTTCAGTACCAGCTAGGTCAGCAATAGTCAGCACAGCATCTGCAGAAGAATTATCTTTGGCGATCATTTCGGAGCCTTTTCGGATATTAATGATGCACTGAGACCGGCTGCAGCATATTAAGCAAAGCCAGCAAAAGGGTAACTATCAACATGTAAAAGGAACAGCAAACTAGCATTAATAGTTGGGGAATTTAAAAAAGTTTCAAACTAGATTAGACTCAAAGTTTTCATAATAGGTTTCAGACATGTGGGCAAAATGAAAAATAACAATCACAAAAAGAAGTACATGTAATACCCAAGACAACTTGACAAACAAAAACGATGTCAATCAGTAAATCAAGCTTATACAGGACTGCTTTAGATCAAGCAAGCCACTGTTGAGGGTAAAACTTGTTTTCCCCATAGAGAACTCTAGTAACAACTTTTGTATGGTTGCAGAACATGGTCAGGCAGGAACACAGGGTGTTTTAACACTAACCCTAACAAAATGCATCAATGTCTCTCATTCAAGAATGTCATGGGCCTCATGGCCGCGGTGAACAATACTGGCATTTGTCAATTGATGAGGAACGTAACTCTTGCGTACAGAGGATTTTGGTAATTGCAATTAGTTTGTAAAAGTATTGATATAGAAATATTAAAAGTGCAACCGTGGTTATCAATCTGACCCATTCCCTGCTCCCATCTCATTCATTTCTCCATGTTGTTGTGTGCAATATATTATACCAGCCTCATATGACACTCCTTGATTATTATGATGAAAGGAAGCAGACAGAATATGCATTGCAGTATAGAGAAATAGCTCTTAGTCCCAACTGGCTCTGTGGCTGACGTGCAGTCGCGCGTCGTAAATGACATCTTCAAAATGTTGCTGTTTTAGTGTTGTGATCTCCATTCCATATATATAATGCAATACCTTTAACTTTAACCAAGTCTTTCTTTTCCAGCAATAGGTGGTTAGGCTAGAGGATGAAAATCATGAAATACAAGGATTTTCTGGGAGATCACCAATCCCAGTACTATTCTAGTATTCTTGCCCATGCACACTCAAACTTTGAAGCCTTGATGGGATCAATGGTTGGTGTAAAAGGGCTGCAAACTAAAGGTCTCTTATGCTCATGGCTCATTAGTCATTACTAGCTCAGTGCATTGGTGCTTGGAAGATCGTACCCATAAAGATCCGCCAAAGCTCTTGAGCTATCAGCTACACAGGGCAATTCTCCTCGATTTTATAATTATAACCATAAAAAAACAGCAAGAATTGCAACACAAACAGAAAAGAGGAACGCCCATAATTTTCTCATTTGAAGATTCTTAGCAACTCTTATATGAGGTAGAGACAGGTCCATTAAGCCAAGAACGTGTCCCCCTAACAACAAAAACCAACCCTTTGATTGGCTTAATCTAAAAGATATCAGCTACCTAAGCATCTGATCTCACATTTACCCATTTTGCAGACTCATTCCAAGGTCATCATGCACAAATTGACAATCACTGAAACATGTTCGGAACCAACGTCCAAATTGGTTCCACAAAATGAGCAAACTACATTCTGAATGTCACAAAACACTGTGAATGGTCTCGCTTATGTTCCAAGCCAAGCAAAATACTAGTCTTTCAGACATACCTAGACTGGTTGTTTGCATTTGTCTCAGCAGTAGTGCGCCTCGCCATTCCGTTGGCAATCATACACTCAGCATGTTTGATATCCACCACTTTCGCCTGTGTGCCATCACGTGTACAATAAGAACGATTGAACATTAGGAGACAAAAGGCTACATAGCTAATAAGTGGAAACTAGGCAATATTCAGGTAATATAAGAAAGAGGAGATAGAAAAGGTCAAATATAACCTCATGAAGGCCTTTTACAGTAGACGATTGCTGGAGAGCCAACTCAGTCCCTCCCTGAAATAGATCAAATATCCTTTCTCCTCTTCCTTGGTCGGAGTAAATCTCAAACATTGATATATGGTATATGCTGCAATATTCATGATAATGACAGAAACAGTCACAGAAATGTCGAGTAAAATTAAAGATTCCTAAATGCACCAAAAGGACCTAAATATATGGATCTATGCTTTCATTTTCTATCAAAATAATGAGATCTGAAAATTTCTATATAAAACCTAAACATGTCAAGTTATCAAAAAAACTCAAAAGTATGAACTGGAATGTTCTTGTGTTCTTCAGTTGACGGTGAGGTTTTGCCTATTTCATGCATTAGTATTTAGTATTAGGCAACTAAAGGCAGTCAATCAATTGAAAATAATCAGCCTCTGTTATAATAAGCAGCACGGAAGTCCGTATTTCTCTCCGTTACAGCAACCATTGTAACATAAATGTCGACAAATATGTATATGCAGTTGCCAAAATTCTTGATTCGAGAGACGAAATCCTTTCAATACAATTCTACCCCTGGAAAGAAAGGAGAAGTTCCAGAAAGAGGAAGCAAGATCAGCATCACCTGGAATGCCTAAACAGCTCCCCCAGAGCAAGAGGAACCAGACCGGGCTCCTCCATACTGCCAAAAACAGTGTGTGTCTTCCCCGTTCCAGTAGGCCCCATCACAACCAGAAGCCTGCTGCTTCCCCCAAGGAAATCCATGACCAGAGGCTGCATTGTCCTCTGGTAAACCTCAACCTTACATCACACAAAAATTCAGCAATTAAAAATGAAAACCGTTAGAATTTCATCAGATCTTGAACTTACCATTCGATCTAGCAAAGAAACAAAATCAACAAACTTTTGTGTTCCATCTGATGAAAGATGATAAGTTGAGATACCTGAGATGATTGAGGAGAGAAAACGTAGCTGAATCCGTCGAAGATTTCGCTCTTGATACGCTTTGGATCTGCGATTGAAGGCGGCGCCTTGAGCACAACAGATCTGGAATCATTTGTGACCAAGAAGTAAGCTGCCGCCTCCACATTCTTGCCAGGATTGGCTGCGCCGGAGTTTTTCTTGAGTGCAACGGGCTTTGGCGGCCGAATTCGGAGAAAAACGCGAAGAATATCGCACTCCTCAGCCGGATTGGAGGGCTTCTTCTGTTGAGGCCTATTCTCAAGAGTTGGGGCTTCGTTCTGCTGGATGTTAGGGTGGATGGATCGGAGGGGAGGCCGGCGAGCAGGAGCTAGGTTTTCGGGTGGATTGGAAGCGGGAGTCTTGGCTTTGCGAGGAGGGTTCCGCCTCACCGTTGGCGGAGGACTCACGAACTCCATCGAACCACCAGAGGAACTCTCTCTCTCTCTCTCTCTCTCTCTCTCTCTCTCGCTCTCTCGCTCGCTCGCTCGTTCGCGAATTTGAATTGGCATTTAGCGCGGTCAAACAAGTTTCAGAGGAAGTTTGAAAACACGGAACGATATGCCTCAGCTGAGACGGTGTGTTCTGATGGTGAAGTGTCACAGGGACTCGTTTGTGTACGCGTACCCTACTGTCAGTCTGAGACGAACTTCTTTTAACTGGATAATTTTTAATTAAGAAGGGTCTTCTACTTATTATGTGTGGATTGTTCTTAGTTAAAGTAATAGTTTTCCTAAAAATAACATCAAAATAATAGTATGGTGAGTCGTGCGACCTAAATAGTGTGTCCCTGTGATGTTGACGGCCTGGCTCCAACCAGTTATGTAACTAGCGAAGTATAGACCCCCTCCCCCCAAAAAAAAGATGTGTCAATTCGATTCCCAGAGTGTGCATACATGGCTTGGGCCCCGTTTAAAAAAAATGGCGTTCAAGCTTAAGGGAACTCGTGCAACCTTCACTGGATCAGGTTTCGGTTTGGGTATGGGATAAGATGCTTGACGTGTATCCGACCTGATTGATACCCGCTCTTTCTCATGCACTACATATATAGAGAGAGAAAGAGAGTAATTACATTATACCTACACTAATACAATTTTGAAATTACAATCAACACTTAAAAATAATAAGCATAATAAGCACACATGTGTTCATATGTGGCAGAATCCAATTTATATATTTATATATATATATATATATATATATATATATATATATATATATATATATATATATATATATATATATATATATATATTTATATATATATATGCCTTGCTTTTACATTTTTACCAATCGGAGAAGAACCCAAACCCGGTAGGGGCCAGGTATAGGTATACCTGTCCCCGTTCTTCCCGAAAACTGTACCTCCTTTCATGGAGGGCATGAGACGGTCGCTTCATTTCACCATAATGCAAGTTTGCAACTTGTTTTGAACAAAGCCCAAACATACAAACGGTTATATATACATACATACATATATATATACATATGCCTTGCTTTTACATTTTTACCAATCGGAGAAGAACCCAAACCCGGTAGGGGCCAGGTATAGGTATACCTGTCCCCGTTCTTCCCGAAAACTGTACCTCCTTTCATGGAGGGCATGAGACGGTCGCTTCATTTCACCATAATGCAAGTTTGCAACTTGTTTTGAACAAAGCCCAAACATACAAACGGTTTAAGCTTTCAACATGCAGTATTTGCTTGAAATCAACCTCGGCAAAGTATTTCTTTGAAGAGAAAATCAGTTCGTCGGATTTTCATGAGCAGTTGCTTTTCCCCGTTGTCGAATAAAAACTACCAGGGTAAGATTTTCGTGAGTTAGAGAGGTCGATCTGCTTTGCATTGGATCCTCCATGGCGTAAACATGCTGAAACCATTTACATGAAACGAACTCGAAGTGTGTTGGATATTGTTTCAATTACTGATAAATTAAAAAAAGAAAAGGAGTTACGCTCCATTACTTCAAGTGATTAGATACAGCCTCTTGTAAATCTGTTAATTGAGAAAGGGGGGGCGGGCAGGGGCAAAACCCTGAGAAAATACAAGAAAAGCTGGTTCAATCTTAAACTAGCAGATCAATACGTTTTCTTCTTCATTTACTTGTTTACATCTGCAGCAGCCTTGGCAGCAGCACTAGAAAGTGTTGATGTGGTGACGACGTTGATGCCTTTGGGGTGCAAGATATTCCTGATCCTGAAGACTGCCCATGCAGCACCAGCTGCATTGCCAGCAGCGCAAAGCCCGTCTTTGGCGGCCTCGCCAGCTTCTTCCCCATACCTAAACCATGAGAAAATAATCAAAATGTCAGCAATCTGACTCCCCATTCTCCACACAAACTTTTCAGATCTTGGATACATAGGCCAGAAAACTGGTTGAACATGTAAGAGCAGTGTGAACCGCTGCAATTTTCAAAAGCGATTCAAGATGTTACTAGGCGAACTCACGAAGTGGGCGGAAACACCCTTGCTGGACAGCAATTTTCAAGAATCATGGGTGCAAGGACATTGCTATATAAAGTTACTACCATATTACTTGATAATATCTTGTAAAACTATCGAGAACTAAAAAACAAATTTAAAATGTTACCATGTGAATCTATTCTGATCATTTTCATAAGTTATCACCAATAAAACAATGATCAGTCAATGTTCAAAAAGTGTCTTAGCGATGCTAAACTAAAAGATATTTAAAATAGACGGTGTTGAGTTGGACACGGGAGAAGTACTGAGTGTTGAAAGTGTTGGATACGGGTGCAGCACTGTCTATGCGGCATAGTTGTAAAGGGTGTACTTTGATTAATTCTCAGTGGTTATCCCACTAGTAAGAATTCACAAATGCGAAGGATTCTTTTCTCTTTCATAGTATAGAGTTCTGAAGAAAGAAAACGATGATCTCAAATGCCTCGTACCTATGTGCTACAAGCTCTGTTGTCACAACAGATGATGTTGTTAACACATTCTTGCCGACGACTTCAACTGCATCGCAGACCTTACCTAATTTCAAAGAACAAGGCAGCAAAGTCAGCTAGATCAACATCATCAGCGCAGTCTATATAAACAGAAAGACAATATGGTACAGAACCACGGCAGCGTTTGTATATTTTAAAATGTCAAAAAGAAAAGGTACAACGTACAAGAGTAGGTACTGAGGCCTAGTTACACCAAGAAGAGTTGGCATCAGGCTTTCTCGTGGCTGACTGCACTTGGTTACTAGTTCATAGAAAAACCAAGGATAATTCCATACACCTAGAGCTCAGTTGCTTCATCCTCGATTTTGAAATGGAATCTCAACCCTGAGAATTTTAATTTGTTTTTGACCATTGTGCTCCTGAAGCAGATATGTGAAAATCGATCCCTTTCACATTATCCTCAGCTGCCCTCCAGAGATCTGAAATATTGCAACTTAGAAGAATCCAATGGTCTTCAGAGGATATTCAAACACAGGAAACCACCACTGTGGATTCTGTTAGTGTTATTCTTCTTAGACCATTTATGATCCAGTTGTCCCTCTACAGTTTTCTGTACTTAACTGATCAATCCGTGCATCTCTCCTTGCATTTGATATCCCCTTGTTCCTCGAGTGCAATTCGATCCTTGAACAGCCAAATTCCAATTTGTTGAAACCCTTCAATGCCTCCTCATGAAAACATCCATTTCCCTGTGGGTATAGATGGTCTTCCTTATTCTTCATGATACTGACTACATTTCTGGTCCCATTTGCATTTCAGTAGGGTTGCTCCGGTATGGGAAGCAAGAGGCTAAGGTAAAGCCTAACTAACAAAGTCCTGGCAACTAAAGCAGATGCATGTTCAACTACAGTATCTTCACTTTACGGAGTGCTTTGATTGGACATGGGCTTCACAATTCACAGCTGTGCTTTGATGGTTTATTGGCAGTCCTCTTGTTCCTGTAGTTGTTGTTTTAGCATTCTATACATTGCAACTTGGATTGGTCAATTTTCTATATGTTAATAGAAAGCAAGTAAGCTAATAACAAAGAGAAAATCTCATGAGCCCCTCTTCCTAGCGTTGTGAAGGCCTTATGGACTTCCTTGGGTTGCAGTTAGGGATGGTCATGGGAAGGGGATTCCCCGCTCCCGTGGGGACCCACCCCAAACAAGCCAGATTGGGGAGTGGAAATGGGGATGGGGATGGAGATTGGGAGAGCAAGGAAAACCTCGACGGAGATGGGGATAGCAGGTCTCCGTCTCGTGAACCCACCCTTCTTATAATTGATTTTAGATTATAAAAGAAAATAAATAAAAGAAAGTGTTACCTCTTTTTTGAATTCGTGAACTCATCATCATTCCCCACATTTCCAATTTAGATGTATTTTGCATAAATTAGGGTTCATTTGATATGTAAAAATGAGCTCCAACCTCTCTTTGAGCATCCCTCTTTTCTCCAACAGTCCCACGGGACCGTGGGGACACGAGGGAGCGTTTTGGTCCGTCAAAGGGATGGGAATGGAGATGGGGACAAGGTTCTGAAACGGAGATTGGGGCAGGGACTTTGATCCCCGGTCCCATCCTGCCCCATGAACATCCCTAGTTGCAGTTCCCCAATGTGGCATAAACTATTTATTGTTTTATACTAGTAACCGTACCATCTTTTCTATCTCCACCACAGTTCTCCCACCTCCTAATTAATATTAATAGTAGCTTTTTTATAAGACTACTTTATGTATACTTTCATTGTATGTGAGATTTCTGTCCCTATTTACCCAGTTTATGCTTTTATCATAGTGGACCCTTAAAACATCATCCAAGTGGTTGGCCATTTTCACAAACAGAACTCCCAAGGCTTTTAGACCAAATGATAATGTAGGTTACCCAAGAAGACCTATGGGTGTAATAGAGCTGACCAAGCTCAAGTGCAGGCGAGCTCAACTCAGCTCATTTAGCAAAATACAAGGCTCAAGATCGAGCTCGTTTAACAAAATATACGGCAAGCAACTTGAGCTTGACTCGAACCCAAAAGAATTGAGCCGAGTTCGAGTATTTCTGGAGCCGAACCCAAGTAGCTGACAAGCAGCTCCCTCACTTGCACCCTAAGAAGACCTAACAGGAACTTGAAGCACACAGTAAATATCATATCACAAAGTGATAGTCCCGAAGAAGAAATTATAACCTCCTTCACATCTTGGAGTTTCTGCTTGCAAATCTCTAGCTTGTTACCATTATTTATTGCAGTATAGAAGATCATAAAAGAACCACAAAGTTATGGTAGGTACTCTTCAGAAGTTTTTGGATGTAGTCAGTGCAGATGTGCGCAAATAAGAGAAGAAATTTCACTTGCATGAGTTGCTTCAGTGGCCGATACAAATGTGCCCATAACTAGTTAACTGGTAGCTGTTCCTATTCTCCAAACAAATTGAATTAGGATGAGCTAAACTCTCCTGGCCTACCAAAAAAGCTCTGACAGATAAGCAGGCAAAACCAAAACCAAGCCTTTTTCCCACATTAAGTTGGTACCTACATGGATTCTTAGTAATGTTCTTTCCTTTTTGTTCGAGGAAAGATTCTTAATAATTATTTAGCTGAATATTGAGCCGCATTAGTGGTCAACTCGAAACAATACGATTATGCTTTATTGTCTCCTTCCAATACTTTAGAGGTCTTCATCCACATATTTTGAATTGTTCAACACCTAATTTCTTACACTCGTTGGGATCCATATGGGTACATCTACATGTGTTTAAACCACACTTCTGTGTTCTCTCATCTTATACTAAATAGGAAATGCACCAACTCTTTCTCTAATAACCTTATACGGGATAAAAAGAGCAAGCACCAAATTCAAACCAAGGCATGTCAAATTAGCAATTTGTTACTGTATATCAAGTACCAATGAGGAACAACATACTGATACCATGGAAATTGACTCCATGGCATGAATGAGAGAGAGAGAGATGGAACCAAAACATAGAGCTCTGCAGTTCAGAAAGCAAAACTAGTATTCATAGCATAGATGGGAACTGCCACACTCCTCAAAAGAGTTTTTAGAAACAGAAAGAAGGTAAATAGGGAGCATACCGAATCCATCTAGGGATGCAAGAACAACCTCTCCCGGCAATAGACTACAAATTTTCTGGCCTGTTTTAGATTGCACCACAGAGCTGGTGAAATAGCCTGTCACCTTCAGCACACCACATAAAAGTCCTGTCATCACCTTCTGAGACATCCTCGTGACTTTCTTAGCCCTGCATCAAGAAACCCCAAAAATTATATTTGCATTGGGAACTTAATCTTTTTTATTTTCTTTAGTTTCAAGTTTCAAACAAATTCTTAAAGATGACTGAGGTGTATGGTTCATCTCTAAATTTGATTGGGATTTTCAAAGGTTAAACTCTACCTGTTGGGCCGCTGAAGCAAATGTGAGAAATGAATTCACTCACTTGGCTTCAGCAGCCCAGAGGAGATTAAATCTGTCAAGTGTCAACTTGAGAGAGTGCAATTTTCAAAAATGATTCTTGTGAGAAAATTACATAAAGCATACTTAATTACAAACAATAGCCAACAATCACATAAAGCAGAAACTGTGAAGAAAATCACTAACGACCAACATGAATTCCATCACGAGCAATGGTGACTCTAGAGAAAATTAAAACGAGTGATTAGAGAACCACATTTCAAATTACAGGGTTGTCAAGATCATATATTCTAGTTAACATCAAAAGCGTTTCGAAGGATTGAGATCAAGAGAATGAATCTTAAAGATACCACCTTACATCTAATTCTTTTAAAAAGTTATATGTATGTATATATGTCATTAATTCCTGAGAGTCATATCATAAGAATCATTTGATTATACTGCTATTCTCGTCTTGATACTTAACATGATAATGAAATTCATACTAAAAATAATTCTCTTGCTGTGTGGTGGGGATTGTGTTGATAGCGAGATGCAGAGGATTTCGAGATCAGGATTGAGATCCCACACAATGGGATCCTTCAATTTCATCCTTCAAAGGATGACATATTTTAGGATCCAACAAAGGATCTTGAAAACCATGTGTACGTATAATCCCAGTAAAAAACCCAAATAAAACACATGAACATACTAAATTCAGCAAACCGACCAAACCAAAAAACAAAATTCTCCACCTTTTGATCCTCTTCTTGGTGTGCTTGTCAATCTTTGCAGGTTTAGCATTGGGCTCCATTCTTTTCTTCAAGAATTCATTCCCCCATTTCAAACGGTCGATAGTGACATCACCACACCAAAATATCCCTCGAACCAATTGCCCCGACCCCGCGGCAATGGCACGGGCCACGCAGCCACTGTATTCTTCCACATTGGGCGCCAACGTAGTCCAATACGCTGCCGCAGCCGCCTCTGCGGCCGCCAGCGCTGTCGGCTCCGAACCGGGAACCGTAGAGGCAGAGTGCTCGGAGAAGCAACAATACTCCTGCAGAATTCCGTCCAATTTCGGCTTCTCCGTCACCGAACCGAAAGTTAGCCCATAATTGAGCACGCTCTCGGCCTCGCCTGATTCGGGCGGGACGTGCAGAGAGAAGAAGTAGTGTGAGGGGTCGAGCTTCACGGACGTCACGTCCTTGGCTAAAGGCCATTGCATCTCGTAGCCCAACCTCGCGAATACTGCAAGGGTGTTGCCTGATTGCACCAGCCGAACGACGTAGAGCTCGCCGGACCCGAGCTCGACGCTCTGTCGTTTGTCGATTAGGTGGACGATGGCTCCCGGGATGGTCAATAAGATCTCTTCCACTGCTTCAGAACGGATGGTCGTAATTGGAATTGCAGCCTCTCCATTCCAGCCTGAAGAGAGGTTCTCTGCAGTATCTGACGTTTCCGGAGATGGGTGTGTCGAAGAAGAAGTAGAAGGAGCTTCATGGAGATCAGCCGTTACGTCTATGTGAGAAGAATATGAGGAAGAAGTAGAACCCTTTTGGGGATCAATTTGTAAATCTGTATAACAAGAAGAAGAACAAGATGAAACGCTTTGGAGATCAATTGGTGAATGTATCTCGGAAGAAGAAGGAGAGGCCTTTTGGAGGTCCACTAGGCCGTGCATCGAAGAAGAAGGAGTCTTTTGGACATCAAATGGTGAGTGTGTCTCTGAAGAAGATGTCGAAGAAGGGGCCTTTTGTGGATCAATTGGTGGGTGCATCTCGACGATGAGAAGATTCTGCATTCAGGATAAGACAAAGAAAAGACAAGAGGAGAGTTAGATGGAAACGAGGGGACTGATTCTGGAGTTATCTCGATTAACGAATGAGAGAGATTCGGTGGGATTCGTATATCCTCGTTCTTGGAGATTATTGTTCCAGAATCCAGGTGAAAACCTTCTTCTTTTTCTATGGTTTCGTTTGTGATAATTCCTTTGCGTTCTCTGTGCGTTTCCTTGGTGGTGGGAAGCTGCAGAGAGAAGGGGAAAGAACGCGGTAGAGAAATCCGCAGTAGTGCAGGGTTGAAGGTGGCGTTCGTCCTCCATGTATGAGGCTGGCGGGCTTCGACGCGCAGGCTGTTGGGTTTCTCCGCATCAGGTGCGAATAGCCTTTGCCAGTAACAACCAGGCACGAGAGTTCGTGTTTTCGGGTCGTTCTCGTGTCGTGCCACTTCAAGAACGAGTTGAAACATTTCCTACGACTCAATTATTTGTTCGTGTCAGAACGAACACGACCTGGTCTAATTGTACTCTTTTTAAAGTAAAACTAGACAAGGCCAGTTCTAAACCAACCTGACGGTTCTGGAATCGAAACCCGGGTTCACCCGATTCAGTTCCGGTTTTACCCTCCATAGAATCCGAACTAGGACAAAACCTTCTATGCACGCATGCACTCACACACACACACACATATATATTGTATTTCAAAATTTTAATAGTTTTTTTCGGGTTTCAGGCGGTATAGTCCTCGAATCAGAACTGAAACTGACCTGATCCAGATTTGTTTCCGGTTCTTAATTCTATGAAAACTGGAACTCACAGTTTGAAACAATCCACTCCAGTTTACCCAGAATCGTTTATATCTAGGTAAACATTGATTCAGTTATGTTAGGTTCAGGTTCATACTCATCGACATCCCTACGTTTGAACCTTAGGTAAATCGTGAATGACCAACTAGATAGGGTTGGCAATGTTGGCCTGACCCATAGGGACTCAACCCAATCCAACCTAAATGGGTTGGGTAGTACCCGGTTTCACTGGATTTGTGTTCGGGTACAAGGAAAACCCAAACATATCTGATTCAATGCAGGGCGGGCAAAGGATAAAAGTTCCCAACCCATACCCAACAAGAATTGGACAAATAAGCTGCCAAACTCGCCGACTCGAGAGCTAGCCTGTGCTAACCAACCTGGTCAGCTGGACTAGCTATGCATCTCCAACCTGATCAAGTTCATTCCAGGTTTTATAAACAAATCATGTGTGATACTTTCATTTGGCTTAAATTGTCTTGGTAAGAAGCGTGAAGGTTTGTCGTGTCAAACTTTCGAATATACGGTTCCACATCGCGGACCCGAAACAAGTGTTCAACGCTGTAAGATGAACTGAAGACTCCCAAGCTTTTCACTTTTTGTGTTTGCTTTCACCAGTTAATCGTGACCGTCGAGGTTTGATCATATATGATTTCATCGAAACTTACCACTATAAACAATGCCCTTGTTTTTTTTTTAGCATATCGAACAAATATCATGTAGACTTGTTGTGTCAATTCATTAAATCTTAGCACGGTGTACAATGTGTGTGTTTATAGCATTCACATCTACTCTAGTTGAAGTTAGAGATGTTTGGTTTCGGTTAGCCCAGAACTTGAAACGGTAACCGAACCAGCTCAGTTCCGGTTTTAGAATCACTAATTTTGGGATGGTTTCGGTTTGAGCCCTAAAACGATAATTTTATTAAAAAATTTAAAAGTATAAGAGAAATTTTTTAAAGATTGGAACCGGTGGCTCTGGTTTGGTTCTGGTTCCGATTTTATAAATGGTGAAATCAGAACCAAACCAGATGGTCTTTGGTTTTGGGTCCAGCCGATTCTTGACCCAGTTTGGTTTTGGTTAGAACCGCCCAAACTAATTAAGAACCAATCATGTCTAGTTAAAGTAAACAAAGAAAAGAAAAGCAATGCGTCAGTATTTGCCCAGCCACTAAACCTGCATAGTCCATGAGGTTAGATATAGCCAGAAATCAGTGGCTCCAAACAACTGGTTCCAGTTTTCTTGGAACTAGAAACCTGAACCAATTTGAGACTGGGCTGATTATGGTTCCGGTTTAGGTTTCAGTTTGAGTCTTAAACCATTCGAAACCAGAAAAAAATATTAAATTTTAACATATATATATATATATATATATATATATATATATATATGTGAAACTGGTGGTTTAAAGCTGGTTTTTGTTCCATGAATGGTGTAATTGGAACCAAATTGGGTGGTCCTCAGTTTTAGGTCGGGTTTGGCAGACTTCATTTTGAGTCGGTTCCTCACTCGTTTGGATCTTGGTTAGAACCGTGAACCGGTTCCAACCCGGTCACGTCTAAATGCAGTAAACTCATCCTTCTAGTAGGTGTAGGGACATCTTAAAAGAAAATGGAGCCAGTTCTCCTGTTTGTTTGTTCCTTTCATTTGTCGTAAGCATAGTTTGATGACAACCATGAAGCAAGTATGTATCCGCTTGAGGGCCTGCGGCCCTAGCCTATTGGGCCCATAGTCTAGTCAAACTGGTAACCTTTTGATTGAAGGACTATCCTTTTGATTGAAGGGACAATAGTGGATCTACATTAAGCCGAGGTGGTGGGGGTGATCACCCCACTTGAAATTCGAAAAATAAATGAAAAAGTTATCGCGCATGATTGAGTTTATGACTAATAATATACATAGTTCACCTCTAGAAGCAGTTCGCCCACCCCACAAAAAAAAAAACTGTCATTAGAAAGGATCCATCATGCTCCTGCTGTGATATGACCCTTGTTCCCTACTGGGCTTTTTATGGGTGCAGTTGAGTCTCCTAGGGCAAAAATTATGTATGTAGAAATCATAGGATTAGCTCAACTGGCAGGGCGCTCTGATAGCCTTCCTATAGATGAGGAGTTCGAATCTTAGGGGTGCACATGTGTGTGCCTTCAACCTACCTTCCTAGATGAAGTTCAAATACTTGATGTTGTAGAGAAACCTTTACAATGCACTAATGGTTTGGTTAGTTGTAGGTGTTGTGCATAGACATGGCCGATTCTCGTTTGAATGAACGTGTAGGTGGACTCCCACTGCGCGAATGTGTGTGTATATGTATATATATATACATATATATATATATATATATATATGCCGATTCTCGTTTGAATGAACGTGTAGGTGGACTCCCACTGCGCGAATGTGTGTGTGTATATATATATATATATATATATATATATATGTATATATATATATATATGTGTATATATATATATACATATATATATATATATGTATATATATATATATATATGTATGTATATGTATATATATGGTTCGGTTCGTAGTAGGTGTTATATATATGTGTGTGTATGTATATGCATGTGTGTGTGCACACACTGGACTCCCATTGCGCAAATGACACCGGGGCAAGACACACCATTAGTCCCACCAGGGGCTGAGGGTGCTACTAAGTCTATGATTGTTGTTCCCTTTATCTTTAAATTGGGGAACTTGTTGAAGAATGCTGATTCTTCCACCAAAAACCATTTGGAGAAAGAAATATGCAGCCATTGCCTACATGGTTCTTAGAGAATAGATTCCTTTAGCCAGTGCATTTTGACTCTGTCATTGCAATGCCACAAAACCGATCCATAAAAGTACTTATGCTTATCTTGGAATTTGTTGCAGGTACAAATCAAGAAGCACCCAAATGCTAAAAGTGTGTGAAATTTCACTGATTTTTTTAAATATTAAATTGATCTTTTTCTTTTTCAGTAGTTATATTTAATATTGAAATATCTTATTTGATATAACGGAGAGGCCGAAGCCAGATGCATGTCCGGGGTATCAAACTCATAACATTCAACTTGTGAACTGACCTCCCTAGCCAGGTGATGCTATACCGGTTGTGCAAGCAAGAGCTAAATATGGTGAGGAAAATAACACCATTTGTGGTGAATGCTGATGGTTTATTATTAGCAGTTGACTTGCTAGTTGTTTCACAGCATCTTATTCCTTTCATCAATATAGATATGGGTCAATGATTTGGGTTGGATCCATAAAGCAAATGACCTTGCCTGAATTTGGACCACCAAAATGATCAATATCAACATCACTAAAGCTTCTAATGTGTGTGTGTGCATGCGTGCACACACACATCTCTTTTTAGTTGTCAAACTATGCAAGAATAGGAATGGAATAGAAGATAACATGCCATGAATTATGTCTAGCTTATACTTTTGTGTTTGGATAGGCATGTTGGGGGCCCTTACCAGATGCATACTTGAGTATCGAACTCTTGACCACCCTGTACGAGACCAACCCTTGGCTAGTGGGTTATGAAACTTTGGGACCAGTTTATGTTTGGTTCATCGTTATATTCTTGAGCCATTTATGGGGGAAGACCGCACCCTCGAGGTGAACCTTGCTTATACATATGCCGATGTGAAACCTCGAGGATAGAACTCATGACCCCAGGCATGTATTGGGATTTATTTCATCATTCTTAATTTTGATGATTCACTCAATATTTTTGCCGAAAATTCCAATTCGATAAGAGAATATAACAACATGATTGGGCCTCTAAGCATCTAAAGCCAGCATTACGAATGACATAAAGTTTGACATGAGACAATGCCACCATAAAATGCTTTTCTACGTTAAAGTACAATTAAGTAATGTGAGTAGAGAATTCAAAACAGTTTTTATCTTACTTCTAAATAATTCTGTTATCGTTCTTTTGCTTTAACGATAAACTTGAGAATCTTTTGAAATGATATAGATTTGATCTTCGAGTCAAGTGCACTTCCAAGTGAACCAGTTCTACTAAAGGACAGGTCGTTACCTTAACCCGGCAAGCACCAACCCCTTATTGAAACCAGGATTCCTAAAGTCAGATTTGGACTTAAAGAATGGATCTTAATAAGATGGGATCAATGGGTTATAATACATAGTTCGATCTCGCTCTAAACCATTCGAAGGGCTATTCCGCGCACCCTAAAAGAGTTTCTAGATCTGCCAATTTGCAGAGTCTCTTCCAAATGCTTCTCTAGGGCTTAAGGTTCTGCCACCCCTCGTTCATCCCCATGGATGGGGAAGGGAGGGTGGCTAAAGGGCTGTTTGATAATGAGGCCTCGGAATGCGGTACGGTTCAGTCTTAGGCCCATCGCTTTGTCAAGCAAGGTTTTGAGAAAGGGATCCACAGTCCCACTTTTTGCTATGGAAATTCCCACCCTAGGGATGGGCCACTGGAACCAGGACTATAGTACTAGTAATGCAGACCAAGATATTTTATCAATCACCTTCCATATTCTCTTGATTGCCCCAACAGACATGGCTGCTGGTTCCGGTTTCGAATTAGCCTGAGACCGATTTCACCTACAGTTTTAGAATTGATAAATATTATTAAAAATTAAAAATTAAAAATTAAGTAAGTACTAGAACTAGTGGTTTGTAGCCGTTGATTCCAGTTTCATGAACGGTGAAACCGGGTGGTTCATCGTTCTAAACTCGAATTCATTTCCAGTTGAAACCGCCAAACCAGATTGAAACCGGCTATGTCTAATCCCAAGCTTTCCCTTCCCTTGCATTACTAAAAGAACTAGAAAAACTAACAGTAGTAAGAGTGGCAAATTATGTTAAGGAGTTGTGTTCGAAACAATATTTCAATAATGGGCAGAAGCAAGTTGACCTATTTATTTTCTTCTTCTTTTTTGTTGAATCAACTTTGAAAGTATTAAAAGAGGTAGAGGACAACCACAAAAGTGTGGAAAGAAACAATAAAGAATGATCTAGCTTAGCTTATTGTGAGTTAACTGTTAACATGACACATGACGGGGCTCTCTGGAAACAAAGAATCCATGTAGCCAACCTCATCTAGTATGAGAAAAGGCTTAGTTGTTGTTGTTGGAACTTTGAAACACATAATATGTTACTAGAAGAAACTATCTTCTCATTTTAAGTGATTTATTCCTTGTTATACCTTTTTGTGTTGCATCAAACTTAAGAAAATCTATGGGGATGAGATGAACTTCATTTGTGTTAAATTCCAGTTAGACAATCTATTTGAATTCTTTGAAAATATAAAGGGATCATATTGATTTCCAGATTTCATAACTGAGTTTATCTTAACGACATCTTCTTGTCAAATTTCATGAACGGTTGATAATTTAATAAGATCAAAATATGATTATTTGTTTATAATAAAAAATTAAGTACATGCAATATAACATAGTTCTACACATGAAATATATATAATAATATGTTTATGGTACTCTATAAATGAAAAATAATAAACATGCTTATATTTATTGTATATAATCCATAATTTTGATAAGTCATCTTACATATATATTAAATCTGGTACGGTATGGTTTCGCCATGATATATCCGATAAGACCCAAACCGGAGACTGTTAGTATTAGGGTCTAACATAAAGAAAACGGAATCTGGCACTGTTGACGTACGCACTCATAAAGCGAGTGATTTCGAAGGCCACAGTTCCGACAGTTCGGGGTGAAAAGGCGCTTGCATTTCCTGTCCGCTTTCTGAGTGCAGAAAAGTAAGGCCTCGGTAATCCCTCTCGGGTTTCCAACGACACGACAATAACACTTCCGGAAACAAAAAGCAGATAATTTGAGATAATATTACAAAAAAACAATATAAATGTATTTATTTATTTATTATTCTCGACACCAAACACATTCATATTTTCCTGAACCCGAAAGAACATGATCACAAATTGGATCTATTTGGGTCGGGTCCGTGGGGCGTCAATAATGTGAAACCTAGCCCACTGTATGCCAACTTTTGAGGGCAAACGAGAAAAAAAAACTTGTGTCGTACTTGATTTCTCTTGAAAAGTTTTAGTATTTTGGAAAAAAAATGATCTAATCATTTATATGACTTTGGAGGAAAAGGTGATCCTAGAAAGCCGAGTGTTAAAGAGGAGTATGGAAAGGTGAGTCATCGTAAAATGCTAGCACTGGCGACACACACAGTCACAGTAAGCCCAAGCCCGACAACATTGACATGGACACGCTAATATATACTCGTGTCGTGTCAACCACTGTTTAAAAAAAAATTTATTGGTATTTTTTATGTTTAAAGGGAAAGCCAAAGCAAGGAATGCATCCTGCGGTAATCGAACTCAAGACGTGCTTCTACACCGTGGAGTAGTAGCTGCTACGGTGTGAGTTCTTGGGTTTTGCGCTAGACGAGGCGAGAGAGAGAGGACGTTGGCATGACCCGCCCAACCCGACTGCAGGAGAGGGTGCGACTCTCCAAAACTCTACGCCGTCAGACCAATCTCTCTGACTACGCAGAGTAGGGAGAGAGAGAGAGAGAGCCCAGCGCCTGGGTCTGTACGTACCGTCACATCCCATTCTCTCCCCGAATGAAGCCAGTTGAATTCCTCGGCCTGCACCCTCCGATTTCCGAGGCGATTCATCGGCTTCAGGATTTCGGATAACGTAACAGTCAGAACCATTGGTGAAACCGACCCGAATTGCACCCATCTTGTGGTAAATTCCCACCATGAACCAAATCCAATCCGGAGGACCCACACCGTTAATCCAGTACGAGCCTAGCTCGAATTAATCGGCGATTAACGGGCTTCACTCGTCCCGCAAGGAACCCGTCTGGGTTTGTGGCCGTACCCAGCCACGTCGCGTCAGGTCTGCATGAGAACAAACACGCATGCAGAAACACACCCTTCTTCTTCTTCCGGTCACTCTTTAACTCACTCGTCGCTGACTCTTTTCTCCATACTCTACTCTCTCTCTCTCTCTCCACCACCACCACCATCAAAAGGATTCCTTATTCTCATTCCCTCACCACCACCACCTTTATCAACCCACTCCTCCATCCCCACGTCTCTCTCTCTCTCTCGCTCGTTTGAAATTCATAGGAAATGAAGTCTGACATGAAAGTCTTCTCCTTGCTTTTCCTCTTGTTCATCTTCACCGTCTTCTCCGCTTCGGCAAGCGATTTCTCGGCTCTACTCAAGCTCAAGGCGTCTCTAGTAGGCCCCAGAGGCACCGGCCTCGGAGACTGGGTCGGTTCATCGTCGGCGTCCCACTGCTCGTTCTCCGGCGTGGTGTGTGATTCGGAGTCTAGAGTGGTCTCACTTGCTGTTTCTAACGTGCCTCTGTTTGGTTTTTTATCTCCGGAGATTGGTTATTTGGATCGACTTGTTAATCTCACTCTCGCTTCGGCTAAACTTACTGGAATAATCCCGACGGAAATTTCGAACTTAACGTTGTTGCGCTACTTGAATCTCTCTAACAATATTTTCGTTGGGGGTTTCCCGGCGGGGTTCGCGGGAATTACGGAGCTAGAGGTGCTTGATATTTATAACAATAATTTGACTGGGCCGTTGCCGGTGGAATTGGGAGAGCTCCGGCGGTTGCGTCACCTTTCTTTCGGCGGAAACTACTTCTCTGGTTGGATTCCGGTGGAGTACACGGAGATCACCAGCTTGGAGTTCCTGGGTCTCAATGGGAATGACCTGTCTGGCATTGTTCCTTCGGAGCTCAGCCGGTTGCAGAACCTTCGGGAGCTCTATATAGGGTATTACAACAAGTTTGAGGGTGGGATTCCGCCGGAAATTGGCGAGTTAAACAAGCTGGTTCGGTTGGATATGGGCGGGTCCAACCTCTCCGGTGAGATTCCGGCGAGTTTAGGACGACTGAAGTCACTCGATACCTTGTTCTTGCAGTTTAACCGTCTCTCTGGCTCGATTCCGGCGGAGCTCTCCGGCATGACAAACATGAAATCTCTCGACTTGTCGAACAATGAGCTCACAGGCGAGATTCCAGAAAGTTTTGCGGAGCTTAGAGGTCTCAAGTTGCTCAATCTCTTCCGAAACCGGCTTTATGGTAGTGTTCCGGCGTTCGTCGCCGAGTTTGCGGCGCTGGAGGTGCTTCAGCTGTGGGAGAATAACTTCACCGGCGAGTTGCCAGAGGGACTTGGGCGGAATGGGCGGCTTGTGGAGATCGACCTCACGATGAACCGTTTCACGGGTCTGATTCCGGCTGGCCTCTGCACCGGCGGGAACTTGCAGATACTCATCCTCCTTGATAACTTCTTCTTTGGGCCGATTCCCGAGTTACTTGGTGAATGCAAATCGCTCAGACGAGTCAGGATCGCTCGGAATTATTTGAACGGATCGATTCCCACCGGTTTCCTGAGTCTTCCTCACGTCGATATGGTGGAGCTCTCGGACAATTACCTCACCGGCGAGCTTCCAGCGGAGATCTCACCGTCGTCGAATCTTAGCGTGCTCATCCTTTCAAACAACCAGCTCTCCGGAAGGATTCCGTCGGAAATCAGCAACGTCTTCCGCCTTCAGTCTCTCTTCCTTGATGGGAACCGTTTCTCCGGCAGCATTCCTCCGGAATTCTGTAACATGAAGCAGTTGTCAAAGCTAAACCTGAGCCACAATGGCCTCTCTGGCGACATCCCGGCGACTATCGGGCTCTGCAAATACTTGACATCGATTGACTTGAGCGGGAATAACCTATCGGGCACACTTCCGGTCAATCTTTCGAGCATCCCAAACCTCGGTTTCCTTAGCGTCTCCCGAAACCGACTCTCCGGCGAGATACCTCCGGAGATGATCCGTATGAGGAGCCTGGTAACGTTAGACCTCTCCTTCAACGATTTCTCTGGCGATCTCCCACCGGGCGGCCAGTTCGCCTACTTCAACCAGAGTTCCTTCGCAGGAAACCCTCATCTCTGCAGCCCCCGACTCGATCCCTGCATCCCCGTTGACCCTGCTACCTCCTCCCGCTCGCAGCCGCACTTGATGTCACGCAAACTCACTCTCCCCCTAGGATTTCTTGTCGTCGGCCTTGTCGCCGGATGTCTTCTGTGGGCGTGGTCGGCTCGCCGGTCTCGCCGGTCACACGAATGGAAGCTCACGCCGTTCCAGCGTCTCGATTTCACCTGCCGCGACGTTCTGGAGTGCTTAAAGGACGACATGGTGATCGGCAAGGGCGGCGCCGGTACTGTGTACCGCGGGACCATGGCCACCGGAACAGAAGTTGCAATCAAGAAGCTGCCAGGCATGATGGGGAAGCGCAATGGCAACGACCACGGCTTCTCAGCCGAGATCAAGACGGTCGGCCGGATCCGGCACCGGAACATCGTCCGGCTGCTCGGATTCTGCTCGAAAGCCGATACCAATCTCCTCATTTACGAATTCATGCCCAATGGGAGTCTCGGAGACTGCTTGCACGGGAAGAAAGGCGAGCATTTGAAATGGGAGACGAGGTACAAGATCGCGGTCGAGGCCGCCAGGGGCCTCTGTTACCTCCACCACGATTGCTCCCCGTTGATCGTTCACCGGGATGTGAAATCCAATAACATTCTACTTGATTCCGACTTTGAGGCCCACGTCGCCGATTTCGGCCTCGCGAAGTTCCTCCCAGACGCCGGCGCGTCGGAATGCATGTCCTCCGTCGCCGGATCCTACGGCTACATCGCCCCGGGTAAGATGGTTGCCTCTCTGCTCTTCCTTTTCATTGAATTTGAATTCCCGCGTTTGGTTCTCTACTTTGGGAATCACAATACTACGAAAATTTCCAGCTTTTCTTTTCTTGGTAGGGCTAATATTTTACAATAATTTCATTCAAGAACATCCTTTTCTGAAGCAGGTGCGAGTTTTCTTGATGGTTCAGGTTATATTGAAGTTTTATGTTGACCTGCATCAAGAAATTCTGAAATTCTCGTCCATTAAATGGAATTGTCAATTAAATATGAGCATTACTGAAAGAGAATTCAATTCTCTAATGGGGTATCGTTGGGTTCGATTTAAAGTGAGTGATCATTTTGGCATTTATATTCCACCAGATGAAACTCAACCATCGAATTGATGGATAGAAAGAATATTATAAAGTTTTTATTCATTTCTAGCGTCATATTAACGCTCTCCTTCACCATCCAAGTGAAATAATGGCGGACGTCTCTGTCATTGGCGCATCTCACTGCATGTCATCATGATTCCCTTCCATTTATGGCACATATACACACATACATATATATGTATATATATTAATTGTTTCTAATGGTTGAAATTGCAGAATACGCGTACACCTTGAGGGTGGACGAGAAGAGCGACGTGTACAGCTTCGGTGTGGTGCTTCTGGAGCTCATCACCGGCCGGAAACCCGTCGGGGAGTTTGGTGAGGGAGTCGATATCGTCCGGTGGGTGGGGAAGATTGTGTCGAGCTCGGTGGAGCCGACGAACGTGGTTGCGTCCCTCGTCGACCCCAGACTCAGTGAGTACTCTCTGCAGAGCGTGAAGCATATGTTCAGGGTGGCCATGCTTTGTGTGGAAGAGCAGAGCTCGGACCGACCCACCATGAGGGAGGTGGTTCACATGCTCAGTTACCCTCCTATCTGCTGACACCCTCTCTTTCAACGGCCATAGCCAAAGGAGGAAGAATCAGATGGTTTCTGTCATTCTGGGAAGCTGGTTTTTGTTGGTTCTGTACTGAGGATAGTATATCTTTATCCTCTCTGTATTTTATACTCTGTAGAGTCAAACTTCGGTGTTGTTTGTATGTGATCCTTTTTTACTTGAGTGTATCATTTTAGAGAAACCTTGAAAAGGTCTTATTTGTAGTTTGGCATCGATGGGAGCTTTGAGAGGAGAACAAATGGAAGGAAGTGTGGGAAACTGTCAAAAGGAAAGGTTGTCTTGTAGCTCTCTGTGAAAGGTTTCTGAACTCCCGTGAGTGTTTGGATGGTTTGAACTTGGAATTTGTACCAACTTACTGAAGTTATCTGAACTATGGCCGGCTCTGCTTTGCTTGTGCAGATGGAGCAATTATTGCTACTTGAACCCGTGATATGGTTTCCTTTTTCTGTGGAGACGATGGGTGGAAAAAGAAGTCATAGGAAACAGGTCTATGGTTGCATTTTTCCATGAGCAATTATCTAATACTATTGTCCTTGGATTTATCTCTTATCTGTCTAATGCTATTGTTCTTGGATCTTGGATTCATATAAGTTTTGGTTTGGGCTTATAAAGGTGTTGTTACATGAGCGGCGCGGTTCACCACGCCTGACGTAGTGTGCGCCGCGGAGCACTATAGGCCGTCTTACCCTATGACCCCTGGGAATTTGGAGCGTCTGGGCCGCTTATAGTGCGGGGAACCTTACGGATTTCATAATTATCCATCTGTGTGTCCAATTTGAGGATAGCTGCTTCATCGAGTCTCGGCCAGGTTCTTCTAGTCTCCCGCCATTCTCTTTCATCTTGCTCTTTGGTTTTGGCATTTCGAAGGAAGCTTCGATAGAAAGGTAGGAGAAAGCTCTGATAAAAGGAGAAGAAATTAGATTGTAAAGATGGAAAAAGAGGAAGGTACAAGTTAATTGTTAGTATGGCATGTAATTGGACTTTATGAATTCTATGGGTATATAATTGGACTTTAGTTGTTTATATTATCGAGAACTTGGTAGAAACAACTTTGTTTATTTAAGAGATCACCGTTGCATTTTTCGCCCATCTAAGAGATCACCTTTGCAGCTTGGATAAATGAGGGTTGCATGATCGGTCAGTTCGAATCAGTATTTATCTATTATGGGATTTTACAACTTGGCATGGATTCTACAACTTGGTAGAAATAAAGAATACATTGGTAGAAACAAAGAACCATTATTCATATAGTGGTTCCTTGTTGTTTATATTGTTGAGGAATTTGATAGAAATTTTCCATTTTGGTGATTTCTGCACAACTCCGGCACGGGAAATTCTGTATGTAATTCAGTCGACGTTTCAACTATTGATTAAGGGTAACATGTGCCGAATCACTTCAACCATTGATTCTTGGGAAATGGGAGCACTATACTAGAAGAGAAGCCACTAATGATAAATTTAAATAAAAATAGTTTGAAACCACGGCACACACACACACATGCATGCACACACAGTCGTCCAGCTACATAGGTTTTTAATACTCATTGAGCTCAATCTTTTTCACAATTAACTGAGAAAATGAGATCATGTTTACTTATTGTCTTTCAATACTTTAGAGTCTTCTTCCCTCTTTTAAAGTGTTCCTCATTCAATTAAATGTGGACGCGATGTCTTCTTTGGTTCTTTCTAAGCCATGCATGGTCCCAATCAATTCTATGAGATCTCTTCTGAGATTGTTGGCAAGGAAGAAGGGGAGAACTAAGTAATTCGTAATGGCCTTGTGATCGGATGAAACCCGCTGTCGTGGTAACATCTATGGGTCAGTGCATCCTGCCCCTACAACTCGAAATCGCCTTCTTATGTGATTCGATCCAATCCAAACTTTACTTGATGTAGAATTCAAGTGGTATGTGTGCAAAGAGGTCTGATTTTCTTTTTCCTTTTTTTTTAAGACTAACATAGAAGAATGCACCGGCTAAAATCGAACTCGCCACCTGGAGTCAGAGCCCTGCCAAATAGCATGTCCAGTTCGTAATTGGATCGACAGCTCAAACTGACTGACCAAAATCAGAAACAATCGAATCAGACCTAGAACCGTAACCAAATCTGAGTGCTGTTCCTCTTTTCATGAAATTCAGAACTAGCGGGTACAAATCCTATCTGGTCCAATCCAAAGTCCGAAATCCCTTTGGGGGTTCTCTCTCTCTCTCTCTCTCTCTCTCTCTCTCTCTTTCTCTTGTCGCGAGAGACTTGCTGCTTAAGGCTGAACCTACGATTTGCTTGAGGAATTCCCTTTGCTTCGCCCTTCTCGCTTTTCGTCTTTGAGAGAGAGAATCTCAAATGGCTCGATACGACCGTGCGATCACGGTGTTCTCGCCGGACGGGCATCTTTTTCAGGTGGAGTACGCGCTGGAAGCCGTACGGAAGGGCAACGCGGCCGTTGGCGTCCGCGGCACCGACACCATCGTCCTTGGGGTCGAGAAGAAGTCTACCCCCAAGCTCCAAGACTCCAGGTACCCACTTCCTTTCTTCTTCTTCTTCTTTATGTGCATTCTCTCCCTGGAAACCAATCCAAATGACGCATGACTTATGGTTTGATGATGAACCCATTTTCTTTTCCGTTTCGAATTAACGTGAACCCGTCTTGCTGAGGATTATTACTACAATTGCATCCTTGAACTGCAAACTTTTCTTTCATCTGTGTTCGTAAGTGTTATAGTGGATTATTGATCATATTGTAGTAAGGCTAATGATGGGATTTTTTTATAGATTTCTGATGAAGTGTAGGGTTTTGAAATGGATGGGTTGAGGAAGCGGCTCCGCATTGGGTGCTTCGGCCCCGTTCTTTGGGTTGTATCATGAGTTTCTTCCCTACTCGTGCAGTCTTATTAGTCAATCTTAGTGGTTGATAGATGACCTGGTGAGTTTGGGATTAGCCGCATAGGATGGTTGAGATGAGAAAACTTTACACTGGGATGCATCGACGAGATTTTATCATGTGACACTATAATTTTATCTGTATATCTCACGGAGGGATTTCTGATTTGAGGATTTTGGGATTGGCTGTTGAGGATCGTTGAGACGAGAAAATGTCACGTTTTGATTCAATGTCGATATGTTTAGGTACTTAAATTGTGTGAAAAATGCGAGTTTAGAAGTGATCTGGACATGTAATGCATCGGATGAGATGATAATTCTTCGTTTTAGTGGTACGAAGTTTTTGCGTTAATTCTTTTTGTGTTGGTCTTCTTTCTCTGTTCTCATCTACATTTAGTTTTCTGGGAAAGAGAAAGCTCAACTTGGTTGCCAAAAAGCTTTAGTGGGATGTAAGCGGCACATTCAGTATACCATAAATAAAAATAAGAACGAAATATATCACGATCAACTAAACAGAAACAAGACACATATGTGTATAATTCATGAACAAGTTCAGTTGGAATATAGATAATATATACAGGTGTAATTTCTTTTAAATAAAATAAATGGAAGCACCTCAATGCTTCGCTTTGATATAAGTAGGACTAGTGCATCATTGCATCAAGTCGTCATTATTGGTTCACTACTAATTTTGAAGGCCAAATAGCAAGTCCCACTGCCATCATTTAGTTTATGAAAGGTGGCGACTGATGATTTGCGTATATGCTCTTCTTTGTTTCATCTAGTTGAGCCTTGGTGTGTCACTGTATAATTGTTTGCTTATTTTCTGCTTTCATTATTCAGAAGTGTCAGGAAAATTGTAAATTTGGATGAACATATTGCATTAGCTTGTGCTGGACTGAAGGCAGATGCACGGGTTCTTATAAACAAAGCACGCATTGAATGCCAAAGTCACAGGCTTACAGTTGAGGACCCAGTAACTGTTGAGTATATTACACGTTATATTGCTGGGCTTCAGCAGAAGTATACTCAAAGTGGGGGTGTCAGACCATTTGGTCTTTCCACTTTGATTGTTGGTTTTGACCCCTATACTGGGGTTCCATCACTATATCAAACTGACCCTTCGGGAACATTTTCTGCCTGGAAAGCCAATGCTACTGGAAGAAACTCTAATTCCATGCGGGAGTTCTTAGAAAAGAATTATAAAGAGACATCAGGACGGGAGACTATAAAGCTCACAATTAGGGCTCTGCTTGAAGTAAGTCACCTATCTTTCTTTTTCTTTATGCCTCTATCTGTTGATGAACAATTTGATCTTGTTTGTCCATTCTTCGTTTATTTCTGTTCTCTTTTCATCTATGCATTTGGTGAAATTTTATTATGGATCAATGAGGATAACTGAGAATTTTCACTGTTTGTGCATATTGTTGAGAAGCATTTGCTAAAGTGTATTCGGTGTGAAAGATGCAGATCAATACTTGTTAACTTTTACAGTTCAAGTACATGTGATGCTTTTGTGGCCTTGCAATTTGATTCGCATGTTTGAAGGACTTTGAATCACATGATCTCTTTTGGGGCTTTTTCTCTGGATGCTAGCCACAAGTGCCAAAAATTGAAAATATCATGACATTACTGTCATTGATTGTCATGAAACTGTATTTGGTTGGAGTTCCCATATTGTTGAGAAGCATTCATTAAAATGTATTTGGTGTGAAAGGTGCAGATCAAGCCATGTTAACTTTTATAGTTCAAGTATATGTGACGCTTTCCTGGCATTGCAATTTGATTCACATATTTGAAGGACTTTGAATCTTGCCACAAGATCTCTTTTGGGGCTTTTCTCTAGTAGCTAGCGACAAATGCCAAATAATTGAAAAGATCATTATTTTCGATCAATTGTCATGAAACAATATTTGATTGGTTTTTTGCGTTTTCTTGATCATTCATAATTTTCAATTTACTGTATCAAAATTTCATCTTGATTTCTAAGTCTCCTTTTCAGTTTTTCATATACAGAATCCTATACTTTACTGCTTAAACGTTTTCCTGCTTTCTGGATTATTTCAAAAGCAGTAAGGATGAATTCAATGTCTATCTGTTCTTTTTCCTCCAATTCACATGGAATTATTTTTATGATACTCCTGGGGAAAAAATTGCTTGAAAATCGTACTAGGAAATTTAGGTGCTCATAAAGTACTGCTGAAATTGGTCCCAGCGGCTGGATAATATATGCTCTCTTGATAGTTATACTGCTATTGCATTTAGTACCACAAGTTATACACAGCATACTGAACTTCAAAATGGTATATACTTGTCAACGTTGACTGATAGCATGTATAAAGCTACATATTGTAGTTGCGAGCTTTATGGATTGCCGAGAAGATCAAAGGGAGGATGCTAGTACTCATTAAAATCAAGAATAATAAAGAATATTGCTAATTTTGGAGCGGTAAAAGGAAACAAAATTGGACCTAAAACGCACTAGGCATTGGTGAAGACATCCTTTAACAGTTTGAGACACTCTAAGAAAAAGAAAACATAAGCTAAATGAACTGCAGATGGCTGAGGATGTAGGGCCATCGCTAACTGGCTTTATTGGCATAGAGGTTTCTTAGAAAAGGACGCCGTGATGTGGCTGGGTAATTGGCTGGGTAATACATACATAATGTCTACTAGAACTTGAAAGCTGCAATATAAAGAACAATGTATATGTACATTTTCTGCAAAAGCTCACAGAGTATCCTATATTATTGTACTAGATGGTTATATGTATGTGTATTAGCAACCTACTGTTCCAGTGTAAAAACAAGTTTAAATGGGCATTTTGAAGTGCACATGCTACACAGGGGAAGAACTATGACATGATAAAAGTTTAAATTGTTCTTTTTTGCACTAGATACTTTCAACAATTTTCATATTGTCACGATAACTTGTTAACTTGATAGCCTTACAATGACTTTCACACACCAACATCGATCTGAGACAGTTGGTCAATGGTCTAGATGTTGTAGTTTATTTTCATACAACTTTTGGAAAAGAATAATAGAAGGCTTTTTTCCCTCTGCTCTCTTTCAATGCCAACAAATTTTCAACTAATAAAAGGTTCCTTTGGTATCTTCCTCTCCTTCTACATTATACACACACATATATACATACAGACACACCTTATGATATTAAATTTGTTATATTGTTACACCTGCACCATGTCCCATTGGTAGACTCGATTTTCTATGTTCCCTTTATTCTTATGTATGGGTATCACTTTATTTTTTCTTTTTAATATTAAATAATTTTCTAAGCTAAATAATGTATCTCTCTTCCAACATTTTTCATAGTTTTACGGAATACCATGTGGTCGTATATATGAGTGAGCATAACTACTGCCACCTGAAGTAATAAATAGCATTATCATAAATCTCAAACTTAGGGTTAATGACATCCACTACATCTTAGTGAGGGACTAATCTGTCTAAGCAATGTTACGTATCATTTTCTTGTTTGTTAAACTATTTATGTTGAATGTTAGATGGTATAGCTAGCCAGGAGTAAAAATATGCTCCTTTAGCACAAAAGTAGTGTAAAATTACCTCAAATAACCCCAAAAAGAGGAGATGATTCGGGTTCCCTGCTAGGTGTGTAAAAGGTGGGTACAGTGATACAACAACGTATCATGTGATACAGTAGCTGTGGTTAAGCCAGATCTGCACTTTTACCCCATGATGTTGAACTCTAATGTAAAATCTTATAGCAATGTTACATATTGGTTGGTATTATATAGTATAGACCGATAAGACAGCGGCTCTTGTCATGCTTTGTTTGGTTGGAATGTGAACATTATGTTTTTGAGCTTCCATCTTTGGGAAAATATATGAATAACATTAAGTGGTTTTGAGTCTTTTGACCTTTTGATTAAGACATAATTTGGTGCCTTTCTATCCTGAACACAATCATAGACGTGCCTCTGTTAATGGTTCCCTGTAGTGCATAGTTTTGTAAGTGTCCAGCAGGGATTTGCGTCTTTTTTTTTTATTATTTAATGAAGTATCATGGACCTGATTTTCCTTCATTTCCTGTAGTGCAGTTGTTTGTCACATCTTGATAATTTGCCTTCACAGTGGAACATGATTGAAGTTCACTGTCAGTTGGAATTTAGTGCCTCTCGTCTATAGCATTTCATTGCCAATTGGAACATCCTTCTGGATCTCCTTTGCGTCTGCAAATGTTTGTCCTCCAACTACAAATACTTTTGACGAACTTTGCAAGATTTTCATTCTGTAGTTAAATTAAGGATTTAAGTGATCTAGAATCGGGTTTCATGTCAGGTACCTGTTGAAGAATACGTTTATCTAGTGTCTTTGTGTTAGTTTTATGTTTCTAGGTATTCTTGTACTCGCCCGAAACTGTAGGGGCATTTTGGCAAATTTCTGTATTAGGGGGTATTTTGGTTATTTTATATTTTACAGCTCCTTATATAAGGGCTGATAAGTTGTATTAGGGTTTAAGAGTCTGTGACTAAGAAAGAGAGAGAAAGAAGGGGGCGACCTCCATTGGAGGTCCGCCCCCTCTTCCGATCTCCACATTTCCTCTTCAATATTTGTTTATATTTGTGATTTTAATCTCCGCTGCGCATCCACGTTTTTCCAACATGGTATCAGAGCCTTCAATCGTCGTGAATAAAAAAAAAAGGAGCGAGAAAGTTTCGTGGGAGGATGAAGTCGAATGATGTGGAAAGAGATCAACCATTGATGGGAATCTCTGTGTTGATAGGATTGAAGGCGATCATCTAGTTGGTTGCCTTCCTGGCAAGTTCCGTTCCATATTGGTTGATTTTGAGGAGAACAGGTTGGCTTCTCTACCAGAAAATCTGGACTTCATGATCTTTAACCATCGGGGCAAAGCGTTCCCTTCGGTATTGAAACTCACTTCTCGACTCTTGATCTGAACCTCCCGGCAACTATGTGCTTCTGAGGACGAGAAGACCCGTCTCGACAGATCCAACCACCCTCCTCCTTTCGTTCCCTTCGTATTCCTGGAGTATTTTCTTATGCGTTTGCAGAAGGAGAAAGAAAAGGATGGGTTTTAGTTTCAGCAGGAAGAGGGCTCAGAATAAGCCTGTGTACATCCATTGCGCATTTGCTCTTTCCATCTAGCATCAGTTATTCGTGGTACCTCAACTACTTTCAAAATGGAGATTGTGATGGTATGACAGAACATGGAGACATGCACTGAATATCAAGTAAAATATTCTACGTTCTAGCATATGATGATCCTGGCACCCAGAACATCAATAGCTAGCATTTTGGAAGTACCAACCTGAACATTTATGTGGGTTTTGCAGAACCCTTGTTACAGTAGTGACGATTGAGAATGACTTAGTGGTTCTCACCCAAGAAGTGTTTAATAGTTGGTGTTGATTCAATAACTTTATCTTCTGTCCTAACCTGCTTCGAATATGTGGACAACAAAGGCCTTAAGATGGTAAAGAGTGCAGCCCCTTAGATGATAATCGTGGTGTCTCTGCTGTACATCAAATGTTTGACGAAATCCAAGAAGAGCTGAGTTACCTGCACATCAAGTGTTCGATGAAATGTCAAAGAGAAATATTCAATTGCACATCAAGTGTTCGATGAAATGCCTAAGAGAGATGTTTATCTGCATATCAAATGTTCGCTGAAATGCTCAAGGAGATATATTTACCTATATATCAAGTGTTTGAAGAAATGTGTAAGAGAGATGAAAATTCAAGAAAAGAGTAAAGAAGAGATTAGTACGTGATGATTGTCTCCATTTGAAAAAAAACATGAAGAAAGTTTATAGAGAAGAGATATATGCTGAAGATTGCAGTTATGAGGACTTCAAAAATATTGTTATTCACAACCAGTGAGGTTGCAGGAATTTGCTGTTATGAAAGCTGCTTGAAAGAAAAAAAAAAGGTTGATAAAAGTTTGTTGCAGCCATAGATGCTGCTTGAGATGACAACTAGGATGGCTGCTTTATTGTTGTGACAGCCAGGATGGCTGCTTTGATGTTGTGACAGTCAGGATGGCTGTTTTATTGATGTGACAGCCAGGATGACTGCCTTGATGTTGTGACAGTCAGGATGGCTGCTTTATTGATGTGACAGTCAGGATGGTTGCTTTGATGATTGTGACAGTCATGATGACTGCTTTATTGATGTGACAGTTAAGATGGCTGCTTTAATGTTGTGACAGTCAGGATGACTGCTTTGTTGATGTGACAGCAAGGATGGTTGCTTTGTTATTGTTACAACCAAGAAGGCTGAGTTGATGTTGCAGCTAGAGATGCTGCTTGAGATGATTAGCCAGGAAGGCTAAGTTTATATTGCAGCCAGAGAGGCTGCTTGAGATGATTAGCCAGAAAGGCTAAGTTTATATTACAGCCAGAGATGCCGCTTGATATGATCTGCCAGGAAGGTTGAGTTGAAGATATTACAGCCAAAGAAGCTATTGAAGATTAAACCAGTGATGAAGACAAATAAAGAACGTTGCAAGAAGATATGAAGATTTTTTTTGGCAAGTTTGGAGTTCGAAGTTCGAAGTATCCAACTCCCAACTTGAGGGGGGGGTGTTGAAGAATATGTTTATCTAGTGTCTTTGTGTTAGTTTTATGTTTCTAGGTTTTATTGTACTCGCTCGAAATTGTAGAGGCATTTTGGTAATTTTTTGTACTAGGGGGTATTGTGGTCATTTTACATTTTACAGCTCCTTATATAAGGGCTGATAAGTTGTATTAGGGTTTAAGAGTCTGTGATTAAGAAAGAGAGAGAAAGAGGGGGGCGGACCTGGAGGTCCGCCCCCTCCTCCGATCTCCACATTTCCTCTTCAATATTTGTTTATATTTGTGATTTTAATCTCCGCTGCGCATCCACGTTTTTCCAACAGTACCTCCTATGACATCCTAATTTTGGTAAGTTAAGATTGATCACTTCCTTTTTCCACTTATTGGTTTTGTTAGAATTTTTTTTTCTTTGAGTACTTGTTCCATGAAACTCTGCCCATGTAAGGATTATCCTTGCATTGCCGGTCCCAAGCCCGGATAAAGGAGGAGGGTTGTGTTAGGCTTCCGACAGCCAGCGTAAAACTTCGTCGAATTTTTATAACATGGATTACAAAAATTATGAGCATTGCTTTGGGGCGTCTCCGCCTAGCGACGTGCTGCAGAGCTCGAATGCAGTAAGAAGTAAGCAAGGGCCACTACATTTTCGCCCGAATGTAGTGAATCAATTGCAGAGAGGGTTCCCACATCATGGACGAGTGTGGGTAAAGAAGTTAGTCCCGTTACATTGCCGCTCGAATGTAGTTAAAAATTTTCAGAGAGGGTCTCCACATTTTGATTATGGATGGATGCGGGGGGTAAAGAAGCTAGTCCTAGATAATAAGATTCGTATTGGTTCTTGGAATATCGAAACATTATCATGTAAGCTAATGGAGGTGGTAGATACTATGATTCAGAGAAAGATTCATATTCTATGTTTACAAGAGACAAAATGGGTTGGAGAAAAAGCAAATAAAGGTTTTAAATTATGGTACTCAGGTAAAGAAAAGGCTCGAAATGGAGTTGGTATTATCATAAATAAAGATTTAAAGGAGAGTGTAGTAGACATACAACGATATGGTGACCGAATCATAACGTTGAAATTAGTGTTAAGACCAGAGGTTTTGAATATAGTTTGTGCTTACGCACCCCAAGTAGGACTAGAAGATAGTATAAAGACAGTTTTTTGGGAAGAGTTAGATAAGGTGTTTCAAAAGATTCCACAAAGGGAGATGATTTGTTTAGGAGGAGATTTAAATGGACATGTCGGTAAAGAGGCATTAGGATATGAAGGGATTCATGGAAACTTTGGTTTTGGGGATATAAATGAGGAAGGTAGGGAGATTTTAAATTTTGCTATGGCATTTGATCTCTTTATAGTCAATACAATCTTCAAAAAATGAGATGAACATTTAATTACTTATAAGAGTGGCTTATCACAAACACAAATTGATTACTTTATTTGTAGAAAAAAAGATAGAGCGTGTTGTAAAGATTGTAAGGTAATTCCAGGAGAAAGCTTAACCACCCAACATCGACTTTTAGCTATGGATTTACAAATAAAAAAGTGGACAAAGAAGAAAAGAGTGCATCGAGCTATTCGGACTAAATGGTGGAACCTCAAAAGCGAGAAAGAAGATATATTTAAACAGAAAGTTCTGCAAGGAGATGTTTGGAATTATGTTGGCACACCCTGTGATATGTGGAACAATATGACTATACATATTAGGAAAGTTGCGAAAGATATGTTAGGGGTATCTAAGGGAGGTGTACCGACACAAAAAGAAGCTTGGTGGTGGAGTGAAGTAGTACAAAATAAAATCAAGGCAAAGAGGGCATGCTACAAATTACATTATGCTAAGAAAACTAGTGAAACTTTAGAAGTTTATAAGAAAGCAAAAAAGGAAGCAAAAAAGGCCGTTAGTGAAGCAAAAGCTAAGATTTGAGAGGACTTATATAAAAAGCTCAACTCAAAAGAGGGTGAAAGAGATATTTTTAGGATAGCTAGGGCTAGAGATAAGAAAACTAAAGATCTTAATTATGTTAGATGCATAAAAGACGAGGATGAAAAAATTCTAGTGGCAAATGATGATATAAGAAATTGATGGAAAAACTATTTTTATAATCTTTTTAATGAAAATAAAGATGTTAGTATTAGTTTAGGAGATTTAGCCAAGTCAGAAAAGTATATAAACCACAATTTCTACCGACGTATTCAAAAGAATGAAGTCAAAGAGGCTCTTAAACATATGAAGGGTGGTAAATCGGTAGGACCAGATAATATTCCTATAGAAGTTTGGAAAATACTAGGAGAAATAGGAATCACTTGGCTCACAAGACTATTTAATGAAATATGAAAAAACCAAAAGATGCCCGAGGAATGGAGAGAAAGTACACTTATACCCATATATAAGAACAAGGGAGAGATTCAAAATTGTGCGAATTATCGAGGTATCAAGTTAATGAGTCATACTATGAAATTATGGGAAAGAATTATCGAACGTAGGTTAAGACAAGTATCAAGTACAACAGAGAACCAATTTGGGTTCATGCCAGGCATATCTACTATTGAAGCGATTCACCTTTTGAGACGTCTTATGGAACATTTTAGAGCAAAAAAAAAAGACCTTCACATGATATTTATTGATCTAGAAAAAGCTTATGATAGGGTACCGAGGGAGGTTCTTTGGAGAACTTTGGAAAAAAGAGGTATCCCATTGACATATATTAACCTTATAAGAGACATGTATGATGGTGCAAAAACATGTGTGAGGACTCATGAAGGAACGGCAGACTTCTTTGAAGTTAATATTGGGCTACATCAAGGATCAACTTTAAGCCCATACTTATTTATAATGATGATGGATGAGTTAACAAAACATATTCAAGATGAAGTACCTTGGTGTATGTTATTTGCAGATGACATTGTATTAGTGGAGGAGTCTAAGGAAAAAGTTAATAGAAAATTGGAACTATGAAGAGAAACATTAGAAAGCAAAGGCCTTCAAATTAGTAGAACAAAGACAGAATTTATGGAATGTAAGTTTGATCATTTGGTTACATCAGAGGACATAGAAATTAAAATAGGCACATATTGCATTCTTTAAAAGGAAAGTTTTAAATACCTAGGGTCAATTTTTCAGAGTGATGGAAGAATTGATGGAGATGTTACGCATAGAATTAATGCTGGTTGGTTAAAATGGCGAGGAGCGTCAGGTATTCTTTGTGATAAGAAGATACCATTAAAATTAAAAGGTAAATATTATAGAGCAGCAATTAGGCCTGCCATGTTTTATGGTTCTGAGTGTTGGTCAGTTAATCATCAACATGTACAAAAGATGTCTGTGACAGAAATGAATATGTTGAGATGGATGAGTGGTCACACAAGAAAAGACCGTATACATAAAGAGGTTATTAGAAACAAAGTAGGAGTGGCACCAATAGAGGATAAAATGAGAGAATCGTTTAAGATGGTTTGGACATATAGAAAGAAGATCAAAAGAAGAACCTATAAGAAGGTTAGAAAAACTAAATTTGGAAAGTATTAAAAGAGGTAGAGAACGACCACAAAAGTGTTGGAAAGAAACAATAAAGAACGATCTAGCTTATTGGGAGTTAACTGCTAACATGGCACAAGATAGGGATCTGTGGAAACAAAGAATGCCGACCCCGTCTAGTATGGGAAAAGGCTTAGTTGTTGTTGTTTGTGTACTTGTTCCATGACATCCCTAATTTTGGTGAGTTTGAGATTGATCACCTCCTTTTTGCAGTTCTTAGTTTTGTTGAAAATTTCTTCTTTCTGTACTTGTTTTCTCGATTAATAATGTGTACTTTAATCTGATTAATTTTGATCCTAAATTTAACTCCTAGGTTGTTGAGAGTGGGGGGAAGAACATTGAGATTGCTGTGATGACAAAAGATAAGGGGTTGCAACAACTGGAAGAATCTGAAATTGATGAAATCGTTGCTGAAATTGAAGCTGAAAAGGCAGCCGCTGAAGCGGCGAAAAAGGCACCGCCCAAGGCGAGCACATCTTGAATCTTATCACACAAATGCTTTCCCATATCATTTGATCGATGTCAGGAATTTTTTTGGTACTTTGTCAAGTGTCAATCTTCTTGAAGAGTTGATGGTTTCTGAAATAACCGTATGCATATGTTGTTCGTTATACTCTCAGTTAATTGCTATTAGTTTACCTTATGAGGATTTCTATCGGCATGTTCTCTTTGATTCTACGAATTGGAATCTGTATACTTGTGGTTTTGGATACTTCTCACATACACACACACACACAGTTATTTGCCTGTATGCTTTTATTAGAAGTCTATTCATATGTATTCCCCCTTAGAACTCGTGCTGCATGTTCAGTTCCTATTCTGTTCGGTTGGCTCCTCTGCGCTCCCTACTTGAGGGTAAGGTTCCTACCGTTGGAGATCGTTGTTAGGTGCTAGTATATGCTTCCCAAGAACTGTTATTCCGCCTTTGAAATTGATGTGCCATGAGAACAGAGGACAAGAATAATGATAAAACAATATACTTTTTGACTATATTTCTTTTTCGAAGTAAAACACAAAAGAATTGGGATGCGCCATAACAGTATATATATATATATATATATATATATATATATATATATATATATATATATATATATAGAGAGAGAGAGAGAGAGAGAGAGAGAGAGAGAGAGAGAGAGAGGTGTATACGCTCAATCCAATCCATCCATACTTAAATTTACTCAAACATCACCGTATGATGTGGAGATTTTAAATGTGATTATTGAGTACAATGGTATAAATTGTTTTTTAGATTAAAATCTTTATTTTCGATTGTGGCGATCAACCGATAGAAATGTTTGAGAACTCTCTATATATAAAAAGAAGAGTTCCGCTGTAGGTGATAAGGCTTCCATCTTTGAAAGTCTCGTGGACGATAATTTGCACGCACTCATGAAGACAAGTCTCCGGATTATCTTAAAGGAGCAATCACCTGATCTATGTCCATCATGTTTTCTTACATATCCTGAGCTTAAAGCAAGTTATGTGAACCATATCTTGGGGTTGAAATTCCACAACCAATATCAACATCATGGAAACATGGTTTAATGCTTGTCTACCATGAAATAGACATGAAAGAAGCTTGGAATTTGCATATAAATATTCGTGTCTATCTTCATCTTCAATCAGACATTCCGTTACCTCAATTGAGAACAAGTGAGCACCGTTGACATGGCAAACGGAAAGGGAGTTGATGATGGAGCCATGGAATTTGATGGCTTTCTCTTTATCGTAAAGTTAGCATCCATCATTTACCCATGACAGAAATCAGAGAACCTTGCAGTGAGGAGGTAAACCAAGTTACAAATTCGGTGCAGTGGCAGATCCACATTCAGGCAAGGTGGGTATTTCGCCCCACAGAAATTATGAAAGTTTTAACACATATATTTGGCAGTTAAAATTGCATCGAACGCCTAGATTTGGCACATAAAATTGCATCCATTATCCAGCCTTTTCATGCCGAATGCTTGCATCCAGCATTGTCTGCTAAACATGAGTTTCATCTGGCCGGGTGCATGCATTTCGACCTTTTCAATGCCGAATCCCAACATGTTCGGCGTTGCTTTCACTTAGACGGACGTGCTTGCTGGTTCATGGGAAGCTTACTTTGGCAAATTCAGTTGTCCAAATTATCCTTGATTGTCAATTCATCTCCGAAGTTAAAAGCTTGACTTGACGCATAAAAAGTGATTGCAATCATTACAAGGACATCGAATGTAAGCATCGGTTGAGCATTTGATTTCTTCTACCAATAAATTCGTTAAGCAATTTGCTTTACAGTAATTTGGTTGTTGAAACAGTAGCTTCTTAATCTAAGGCCGCCCATAAACAGAATGTATTTAGAAACTGGCGCATAATGCATTCAACTCTGTGTGTGTGTGTGTGTCTTCCTCTGTCTCTCTCACACACATACATACATAGAAAGGTAAAAATCATAATGATATATGACCTGATCTGAGCTTCATGCTCTCTTAATTAAATGAGTTAGAAGTTTGTGGTCGTTTAGCTCATGCCTGCAACTACATTTATGCTATGAAGAGAGAAAACACACTTCTTTTTTCTTTTTAATTGTTTGTGTAGGGTGGCAGTTTCTTGTGAAGAAAAGATCAACCACTAGACGATTCTATTTTCTCCGTGTTGCTTGGAGTGGACACGATCATAGACTTTGTGGGTTAAGTTTATTTGGGTTCTGTGTTAGGTCTGAGCAAATATGAAAGGCCTGGTGGATTCAAAACTCAATCTAATAGAGGATTCTTAGTAAAGAAAATTAAGCTCACTTGTATTGCCTTCCTAATAGACTTGGGTTTCATGGATGCTGACTTTGTAAGCCCACCATGATGGAATTCTTTTATGTCCAATTCAGTGGGTTCATTCAGCATTATGAAATACAACCAAGTGTGCGGATGCACCAAAGCTTACCAAGTGAGAGCAATTCTGCTTTGGCATTCTTGCATGCATGCATGCACTCATGCACACGCACCCACATGCATAACTTGAACCAGCAGGATTCGGTCCTTGAATCTTGTCGGGCCAATCCCGGAGCTGCTGGAGATCCAATGACATCAAGACATGAGGCCTATCATGGTGTGTGTTACTTCATTTAAAGAATCCACCCTCTAAAACCTCACACTAATCTCCCCAGTGTCAGAACTATCTTGAGTGTGTCTCGTTTTATTTGAATATACTGGCATATACCGTGCATTATATATATATATATATATATATATATATATATATATATATATATATATATATATATAATCAAAACGAAGGTGGAAGAAAATGGAAGGTTCTCTGAGTGTATGCGTACCTACTCCGTTGAAAATGTAGGGCGACCACAATTTGTTGTTGGAGAATAAAGTACCCACAATTAGGTTCCACTCTTGTTTGGTAAGCTTTGGAATTTGTACGTTGGCATTTAGTTGCATTTCTTTTCGTAGAAATTGTCTTTGTTAGGTCTTCTTGGAAGTAATGTTGACAACTACCCTCCAATCAACTCCGTGGGGTACGTCAATCCACTCTAACCTTGCCTAAAGTGTCAATATTTTATTATTGGTCATGAAAATAACCATTTTATATGCTAATATTGTGCCTAGCTATATCTATGTTTATATCCATCTTTATCTATTTATGTGTACTTCTATACAAGATAGATGTATATTTTTGACAAAAAATTCATTTAGCAACCTTTCTATGAATCATAAATCTAGAAGGTATCTTTTGAGAGAGAGAGAGAGATTCGACCCTTGTGAGTTTTTTTTTCTTTTTAGAGGAGCAGCAGGAGGAAAAAACAACTGTTCAAGTTATTTCTAACCATTAATGAGATCCAGGAGATGAACAAATGAGTTTGGATTAGACTTTTCCTCTCTCTCTAGCAACAATTGAGGTCTTTAGAGTAAAAAGCAAAATAATATGCACATGTAACAAGTATTATGGTACTTCAACTTTTTAAATTTAAGTTTTAACTATTGATCTCACTCATCGAACGGTTGAGATCTTTAAAGGTGTTCGAGAATGTATCGGGTGTGCATTTTTACTACGTTTTGTTTAAGAATGTTCGACCGGTTGTGTGCATGTACATGTATGCATGTCTGTGTGTAGGATAAGCTATGAGTGGAGGAAGAGGATGGAAGGTAGCCAGCGTTGTCATCCTATGAAAGCAAAGCGTGTAGTTTAAAAGAATGGGTTTTAGATTTCGATAACCAATCTTGTCGCTCCTTGAAAGCAAAGTCTACAACAATTAGAGCGACGGTCCATGGATTTGAATCTGGATAACCATTCTTTCAGACATGGGATCAGCAAATTGTTCGCTTTTCTGCCTTACCTGTCAAATATATTGAGAAAGCCATCAATTATGCCAGTAAATTCTATTATAATGGTAGACTTAGGTACTTATCATTTGTAACTATGAAACTAAATGTGTAGAACCATTTTGTATGGAAAATGAAGCAAACCACTCTTGATAATTCGATTAAGAAAGATGAATGATTTAGATTGAGCAAACACAAAGTTATTTTTTGCTTTTTAAATGGATGTACTTAATTTTATTGCCATAAAAAGAAAAACAAATCAGTTTTTGATTTTCTAATATCAACCACTTATCTTTCTTGATCAGGAAAGATAAGAGTGCTTTGAATTCTTTGCGTACAAAATGGTTTGATTATACTAGCTTCTCTCTCTCTCTCTCTATATATATATATATATATGTATATATGAGATTTGACAATCGTGGCATAGAGTCTCAGCTAAAGACCATAAGTGGGAGTGGTACCTAGATTTGCGTCTTGCCTAAAGATGATTTTTTAAGCGAAAAGCAAGCATAAAGAGCCCGGCTCTCCTCTCTAGAAGGTGGACTCAAAAGAACCTTCAAGTCAAAGGTCAGGAGTTCGATTCCCTGTACGTACATCTAGTAGGGACTTGCCTGACCGCATAATTATCCTTATCTGGGTTGTTAAAAACACTAAAAAAGCAAACAACTTGAAATTGCAACGTTGACGTGGTATATTCCCATCCAACCGATGAAACAAGAAACATTTTCTGATATCTTAGCCTCCCTGGAATTAATTTTCTAGGAATATGAAGCTGTGAAAACATGGCAGCCAAGATAGTCGATGAGTTGAAGGACCAAAAAGTTACAGAATCAAACATTTGAATCGTATGCTTCGTTGTTGCTCCTGACTCCAATGAATTCACGTCCTTCAGTTCATTCATCAGTAGTTTAAACAAAGCGGTCTCTCTCTCTCTCACACACACACACACAAACACACACATTCCCTCTTCATACAGCAAATTACAGCTGTTGTACTCGAAAACCAAAAAAGGAAGGATGCATAATTTCCTTGGTCGACACTAGCTAATTCTTTAAACTCAACTACTGCAATTCTCTGAAAGAGGAAGAGAAAAACCTCGACTCTTTAAAATGACAGCTATAATCAATCAACTAGAGCTATTTATCTAGAAAACTTTTTCTATATTATTAATCATGAGATATGATCATCAAAATAATTGGTGTTTCATTACAAAAGATGATTCATTTCATTTCCAGGCTTCTGTAATCTAAAACTCCAGTTTTGGGGCCTAAAGAGCCGCCATTGCAGCTACAACCCTTACCCTGTTGCAACCCAAGACTGCAGCACAAGCATACTCTTCTCTTAATTAGTGGTTCCGGTGTTTGCTGAAAAGGAAGGCTTATGCATAACTCAAGATTCAAGCGATCTCCTTTCACTTCAGTCTCATAATCGCTTTTCTTACCCTCTTGACGATCTGAGTCTTTATCTTTGGAAAAAGAAATGGTTGTGATCTCTGAAATTGGTTGTTCATGAATCGGCCTATGCGTTGAAGGATCCACTCCGCTCCCCAGCAATTTCCTCCTTATGTGTGTGTTCCAATAGTTCTTGATCTCATTGTCTGTTCTTCCTGGTAATCTCCCTGCTATTAGTGACCACCTGAGAGAAATGTTCTTATCAATCACATCACATTTGCTGCTGATCATTAAAAGGATCCAAAATAAGACATGATTTCTATGGTACAGATTATATTTTGCTTCGCTTTAGCATAGATACATGAAGAACTATCCGATTGCTTAGTGGGACAATGAGGAGATGTATGTCTCATTCATTAACCTCGCTCATTCTATATCAACCCTTTCAACTACAGTTAACCAAAAAAACAAAAGATACAGTAGTTCTTACTTGTTTCCCAACAAGCTGTGGAGTTTGATGATGAGCTCATCTTCTTCCTCAGTGAAGTTTCCCCGCTTGAGATCCGGCCTCAGATAATTGATCCAGCAAAGTCGGCAGCTCTTGCCACACCGGAGTAGCCCGGCTGCCTTTGGCAGCGCTCTCCAACAGCCTTCACCATGAGCACGAATATGTGCAATAAGTCGGTCATCTTCCTCCTTAGTCCATGCACCTTTGTTGGTATGAGCCTTTTCACAACAAGGGGACCTCCCCATATTAGAAAGAGAAATACACAGAACCAAGAGGGTGGGGGAGTTCCTTACAGATTTATAGAGAGAGAATTGACAATTTTAAGAGTATCTATGCTTCTAGAATTGTTTGTTGGTAAGAAAAGTTTGTAAAGGGACCGGCTGGTGGGCCTGTCAACCAAACAATACAACCTTGAATCGTCTCAAGTAGGTAGAGAGAGTAAACTCTTAAAGCACAGCAAAACATCACATGATTCCGGCTAGTATATTACTAAAAGAACAATAGCTTTAAATGGCTCTCTTACCCCATGGATGATGACACCAAGGAAACCAGGTTAAAGTTTTGCTTATGGTGAAAAGAGGTTAATAGATCAGCAATTTGATTCGCTATATTTTATGATTATGAATGTTGACTGTTACTCATCAACGTCTAGAAAAGATTAATATAATAGAATGAAGATGCTAAGAAGGATGAATGATCACATAAGGAAAGACTATATATAATGAGGTTATTAGAAACAAATTGAGAACAATGCTAAGAGATAATAAAAAAATCATTTAAGATGAATCGAACACGTAAAAAGATGACCAAAAAAAGTTTTCATAAAAAAGTATAAGAAGAAACTAGATTGTGAAGATGTTAAAAAAATCATAAAAGTGTTGGAAAAGAATAATAAAAAATTATCTAATTTAAGTTTAGTTAACTATTAGTATGTCGCATGATTATGAGAAAAAAACAGTTAATGTTGATATGAAAAGAGGTTATGGTCACTAAACTACATGGATTTATTTAGGTATCAGGCAGTTTTTTGGGGTACATCCGGGAGGTGGAAGCTAGATGCATGCATTGGGTCTTGAACTCATGACCTTCAACTGGTAGTCTTTGCCTTGAGAAGACAGCATTAAACCTTCAAGTTGAAGGTCATGAGTTCGATACCTAAGTGTGCATCTTGTTGTAGTCCACGTTATCCCAGCTAGCCTATAAAAAGAAAAAGAATAAACCCTCAGTGGATATATGAGAATCCAGTAGAGAGCAAAAAACAATATTTTGATTTCTGACATGGGCCAGAGGAGTAACTTACTAGGTTGTTTTGATCATTCATGTATTGAAGAGGAATCTAGGGTTTATTTGGCCTTCTAGAAGGGTCATAAAATTTAATTAAGTATGATCAAGTGGGTACCACCATTCACCCCCTGCCTTCTCTCCCAACCCTTATGTGCAAGTTTGGTTCCAAGTGGAAGTAGTGAGGGCAGTTCGCATTATTATTATTATTGTTGTCATTAAACACATATATAGTAAATGCTCAAATCTACTTTATCATCTCAAGCATTTCATTTTTGAGGGAAGTGATAAAACACTTTATATTTAATGTAAAGTAAAAGAGTAATATTTTTAATTTAAATCTCTATCGTTAATCGTGCCATCAAACAATGAATATATTTGAGTAGATTTGAGCATAAATAAGTTTGAATATTTATCATTACTTATCTCTCTATATTTATATAAAGAAAGAGAGAAAGGAACTGGAATATGATAGCACACTTAAGTGCTAGCAAATCCAAAAGATAAATGGTTAAAATTTAAACCTAAAAAATAGAAAGTACATATGTACTTTTTGTAAGTACATTTTATTCGTATATATATATATATATATATATATATATATACTTTTACTTTTTAAATTTAAAATTTCAACTATCTATCATCAAAAATAAATTATTGAGATTTATTTAGATTTACTAATACTTAAGTGTGTTAGTATATACCAGTTTTCTTATATTATATATATATATATATATCATCTTTACCCCAAAAAAGAGAGCATGTCCAGTTTCTTATATTAACCAAGCAGCTCTCTTGTCCATCAGCTTCATGAAGACCATAAGTCCCATGGTTGAGCCCTTCCCTATCAATGGATGCAAGCGGTTCAGGTACGATCACATATACTGAACCAATAAAATAAAAATTAACTCTTTGTTCTTCTATATAAAGAACTACCTTTCGAACAAAGTTTGATTTCCATGAAAAAGTATGACGAATCCATTTATATAAGCATGGTATAAACCAACTACATGAGCCGCGCAAAGCCGAAGACCTGTGGCCTGTTTATGTATCTGTGACTATACATGGCTGGTTCTTAACTGGTCCGACGGTTCCAACCAGAACCAGACCGAGCTAGTAACTGGCTGAATCTGGAACTGGAACCAGGACCGGAGCTAGAGACCACCCGGTTCAGTTATGGTTAAACCGTCGGTTCTGGTCTTTCTTTAAATGTTTTTCATAATTTTTATATTTTTAATAAAGTTACTGGCTGCGAATGGTTGCGAACTCAAATCAGAACTTGAACCGGCCTCGGGCCAGTTCGGTTACGATCCCAGGTTCTGGTTAATCGGAACTGGACATGTCTATCTATCACAAACTGAAACCAAGTTTAGGACCTATCGGAACAATAAGCATCTCAACTTACTTCCCAGACCTACCTCAGGCACAATATTTCCACTGGATGTATATACCAAATATTAAAGCCATGCCCATTTATGATCATCAATAGAAAAATTATTTCATGCATCTATGTCAAACTGAACCCAGGATGAGCTTAGATGCCCGAAACAGTAAGCTGCTGCCTCATTTCCAAGCCCACCTCAGACACAGTATTTCCAGTTGATGTTGATACTAAGTGTTAAGCCACGCATAACCTTCTTACTTGATGAAGAACGAGACATCATTAACAAATTGGATCGACATGGCCCTTTGGTTTTCCAGATTGGTTTCAGAATCAAATGGTTTCTCAAAATGTTTGAGAGAATCATTGGATCTGCCTGAATCAGCAATTCGTTTACTAAAAGTGATAAAATTACTACATCAATAACACGGAAGTGGTCTCTCTTTCAGCTTGAACATGGATCTTCGTGCAACTCATATATGATGTAGGGTTTGTGTTTTGTGTCTCATCCAGTTTGAGATGATCATATTTTGCTGCCGATGACATACAGATAGCCCATTCTGCATATACTGATACACCGCTGAGGCCAGATGCTTATTCTGAATATGAATCCTTGCTTCTTCAAGACTATGAGGAACTCACCAGGAAGCGTGGACTTGAGAAACATGACCCTCTTCCACAAGATGGAATTGGTCAGTCGGCGGCAACACAGGAACAGGAACAGAACATATCTGATGAGAGTTGGCTACACTTGACTTCACATGATGGACCTTCTGATCTTGAAGGTTCAACTCCGAAGATTCTTGGTGGAACTTACCCCAGATCAAAAGGCAGATCAACAAGATTGGTTGTATCAGTGCAGCATTTCCCACTGATTGTGTCTCCCCTATCACCTAGTATCTTTGTTTTACCGTCAGAGGGTGCAATTGCAGAAGCATGCTTGTCGATTCACGAAGAAGATTCTGTTAGCCCAGGGTTACCTCCCATAACAAATGACTTGCTGTCTGATACTGAGGAAGTTCCTCCAGGTGCAACCCTGACAGCAAATATTCTTTACCATCTGGCTACTACGGTAGTTCTCGGTAATACCCATGAAAAGATTTTCTCTTCTCCTTTGCATCCGCCATGCTAATTGCAGATGGACCTGAAGCTGGAAATATTTTCTCTTGGTGGTTTGTCGAAAACCATTGGCAAGATGTTGATGGACATGTCCGGCCTTTATGACGTAGGCAGTCGCAGCAAAAGATCAGCTGGTTTGTTGCTTATTGACCGTTCACTAGGTTTCATTACCCCGTGCTGTCATGGGGATTCTCTTATTGATCGGATGGTGTCTTGTCTAGCGAGGAAGGAGAGAGCACCAGTTGCTTCACATTTGAAAGTCCCCCAGCTTCAAAACAAGTCCCTCCCTTCTTTTCTGAACCGTGCTTCTCTAGATTTTAGAATACCTTTTGAAAGCATTTTCTTTGGAGATGGATGCCCAGCTGATGAGATTCATTTCATGTGGGAGTGGATTAAATCTTTTATTTCTGGTTGGGAGTCCAACCATGATGGATCATGGATCAGAGACCTCAGGGATTCCTGACAAAAACAGCCAAGTTAACAAGGATATAATCTGGTCTTCTCTGATATTGTTTCATTGGATGGGTCAGTTGTCTCAACACTGAATCATCTAGGAAAAAATTGCTTAGAGACTGTTTGATAAAAGAACGAAAGATGGAGTATTACTGGTAAAAAAGTGGCTTCAAGAAACTTTTTATCGGGAGAAGGCAAATTCCAGTGTGAAAATTCGGCCTGGATTTCCTACTGCAGCTGAGTTGCACAGTATGATTAAGGTTATTGCTTCAAGTCAGCAATCTTTGTTAAGAAACAATGGTATCATTCAGTTAGCACTGGCCACCAAACTGGCTCTAAGTGAACCCAATAACTCCCATTGGGATGCGTCCGTTAGCGCTGAGAGAATTTTAAGTGTAAGCAGTGAAGATAGTCAACCGCTCTCCAATCACATTTATGATCTCATTCGGAAAAGTATCTCAGCACATGCTCAACAATCCAATGCACTGGAAAGACATGCTAAATCTTCAGCAGGTCCTCTTTCATTTCAAGATGCCATTGTTCTTGCAATGGTTGGTTACATCTTGGCTGGTGAAACTTTTGTGACGTCTGGACCTGGAAGTCCTTTCTCGTGGGAGGAAGAGAATTCACTGAAAGAAACAATTCTTGATGCAATCCTTGAATTTCCAAATATTGCAAAATTTAAGTTCGTGCATGACATGGCAGAAGAGTTGCAGGCTCAAAAGACGAAGTCTCAGAAACCTCAAGAAACTCAAATAGAGGATCCAGCTATTGACGTTGACGAACAGTGGGGTAGTTGGGATGATGATGATGGTGGTGGTGATGACGATGAGGCAGGAACAGACAATGATCGTCTGTACAGAAGCAAGCAACTGAGACTAGAGCTGAGAGATAGAATAGATGATGTCTTCAAGGTTTTCTATAAATTGTCAGGAATCAAGGGGAACTCAGCTATCAAAGATCAGGCTGCCAGGGATTATCATTTTAACAGTGGCTCCTCTGTGGATGGGGGGCTGGTTTATAGGCTTCTTAGCATGCTGTTGAAAAACCATGATGTACCTAGCTTAGAATACCATTCTTCAGCAGTTGGGCGGTTTCTTAAAAGTGGTTTTGGTCTATTTGGACTGGGGCATGTAAGACAAGTTCTCCAGAGATTTCTGTGGTTGTATCATTACTTTTCCTGGTTTTGAATCCTATCATCTGAACTCTCAGGCAAAACCAAGGTTTGGTGATCCGAGTGTTCTCATGGTTTTTGTAGTTGGAGGCATTAATGCCTGTGAGGTATGATTTTAAGAAATTTTATGCAGAGGCACCACATTCCTTTCAACTTTGTGTAGTTTTGTGTTAACTGCCTATGTTTTCTGTCCAAGGAGTAGTTTCCTTGAACATCGCCAAAACCAAAAGCAAGCCTTTTCTCACACAGTGGATTCAGCGCCATATGTTTACTCACCAACGAACTCTATCTTGTACCATGTCCGCGTCTAATTTCAGAAAAAAATGATCTGGTTTTATGCATATCACTAAGATCAGTTATAATTTGAAAATATCATGTGCAATTTAGAGGTTGCTGATGAAAAGGAAATATTCCCCATTTAGTATGGGAAAAGGCTTAGTTGTTGTTGTTGTAGTCTCAAAATATTACTGACACTGAGAATCTCATGCTAATCGATGCAAAAATTCCTTGAGAATTTGGAAAAAGGTCATGCTTTTCCATTTTCTTTTATATCTTCATGACTGTTTCGCGAGTACTTATAAGAAAATTAGCTTCAGAAACAACTTTCTATTCTGTTTTTAGTTTTATATTTAAAAGATTTCTAGGAGCCGATCCCATCTAGTATGGGAAAAGGCTTAGTTGTTGTATTCAAAAGATTTCTAGGGCATTTGAGTTTTCCTTTTCAAGATTTTCTTGAGAGATATATGAAATGATTGTCATTCTTATGGTTTCCTTCCAACGCTTTCGAGGGTTTCAGTTTCGGTGATACTTATTGGTGTTACTTCACATTTGATTACTGTACATGCACATTCATGTTTGAACATCATTGAGAAATGTTAGTTGAGTGTTGCGTTTCTGTTTCGAAGGTTCGACAAGCTCGGGAGGCATTGACTGGAAGTGAAATTCCCACACACAACTGCTGGTTGGTGGTACAACTTTCTTGACCCCAGATGACATGTTTGATTTGTTATTGGTTCTTGTAGCTTCTGTTGATCTCCTTGTCATTGAATGTTCTTTTGATCTTTGCAAAAGAGGAAAAGGCTAACTACCCAAATAAGGTTGAGGATGAATGTAAAACTCGAGCGTATATATTATCTACCATTTTTTAGAAGCTTTTAGCCGTGCATGTATTGGTCTAATACAAATTGTAAATTTTGGAATGCAATTTTTTTAGTCGAGAGAGCTTTATTTATTTTGACTCCTGTGTGTATATACATTTGTGGCCATGCATGTGGGTGGGTGGGTGAGTGGGGGACTGTGCGCGTGTGTGTGTGTGAATGAATGTCTTGTATGTTTGGGCTGAGCACTGTATCTTTTGTTCTGTGCATTCAAGAAAAATGTATGTCTGTACGCGTTAAAACTTTGAAATCGTTTATTTTTATTTTTCCTGATGTATAGAGTAAATTCTGTGACCTGACAAAGCTTATTTTAAGAGTTTTTTAAGAGCCTATCTATGTTAAAAAAACCATACACAAATTAGTTCATTCTACTTTAAGTTAGGTTAAAAGAAATACCAATTGTTATTTTTGGTTAGTATATCACACACACACACACACACACACACACACACAGTCAGTGTCCTGTCTCCTGGTATCTGCCGTTGGATACCAGTCAGTTCTCTCTTAGTAGCTTCCGTTTAACTACACTTGGCCGATTCATAACTAAGAACATGGTATTGAGATTTTTCTGCTTTGATACTTTCCTTTATTTTATTTCTTGTAGTTCCTAACCATCATTGCCTAGTTGAGGGGTGTTCTTTTCTTGTTTAACTTTGGTTCCGTTTGTTGCCTATTTGTCTAGGAATCTGATGAGATAGAAAGCATCTCGCACTCACAACTACTGCACTTGGCACAGTGGATGTTAAGCCTATATTAATGACTAATGAAGTGCATATGCAAATGTTTTGGTCATTCAAATTGAGTATTGGCCCAAATTTGTACCTAGTGTATGTATTTTATGCAGAGGAGCTCCTTTTCATACTTGTCACCAGTCCAACATTCTGATGTACAGTGGAACTCAGGCATGTAGAGGGTGATGTGATGCTAAACAAAAGTTTTGTACATGGTAAGAATTATCCATATGCTGCCTGTCCAAACGTAGCAGAAAAAGAGGACGGTTACGTTACCAAGCTGACAGTCAGAGTAAAACTTCTTGATTTTTTACAAGGAGTGTGCACTATGCAGCACTAGTGACCAGACTCCACACAATCCTGAAGTTCCTACAGAACTTGAAGTTAAACATGTTTAGGAGAGATCAACACTTGTTGCACCCCTTGGCTGGAAACTCCGAGCCTGTTTAAAAGGTTTTGTGGAGGCTAAGTAAGCTAGAAACTTATTTGGCTAAGATCTTTCACGAATTTAAACATAAGGGTAGTGATTGCCGTTGTCAGATTGATGTTGTTGATCTTTCATGATCGTTTCATTGATTTGATCTTGTTTTGGTTTCATCAGTAGTGAGAAAGCTCAAGCTGAGTAGGCTTCATTGTTCTTAATGACAGTCAAAATCAGAATGGGGCTAAACTTAAGTTGCCTTTCGTTTATGCAATACTTAGGAACTCTATATCAGGCCTACTTGCTTCCAAATATAGGTTAAGATTGACCTAAACTGTATGGAGCATAAGTTCCTGGCTTCTGTGAAACAAGAATCTGAGGTTGTTGTGGGTGGGTGGGTTGGGGGTGTCTGACATGAACACTGCAGTTAATTTAAAATGAGTGGCTTTTAGTTGGCAGGCTTGCGAGTTCCACCGGCTGGGAAGTTGAAACTTGTGTAATGCTGATCGTTTCACCTAGTAAATAATGTAATACCACATAATCTCAAGAATTATCTCACATATCTCCAGAAGCTGAGGAATCCGGATCCTTATCCTTTACCCAGTAACATGGGGTTGTCTATAATACGTTTTGTACACTAGCATCAATGTGCTAATATCAGCTAATCTGATATTTGGCATGGCATCATGCAAATTCTGTGCATGTTGCATGGAATTAATGCAGGTTGGCTAAAATTGAGGTGTTTTTTTATATGACAAGAAAATACCATTAAAGTTAAAGGTAAACATTATAAATAATCAATTTGATTTATTATTCTTGTTGGATAATAATTAATTATCAATATGTATAAAAGATGATTGTGAGAGAAATAAGAAAAATTGTTTAAGATGGTTTGGACACGTAGAAAGAGACTAAAGAAAAAGGAAGCTCTTGTAAGAAAGTATGAAGAACTAGATTGTAAAAATATTAAAAGAGAAAGATGATGGCCACAAAAGTGTTAAGGAAATAATAAAGAATGATCTAGTTTATGTTGATAATTCTGCTCAAGTAAGGGGTCAACCTTGTATAGCCTGTCCTAAGCTCGGATAAAAGAGAGTTACATTAGACTTCCCACTGCTAGTGTAAAACTTTGTTGGACTTATTTATCATAGATTTTAGAAATTATTATAGGACTAGTATGGAAAAAGGCTTAGTTCTTGTTGTTGATATATATATATATATATATATATATATATATATATATATATATATATATATATATATATATATATATATATATAGAGAGAGAGAGAGAGAGAGAGAGAGAGAGAGAGAGTTTTAACTCAGGTTTATGTGCTCATGGGAATGGTGAACTAATGGGGAGCACGTCAAGTATATAGATCCCCTTGTTTACGCTTTTAGGCTATCATGTTTGAAAATTGATCTACTAGCTGCAGCTAAATATAGATTTCGACTGTAAATTCCCGCAGCTGTGTCCGGCTAAATAGGCGATATGCATGTATGTCATCGACCCCCGCTAGACCAACAAATCTCGGCCCTTCAAGTCTTCAGACCAAAATATCTCGGCCCTTGAAGGCACCCCGTGATGGCAACAAGCACTCTTATCCGTTCAGCCTCAGTCGGTACACAACCGGCCAAAACCGGCCTCTTCCTAGCCTCTCGTTCTCTCCTATGAGCAGACAGAGCACTTCACTCACGGGTTCTCACTTCCTTCACGTCGCACGTACACAGGGTTGGCTGACAGCAAGGAGAAAAGGAGACGATGAAGTCCTCGCTCCTCACCCGGTTATGTTTTATTTTAAATGACTCAATGAATGACAAGACCTTTGTGAAAGGTTTATATATATGAGACCAAATGTAGACTTAATGGAACCGGATCTTAAGGATCCATCTCTTACAAGGACCTAATACTCAAATCCGTTAAACATTAGACTCGACACAAATAAACTCACACTAGAACGGAGTTTTATACCCGTTTATCACATGAACTCAAACAAGAACAAAAAATTGAAGCACACAGAGCTTAGACAACCGGGCGCCACCGAACTCAGCTCTGACTTACCTGACTCCTACCCCAAGTGCAGCGTGCATATGTCGAACCCGCTCCATGAGCAGTGTGACAATATACCACATTTATTTTGTATGTAACTTTACAACAGTGAATATCATACGGCACCATCTAGAAAGCCCTTCGGTTGTTTGCTAAAGAACAAACGCGAACAGTCAGGGCCTTTGATGGGTCAGCCTAACCCTTTTCGGTACAATAGGAGGCCGAATCGAGATGCACAACCGGGGAATCGAACTGATGACCTTTTCAATATCATCGATCAAGTGCCACTAAGCCAGGCAAGCATTCAAAAATTAAAAGAGGGTGCAACACCAAGGCTTTTCAGGTCACCGATTTTGCTTATCAGAAAAGAGAGAAAGATACAACTCAAGTATTCTTAGATCCAAATCCTTGGTAAAATGTTGTTATCAGATTAAAATATGGCCTTTCTTCCTTTGGTGAATTATGGCCCTTGAACCACGATCCATACCAGCGGAGACTCTCTGACGCCATCCGTCCAACCAGCATCGCCCGATCTGCTCTCCGATTGCGGATCCATAGCCATCGGCCATCAGATAAGTTCCATTTCTGCAAATGAACTTGACTTCAAGCGGCTGCAGACCATCAAAGGCAATCGGCCATCATGCCCTTTCTTTCCTTCACCAGATCTGTCGTGTCCTTGATCAATGAAAGCAGAAGAAAGAATTGGATGCACCGCAGCAAAACAATTCAGATCCTCAATTGTAATGATCAGATCCTGGGCTCTGTAAAAATGATAAATAACAAGATAGTACATGTTAATTACTTTATTCAATCCGACTACTTTATATCGAAATTAATCTTTTAACTTTTTTCATAAAACCACACTAGGAATGAAATTGGCAATGTTTCAGGACATGCCCACACGTACCCGGATAATTACAATGCAAAATCTGAAACAAGGATGAAGAAAGGAAACCATCCAGCTCACCCCTCACTCTTTCTAAGCCTGACCATCACCGAACTGCGACCACTAGGGGTGGTAATTTCAAGCTCAACCAGAGTCAGGTATGTATGTGTGTGTTTTGTACGTGTATGCATGTGTGTTAGGAACGTTGCAATACTGGCATATCCAAATCAATATTAAATTTGGTGATAGATATTTAAATTTAAAAAGTAAATTTATACTTTTTTAAGTGTATTTCATTTCAAAAGCTAAATTCAATTCTCTATCATCTAGTTTTTGAATTAGATTATTGAGGTCTCTTTAAATATCTCATAATATAATGATGATAGCATATACCATAATATATATATATGTGTGTGTGTGTGTGTATCTGCCTTTCATTTGTCCTAGAAATGGGTATGAATAAACTTACCAAAGAGTTTCTAGTAACACGGAATGCAGACTTTGTGGACTATATATATATATATATATACTACAACAACATCTAAACTTTTTTCCACACCAGAAGGGATCCGCTACATGGATTCTTTGTTTACACATACACCTATCATATGTCATGCTGGTAGTTAACTCAACATTAGTTAGATCATTCATTATTGTTTCTTTCCAACACTTTTGTAGTCTTTTTCTTTGTCTTTTAACATTTTCACAATCTGGTTTGTTGTACCTTCTTACTACAACTTCTCTGGGTCGTCTTTCTACACGTTCAAACCATCTTAAACAATTTTTTCTTATTTTATCTTCTATTGGTGTCACACCCAATTTGTTTCTAATAACCACATTATTTATAGGTCTTTCTTTGTGTAACCACTCAACATCTTGATTTAACATATGTTGTACATGTTCATGATTAACTACCTAACATTCATAACCATAAAACATAATACGTCTAATTGTTGCTCTATAATATTTATCTTTTAACTTTAATGTTATCTTATTATGAAACAGAATACTTGATACCCCTCTTCGTTTTAACCAACCGGCATTAAGTCTATGCGTAGCATCTCCATCTTTTTTCATTACTTTGAAAAACTACCCCTAGGTATTTAAAACTTTCCTTGTGAGGGATGCAATGGATGTCAATATTAATTTTTATATCCTTTGAAGTAACTAAATCATCAAACTTACATTTTGTATATTTTGTCTTTGTTCTACTAAGTGAGGGTTTTTTACCTTCTAATGTTTCTCTTCATAGTTTCAATTTTCTATTAACTTTTTCCTTAAACTCATCAACTAACACAATATCATCTGTAAATAATGTACATCAAGGTACTTATCTTGAATATCTTTTGTTAACTCATTAAAGACCAATATAAATAAATATGAACTTAAAGTTGATCCTTGATGTAACCCAATATTCACTTCAAAGAAGCCTATCATTCCTTCATGAGTCATCACATATATTTTTTTACCGTCATACATGTCTCTTATAAGATCTATATATGTCAACGAGATACCTCTCTTTTTCAAGGTTCTCCAAAGAACATCTCTTGACACCCTATCATAAGTTTTTCCTAAATACCATGTGAATATTCTTCTTTTTTCTCTAAAATATTTCATTAAGATGTCTCAATAGGTGAATCGCTTCAATGGTAGATTTGCCTAGCATGAATCCAAATTGTTTCTATATTGTACTCGATATTTTTCTTAACCTACATTCAATAATGTTTTCCATAATTTCATAGTATGACTCATTAAATTGATACCCCAATAATTTACATAATTCTAGATACATCTTTTGTTCTTATATATTGGTGTAAGTGTACTCGCTCTCCATTCCTCAAACATCTTTTGATTTCTTCATATTTTATTAGATAGTCTTGTGAACCAAGTCATCACCGTCTCTCCTAGAATTTTTCATACTTCTATAGAAATATTATCTGGTGCAACATATTTACCAACCTTTATATCTTTAAAAGTCTTTTTAACTTCATTCTCTTGAATACATTGGTATAAATTTCAATTTAGATACTTTTCTCATTTGGTCAACTCTCTTAAACTAATACTAAAATCTATATTTTCGCTAAAAAACTTATAAAAATAAATTTTTTAATCTATTTTTATATCAACATTTGCCACTAGAATATTCTTATCCTCATTTTTTATATATTCAACAAAAGTAATTAAATATTCATCTCATTTTTTGAAGATGTGTTAGTTATAAAAAAAATCATATTCCATAATAAAATTTAAAACCCTACCCTTCTCATTTAAATCCCCAAAACCATAGTTTTTATAAATACCTATATGTCCTAATATCTCTTTACCGATATGTTCATTGAAGTTTCCTCCCAAACAAATCATCTATCTTTATGGAATTCATTGAATTACCTTATTTAACCTCTCCCAAAATGCCTTCTTTATACTATCTTCTAGTACTACTTGGGGTGCATATGCACAAACTATATTCAAAGCCTATATTCATAATAATTTCATTATCATAATTCGCTCATCATATTATTGGTATCTTATAAATTTTTATATATAATAATATCAACTCTATTTTGAGCCTTTTCTTTTCTTAATATCAAAATTTAAAACCTATATTCTCAATCTCATTTATTTCTCTCAAACCCACTTTGTCTCCTGTAAACATAAAATGTGAATCTTTCTCCTAATCATAATATCTACCACCTCTATTAGTTTGCCAATCAATTTTTTGATATTCTAAGTACTAACACGAATCTTATTATCTAAGACTAGTTTTCTTGCCCCTTATTACATCAGTATATGCAGAAAATATGGAGACCCTCTTTGCAATTGATTTACTACATTCAAACAAAAATGTAACGGGGCAAACTTCTTTACACACACTCATCTATTATGTGAGAACCCTCTCCACAATTAATTCACTACATCTGGAAGATGAAGAGGTTCTTACTTACTTTTGCTTACTTTTCATTGTATTTGGGTTCTACAGTGAGTCAGTAAGAGAGAACACACCAGCATAATGCTCATAATTTATACAATCCATGATACATAAATCCGACAAAGTTTTATGGTGGCTGCCGAAAACCTAACGCAATCCTCCTCCTTTATTCGGGCTTGGGACCGATCATGAAAGAGTGATCATTCAAATCATATATGGCTTTACCAAACCCTACTAGTGAGGTTTGGAGTCAGATTCAAGTATGAATAAGAAAGATCAAACCCAAACGCACGAAGTACACTCCAATCGCATACTGTACGTAGATTACAGTTGGATATGTTTGATAATTCAGCAAACCCAACTATTAATTCAAAGGTTAAGTACCAACGCTGGCTAGTTGGATCAGACTTGAGGCAGAACCATTCATAAACTCAACCGGCTTGATTTTGGTTTAAGAAAAGCACGGGCTCCTTCTGCCCTAAATATCTTTCCTTTCTATGGTGGGTACGATGGGGAAGACGTAGCCAGACGCATGTCCAGGGTATTGAACTTACGACCTTCAATTTGTGAGTTGATCCCCTAACAAGGCGGGCTCTTGTTCGTATTGCTGCCTTTTTTGCAATTCTTGTCTTACAAAACCAAGGAGATTGGCTACATCAATTCTTAAGCACCATTGACCTTGATTTTGTATCATATTAACATTTAATTTGAAAAAATGTAAAATTGTTTTGAGCACTTTTACTTCTTTTGAAGTGCTTGGCGTCCAGTTTGTCACGCTTCGATAAGGTCGTTTCATCAAATATCCCTCCCACTTAAGCATGTTTCTCCATTAGATTTGCTATTAATCCAGTTTAACTTTACACTAGTTTCACATGATCATGTATTAATGCATGCACATCGAAACTATGGATGCCATTTGCTTCGGATCATGTGGCATGCACTTTCATATATCATCATTCTTACACAAGTTGACACAATTTTACCTGCACAGTAAGTTCTTGCGTGTTCATGTGCCATGCATGTGCATGTTGAGACCACAGCGCAGGCTTACTGACACGCATAACCTTTTTTTTTGTTCAGAAAAAAATGGCTATTTCCATAAAAAGCGACTCTCATCGAAGCTGCACAGCCTCCTATAAAAGAAAATCGCACAATGGCCGTTTTGTTTTCCAAGACGTGCACCCACAGGATTTACTGAAATATTACTATCACAAATTTATGATATAACTAACATTTTCCTGTCGAAAGAATAAAGCGTTTCAAGTTTTACGTTCAAATCGATCCGGAGAATTAATTTCTAGACGGACAATCTTACGACGCTCAAGCATCTAAACCATTCGAACTGTGCAATGTCCAAGGAAAGCTGTTAAAAATAACATGCAGATTACTGTTCATTTCCACAAGAATACTTGCTTCATTGAATGAGCTCAGAGAGATGTGCACTCCCACTTAGAATCTTTGTTCGATCACTTGGCAATTCACTTGCAGTAGCAAGCACACACACACATAGGACCTTTCAAAAGGAAAGGGTAAACCCATTCTGTATTCCTTTTCTATAATAATGGGGGTGATTGTTCTGCACCATGTAAAACATGACGAAGTTAACTCCTACAATCTCAACCACATCAAACCAACCTTTTTGTGGCTAGCTCATGGTGAATTTGTGAGGGAGAAGCGCATTTCAAAAGGAAAGGGTAAAAGTTTACTGTAGAGAGAGAGAGAGTGAGAGAGAGCTCAAAAGATAACAGTATAAACCTTTCAAAGGGAAAGAGTAAAACCTTGCTGTGGCGACGTGATAGAATGAGGTAAAGGGTGGTTCAGTAATATCAGCCGTATGTTATTAAAGAAAACTCTTTCACGTTGTCCAATGTCTGTCCATTTTAAACCCGTTCTTACTCCACTCCACTTCTGAACTTTTTGCCACGCCAACTCCCCACCGGCGCCGTCTTCCTCCGATCGCCGTTCTCTCCCCACCTCCACGAAAGAAGACCAAACTGATCAGTACCAACGAAGAACCAAGAAACAAAGATGGGTTGCTGCTACTCGCACATGAAAATGGAGAAGGAAGAGATCGTCTCCCGCTGCAGATCTCGAAGACACTACATGAAACAGATGGTCCGCTCCAGGCACGCCTTTTCCGCGGTCCATTTCGCCTATTTACGTTCTCTCCGCGCCACCGGCTCCGCCCTCCTCCAGTTCGCCACCGCTGAGCTCCACCACCACTCACCACCGACACCGACACCTCCGCCTCCACAACCCCCACGACAAAATCGCCACATTGCAATGACCCCTATTTCAGACACGTGGACGTCGGTCTCGCAATCTCCAGTACTCGTCCCACCGCCGCCACCGCCCGCGTCGAGCTGGGATTTCTGGGATCCTTTCATGCCGTCGTCGTCACGGTCGGTGACGGAGGAGGAATGGGACGGTACCACGACGGTCTCCGATAGTGCCGTGACGACCACCGCTGCCTCGGCCGCGACCCCCCTTCCTCCTCCGCCGCCGCCGTCTGTTTCAGTTACCACCGCAAGCGCCTATTCAAAAGAAACTAGCGAACTCGTCGTGGTCGTATCTAGAAGCACAAAGGATCTTGTGGGGATCATAAAGGAATTAGATGAATATTTTCTCAAGGCATCGGATGCAGGGCAGCATGTTTCCGAGTTGCTTGAAGTGCCTAATTCATCGTTTCAGCATGGAAGCCCAGCCACGACAATCACTACAACAAGTAGGTCTAACTGAGTATCTATAATCCTAGATACTCTTTCCTTTGCCTTTTCTTTCTCGTTTGGTAGGATTTAGTTGTTCTTATAATGCTTTTGTTGTTTACTTTATGGTTCGTGTGTTTTCTGTTTGTTTTGAAGGATTTGTGTATTGTAATGAATTTGTTTGTTTTGTTCGTGGTTGGCGTTTGCTCTTTTTGTTTGGAAGGGATTAATGGGATATTCTAATGAAATTGTTCTCCCGTTCTTAGTTGGTTGTTTAGTCTATCTTATTCTAATTAAACCTTGCGGAGCTTTCCCTTTTTCTCTTCTTTGTGCTTCTTATTCCCAACCTTTCTGGAAGTTAAAAGATCTGGTGGTGGTTGTAGTTTTCAAAGAATCGAATCAACTCCTTTTCAAAGGAAATCCAACGAGCTGTCGTGGGTTTTGACTTATATCCCAGGATGGTAAGGGAAATTTGACTCCTTTATCATCAGCATCGTCTTCTTCTTCCTCTGTAATCTGGAATTTATAGTGTCTGGTCTCTATACTGCTGTTTTTTGGGATACCTGATGATCTTCTCTTTTTTTGTGATTTGTAGGTAAGATATATCATTCAGGGTGGAGTCTGAGCAGTCCTCGTTCATGGACTCGGGGGACTAATTCCAAATGGAGGACAATGAGTGATTGTCGAAGCTATAGTCAGGAGATTACTGGTAGTGGTGTTCACGAAAGCCACAGGAGTACTGTCGAGAGATTGTATGCATGGGAGAAGAAGCTCTATCAAGAAGTCAAGGTATAGACTATAGTCTTTTACTGTGTGCTTTTCCTCTTTTCTGTCATCTTTTACTTTTTGCTGAAATCTCTTCTTTTATGAAGGCTAGGTGTTCTCTTTTGCTTTCTATATGTTCAAAAGCTTCAAACGTGCCTCTCTTTTGTCTTGGGATTCTCTTCTCGTGATTTTACTGCAGTAGAAAGCAGATGGAGGATGAAATGATGAATGTTCGTTATTCGGAAGTTATTGATTTCCACCAGTCTTAAAATTTTGAGGCCTTTTACGTAAGTGAAGATCTACTCTTTCGTCAGCAACGAGCTTTGCCAACCTTTAAAAAAATCCCCTCGTGCATCTGTGGATGCATAAATTCAAAAGGGCAACTAGAAGAAGAAATTGATATTGCAACCCGAGTGACAGAATGCCCTTGTTTGTCGTCTTAAAGATGCCAGATGACCCACATCTTTTGCTATAGTATAAAATTATTTCTTTGACTAGTGTTTTTTAACAAATTAAAGCTGGGAATGGATATTTTGTCCCAGCTTGACTATGGAGAGGAAAGGAAAACAAATACATCCTTGTCTGTGTGATTTTGTAATGGCTGTTACTCATGTTTTAATAAAATAATGTTGGCTTTTTTGTTGCATTTGTGGTAAAAGAGTGGAGAGGATATCAAGAAGAAGCATGATAAGAAGTGTGAAGATCTAAGAAAACAAGAGATAAAGGGCACCAATTACTTGAAAATCGAGAAATGTAGAAAGGAGATAGAGAAACTGGCATCAAGAATGATGGTGGCTTTTCAGAGTATGCATACAACATCAGCAGAGATTGTGAGACTCCGTGAGGCCGAACTCTTGCCACAGCTCCTTGAACTTGTTAAAGGGTAAGCAATTCTGTTTATTGTCATTGTATTTTTTATTCTTTATTTATGCTTTTTTCTGTCTTCCGTGAAGTCCTCCTCAAAAGAGAGAGGGATGCACGCACTTATCCGTGAGCACACACTATGGTTCTCGTGCAAGCAAGCCTGCTCATATTCTTCCACTAGTGCCTTATCATGATTGTAGCATTGGCACTCTAAAACTATGAATTTAGGGACTTCACGTTCTAGTTCAGCCAACTTAAAATAGTGATACAACCAGTGTTGTCTGACGCGTATCATATCGTGTATCGCTGGGCTCCACGATACGGGCATATCGTATCATACTTTAATATTAAAATAATACAAAAATTAATTAAAAATTAATAAAAAATAGTAAAAATCGAAAAAAATCAGGATAAAATCAGGAAAAATCTGATAATTGCTTTAAATTCATATAATGTAAGTTTAGTACAGATTGAGCATTAAGCATTGAACAATTGCATCCAAATTTACATATTTTGAATCTAAAAAATAAAATACAGACATAGTTTACACTTTTACAGTACACTACAGTTACATATAATGTTACATTTTACAAATTGTAATCAAGATCATCAACTAAATAATCTTCATCATCTCCTTGTTGCAAATCCTCATCATCATCAGCCACGCCCACACCTTCTTCTTCAAAATCAAATTCTTCATCTCCATAATGTTGTTGCGCTCCTTCCAAATTAATCCAAGCAACGTCTTCTTCTGTTAGGAGGGCATTTTCTTCAGTGTCTTCCATAACCCAATCTTCTAATATATCAAAATTATCCAAACTTATTGGATCGAACTGACTTTCTTCTCTATTTACTTTTTTTAATTGCCTACGACACAAACAAAGATAAACAATTAGTAAGTAATATTAACAATTGAAAACTGAAGTTCAATAATATCGAATTGAAAATTTAAAAGTAATACAACATTACCTTTCACGCTTTTTTGTTCCAACCTGTTGCACTTTTTTGTATGGATGTGTTCAAAAACAATCCAATTTCTTTCACAACCTGTTGCACTACAGGTTTGGCTTAAGACTCTAACTGCAAAATCTCTAAGGTTTGGACAATCACTTCCAAACCTGTTCCACCAAACATCTGTAAAAAAAATATAAACATTAGAGACATAATAATTCACAGTAATGTAAGATGCAACTTAAATATGAAAATAAACAATGTATCTGGACGCATCGTAGAGCGGTTGCGAATTGCAACAGGCAAACCCATCAAGTGAAGAGCATTATCATATATCTCCATCTCTCGATGTATCGCATCTACTATGCTCTCATGAGGGACTAATCTGTCGATGCATTCAATGATTCTTCGATTAACCTCACCGTCCCTTTTGAAGGTTGCTGAGTACCTCAATGATGGGTTTAGATAGTAGGTTGCTGCATGAATAGGCTGATGCAATTGTTTATTCCATCTACTATCAATTATTTTCCACACGGGCACATAATCTCTTTTTTTCCATTAAAGTTATTTCTGATCGCTTCTTTTGCCTTGTCCATGGCTTCATAAAGGTAGCCCATAGATGGTTTCTCCTCGTTGTCAGCCAATTTCAAAACTTTCACTAAAGGACAAGTAATTTTCAATAATCTGATACATGCATTCCAAAATGAACTTCTAAAAACCGTTTCTACAATCTCATTTAACTTTCTGTTCCTTCTGTTTTGTGTCAACTCTGCAAATTATTGCCACTCATCTTAGGAGAACATTCTCTTTAAAGCTTGCTTCTGTCTCACAATACTCTGTACAGATAAGAAGTTTGTTGCGAACCGAGTTGCAGCTGTGCGAAGAAGCTCTGCACCTTCTGTGTATCTCCTCATCATACACAAAACAAATGCATGGTTGTAAATGAATTTTGTAATATCTTGGCAACACTCAGTTGCTGCCTTTATTTCATCCATCTCACCAATGTCCTCGAGAATGAGATCTAAACAATGGGCTACACATGGTGTCCAGTAGAAAGTCCCATAAATATCAGCTAACCCCTTTCCAGCTGCTTTGTAGTTAGCTGCATTATCTGTAATCAATTGGACTACATTTTCTAGCCCAACCTCCTGTATAACCTTATCAAATTCCTCTCGTAGGATCTCTGCAGTGTGACTCTCCTCTGACATATCTAGAGATATCAAAAACATGAGTCCTTTAGGACAATATACAAGAAAGTTTAGCAATGTCCTTCCTCGCCTATCGGTCCATCCATCTGCCATGATAGTGCATCCTGTTTTCTTCCACGATTGTCTCAAAGTCGAACAGTATTGTTGCACTTCAATCACGGTTTGATCTAATATCTTCCCTCTCAACTTCTGATAAGAGGGCATCCTGGATCCTGGATCAATGTTAGCAATTGCATCTGCCATTGCTTGAAAATGAAAATTATTTGCTGCATTAAATGGAATGCATGCATCATAAAACCATCTGCCCACTGCAAGGTCTGCTTGATCGTGCAGTTGTTCTGAAGCCATAGCAACACGAATTCCTGACTGAGCACCAGGTGTAGTGGAAGGAGGAAAGAACGAATGTATGCTAGAAGAAGAAGCTCTTTCTCTACTCCTTCCTGAACTTCCTCTTCTACCACCTCCAAAGTCTTCAGTTGCAACCCTCTTTCCTCTGCTAGGTGCTCGCGAACTGCTACTACCAATATTTGTTCTAGCATCTGAAGGCAAACTATCAGTGAATCCAACTCCAGTGGCAGTAGCATCATCAGCTTCTTCACACATCTGGAAATCATCCTTTTGTTGTCCCCTTTCCTGTATGCTCTCAATCATCTGCAAGCATTGCCATTTAATACCTTCTGGCACACTTCTAACTTTGCCTGTGCATGGAGCAACTTCTTTCCTGGTTCATGCTAGGTGGTGTTTCAACCTTGAAATTCCACCACTAACCACCTTTTCACAAAATAAACATCTGATTTTTAACCTTGAACCCTCAACTGGTATACCCCACTGCCATGTCGGATCATCAGACTTTGAATGAGAGTCTCTACCACCCCTTCGTGCCATCTCAATGGAGTACTTTAATTCAAACAAAAACCTGAAAATAAAAGCACTTCGTAAATCCTCCAATCTTCAAATAACACTCAAATCGGTGCGATACGGACAACACTGGATACAACAACAACAATTACAACAACTAAGCCTTTTCCCATACTGGACGGGGTCAGCTACATGGATTCTTTGTTTCCACATAGCCCTATCATGTGCCATGTTAGCAGTTAACTCACAATAAGCTAGATCATTCTTTATTGTTTCTTTCCAACACTTTTCTGATCGTAACTTAAAGTAATGATAGTTCTATAGAAATTGAAATCTTGTGGGTGCTAGCATTGTAATTGCCATGTTCTGCGACGAGTCTCCTTGAGCTTGTTTGCATGAGTAATTTCCTGTATGAGAGAATCTGTTTTAAATTCATTGGACACTTAAGATAGTAATCGCTAGGGATTTTATATTAAAATATAATAATTAGAGCTTCATAGTTCTAAAGTTTCACTTCATGTTGAACAACTCTTTTGTTGATTGTGTAAAATGCAGCTAAAGTATCGAGCTATTACTTTAGATTATATCCTTGGCAGTCAAATATATTTCAAACTGATACGTTTGTCATGCATGCTAAGATGTTCTTGTAGCCAGTAAATTGCTACCTAGACTATTCTTTTATCCTTTTCCTTTGGCCATTATAGCAGGAAAGTAATAGCTTAATATTGATGCCTGAACTAATGTCATTGTCATGATTTCTGTCACCAGTTTATGTGAGTATAATCTATAAACCATAAATTCTCATTACCTAAGTAATGACTTCCCTCGTGACTTCTTGCCTACTTGCAGATTAACGTACATGTGGAGAGGCATGTACGAGTGTCACCAAGTCCAAACCCACATAGTCCAGCAGCTCAAATTTCTCAACATTATCATAGGCACAGAACCCACTTCTGATTTCCAGCGGCAGTCGACTCTGCAGCTAGAGCTTGAAGTCCGGCAATGGCATTCAGCCTTCTGCAACCTGATCAAGATCCAAAGAGACTACATGCAGTCGCTGACAGGCTGGCTCCATCTTTCACTCTTCCAAGTCAACTCGCATTCCTTTATCAAACTCCAGCAAAACCCACCAATATACTCTTTGTGTGAGGAATGGCAACTTGCTCTGGACAGGCTTCCAGACAAGGTGGCTTCTGAAGGCATCAAGAGCTTCTTGGCAGTCGTCCATGCGGTCGTTGTTCAACAATCAGAGGAATTGAAACAGAAGAAGAGGTCAGAATCTGCTTCTAAAGATCTCGACAAGAAAATGACATCGCTTCGGGAACTTGAATCCAAGTATGGTTCGTATTCTATGTCCGATATGCACATCTCTTCAGCTTCTGTAAAGAACCCTGTTGCGGAGAAGCGAGCAAAAGTCAAGATGTTGCAGAGGAAGGCTGAGGATGAGAGAAACAAGTACTTGAAGTCCGTGAGCGTAACACGGGCAATGACGGCTAACAATTTGCAGACGGGTTTTCCAAACGTGTTCCAAGCCATGACTGGTTTCTCAGGTGTTTGCATGCAAGCATTTGAATCAGTCTGCAACCACTCCAAGAGCATGGATCAGGTCCACGGTGTGAAGATGCTAACTTGATTTCAGAAAGAAATCATCACACTTGGGTAAATTATCCAGCTTTTAGTTTGTACAAATTGTAATTCTTTTTTTCTTTATGGTGCTTTTTCTTCTCTCCATACATTTTTCCTCTTGGTGATTGTTAATGTCTCCTTGTAAAACAAGGAGGGGGGTTGAAAGGAAGAAGGGTAACTACTCTTGGTAATCTAACTCTTATAGTCTGAGAACATCTGTTTTTAGTCTTTACTGATGTAACCATGATCATTCTTTGTTTGGTTCTTTTTTTGGATGTTTAGACAGTAATTTTTGTCCGATGGTTTTAAACGTGATCTATCATAGTGTGAAGATCGGAGTTAGAATCCTAAGATCCTTCAATCTTGCAGATCCTCTGAAAGATATCTCAGATCTTCAAGATCCCAAATTGATCCCACAATCCTCAATCTTCTGAATCTTGTTCTCTTAAGTAGTATCTATGGTCTTGATATCCTTTATGATCATGCTTCCCTTTTCCCTTTCTTTTTGGGATAATTTTGTCAAAATGAATTCGCTGTTAATCTTTGGATTCCTGCCTCACTGTAAAGTGGGAGTAGGCACTGCACTGTAGAAAGGACCATAGCATGTTTTGCTGTCACTTTGTTCCCAATCTTTTCTCTTTGTTCTCCTTTTTCCCGAGAGTAAGAGCAGGAACTTCATTTTAACTCGGCTTTTAATTCCTTTTGTCGTTTACAGAGAGATTAGAGACTGCACCCACCCCTGAAAATCTCTCTTTGGTGTTTGTCTTCTATTCAGGAAAAGTGGTGTTTTGGTTTTGGTTTTGGTTCCATCAGCCATCTTATGTGGTTCTACCTGGACAATCTCCATTGCCGACCTACTCGTGGTCGAGGCAGCACCTGAAGTCTGACTGAATCCTGAGAAATTCTGATCCAAGTGGTCTGATTTTTATGAAGACTAATATGGATTCCCTCACCTGAATTTGACCTGAGTTAGGTTAGCCTTACCCGGAAAAGGTTTCTAGGATTGCCACTAATGATCTCACTTGAATAAACGTATGATGTCTCATTATATGTCTCACAAAGTGTTAGAAGGAAACAATAAAGCATGAAATCTTGCCTTTTAGATGTAAATGATCATACGATTTGACCTAGATCCAAGTCTTTGGGTCTGGGTCTTTTATCTCTTTTAAAGTGGCAATGAGTGTCCTCCATTATGTGGACAATTAGGGATGGTAATGGGGTTTGGGTAGGTGTACCCATACCCAACCCCATACTGGAACATTAATCCACATACTGTACCCACCTGTTACCTCCGTGGGAAAACTACAAACCCATAACTGTCTGTCCCGATAGACTTCTTATCGTATTATATGTATAATATATAAATTACATAATTATATAATATGCACCGTATAAGCTACACTATAAGAGATCATAGATAAATACGTCAATAAACAATCACGTATGACAAAACACCTGCACTCACACGTGTGCACACACATGCACATATATATATATATATATATATATATATATATATATATATATATATATATATATATATATATATATATATATGTATGTATAATAAACTGACATCAATAATCTAGCATAAGTGGGAGTATAGTAACTCCCAATTATATATATATATATATAGAAAGAGAAATATAATTAAAGGAAGCAAACCACTCATAAGTAATACTTAAAAAATAAAAAGTGAAAAGTATGTATAAGGACAATCAAACATATCCACCAAACTTTTATATATATACTAAATATTAATATAGAGATTTGAATAAAAAGTAAATGTACTATTGTGCTATTCATATTTCCTATTTAATACAAGATGGTACAATTTATTTTTAAATTCAAATTTTCACTTCAAACAGTGAAAATATTTAAGTAGATTTAAGTATAAACGGAATTGAGCATATACCACTATCTCTATATAAATCTTAATATGTTTGTAAGTTTACATATATAAGCTTATAATTTCAAATACATATAAAATCTAGACCGTAGATTCAAATAATTTGATTGCATAATATTTTGTATTTTTTCAAACCCTAATATAAGCAGAACTGTGATTCATATTCCAACTATGACAGTTTGGTCCAGTTCCCTAAAAAGTAAACTGAACATAACGGCTTGGTTCGAGTTTCAAGCTAGAACGGAATCAAACCAAACCGTGAACACCCCTAAGTAGGCATATGCCTTGAAGGCCGTGTCAATCCGGACCCAGCAAAGTCCGTTCTTGGCTCGATCTTGGCTGGGTGACCACCACTCAGTGTGGACGGTCCCCAGCTGGATCAGAGGCGTAGCACCGTACATCACACATACCCTCACGTGATAGGATAATGCGACCATTGAACTGCGTTCGTCCATAGTCACGTGACTTTGTATGGTCCCAGCCTAGCCCCTTTCCCCGACTGATGGCCCGACCTGCTTGGTTCAGCCAAGGTTTGTGTCACTTTCATCGACCTTTTTTATTGGCACGACCCTTCACATTTTTCACTCTTTTGAAGGGATTCATGTCATTTAGGTAAATTTCTTTATTTCCTTCTATGCTCTCCTATACACAGCCAGTTGCGAACCGACCCGATGGTTTCAACCTGAACTATTGAAACCAGATCTAGAACTAGAAACTACCCGGTTCGGTTTTGGTTCTACCTCTCATGAAACTGGAACTGACTTATATTTTTTCAACTTTTTTTATATTTTCTCTCCTATTTCAAACGGTTTGAATCTTAAACTAGGGCCGGAATGAAACCTTTCATTCCATATTAGAACTAGCCCAGTCTTGTTTCTTAGTTCCCAGCAAACTGGAACCACCGATTCCAGTTTGCCCCGAATCGGTTATCTCTACTGTTTTCCCATACGTTAATTTTAATTGAAAAAAATAATAAGCCATGGGGATCTGGAAAATTTTATTGGCTTAATGAGTTCTTTACGGTGGAACAAACTATGTATTATAGCCCACTAATTTGTTCATGGGGGCAAAGCTCACCTGGCTAGGGGGTCAACTGAAAAATCAGAGTCATAAGGTCGATACCTTAGGGGTGCATCTGGCTTCGGGTTCACCAAGAAAAATAAAGTACCACTAAAGGCGGGCACAAAGAGCAATAGTTCGCCTGAGTTGGGTGTTAACTCACAAGTTGGAGGTCATCAGTTCGATACATGGAGCACGCATCTGGCTTCGCAATTCTCTTCGAACTCTAAAACAAAAGATACTATTTCACCCAACAAAAAGGAAAATACTAAGACGGGATAAACCTTCGTAAGAAAGAGGGCCCGGTTCGTCATTTCCTCGCTTTCATTTTCCCATTTTTGAAGTGAGAACGGACGACGGAGAACTTCTCAACGGCTAGCAAAGGAACGATCGACGGTGCGAAACCCCCCTCCATCAACGCTACTGAGTGCAAAGCTTGTCTGCCAATTATATTGAATTAAGGGAATAAGAGAAAAGTAGCCGTTAGGGAGGCTGGTCTACAAATTGAGAACCGTCTTTCCTCGCCTTCTCCTCTGAAGGTTGATTCTTCGTACATCAGTGGCTAAATTGATCTCCTCTCTCTGCCTCTGTGCGTGTGTGTGCTAGATTGTTTTGTGTGTTAAAATTTTGTAAATAGGAAAAGTTGAGAGAGTGATTGATGCTCTTCGTCGCCATCCAATCGAGTTCGTATTCACCAAATTGCATACTTTTGATGTGTTGTGGCCATTCTCGACAATCCGGTACACGTAACGGCCAGACCGTTACCTTAATCTTGGATTGGGAAGAATCATAACAACCGGACATTATCGAGATTTGCAATAACGTTATGGAGAATAACGCTCCAGATAAGAGAAGCTGTAGGAGGAAAAAACCGGGAAAAGGGAGAGTCAGAGGAAGTCGATCGGATAATCGAAGATTACAGAGATTACAAAAATAAAAAAACACAGAGAAAATCTTCTCCCGAAAGAAGCCCTGCATGAAAACCTCAAACATTATCCCAAAAATCATACTCTGTTACCAGACAGAACGTCAACTTACAACAAACTGGAACCAGGCAGTCAGAAGAAGTCGACCGGATAATCCATCACTGGTATCAGAGTCTAGTTTTTTGACCCTGCAAAAAAAAAACTCAGGTACGTATTTATTTCAAAAAAAAAAGAGAAAAAGACGGAGAGACAGAAATCGGCAAAAGCCGTGAACGACCGAAAGTCGGTAGAAGCCCGAACGATCGAAAGTCAACAAAAGCCGTGAACGGCCGGAAGTCGGCAGAAGTCTAAACGACCAAAAATCGACAAAAGCCGTACAACACCGTCGTAGGAAGCCACCGCAGGAGGCCACAACAGAGGGCCAAGGAGCGGAGCAGGAACACATGAACAAGAACAAGAAAGAAAAATTGCTAGTAACCCAAGAAGAGATAGCATCTAGCTCTAAAACCAACCAAAAAAAAATTAAACCAAACAAGAAGTTTGGCAAGAATAACAAGAAAGACGGTTAAAATTTTAAGAAATCGTAGGAAATCGCTTCTCGGGCAAAGTGCTTCAACTGTGGAAAGATGAGACACTTGAAGAGGGACTACCGCAACAAGAAAGGTGGAGAAAACAACCCACAATGCAGACAATTGGAGAAGAATCTACATGATTTTAGAATGTTTGTACATGGACCGCCCGATGACAAGTTGGTGGATAGACTCAGGAGCTACACGACACATCTCAAAGACCAAGAAGGGTAATGGACCCGAAGGAATACAAACCCGGTAAACATAGAGTCTACATGGGAAATAATATTTTCTCGGATATTTTGGGTATTGGGTCCTTCAGAATATTTGTACAAGGCAAACCAATTCTATTGACTGATGTATTAATTGTGTCATCTATAAGGTGCAATTTGGTCTCGGTACTTGCCTTAGTAAAGAAATGTTTTGAGGTTAGTTTTATCCCTAATAAGGTAACTGTGGGAAAACATGGGACAATATTATTCTCTACGAAATTTGATGTAGAGCATGATCTGTTTAAACTTTGTGATAATGAAATTGGTACTTCTTCTGCTTATATTAAGTGTGCATTTTTTGATTATGTGAATATGTGGTATAAACGCCTTGGGCATATAAGTCTGAAAAAGTTGAGGAAATTTTCTAACTTTAACTTACTGCTTAGATTTGAGGAAAATACTTTCAACAAGTATGAAGCTTATATATAAAAAAAATGACAAAGAAAGTTTTTCCTAAAAATTCAACAAGGGCAACAACCCTGTAGGAGGTCATTCACACGAATTTATGTGGACCATTTATGATAAGATCACATCGTGAAAAGATTTATTTTATAACCTTTATCGATGATTACTCTAGATATATGTATTTATATCTTTTGGCACATAAATTCGAGGCACTAGATGCTTTTAAAGAATATAAGCAAGAAGTGGAAAACCAATTAGGGTATTTAATCAAAGTCTTAAGATCAGATAGAGGTGGTGAATATACCTCTATAGAATTTCTTGAATTTTAGATCCTCCAGAAGTTTAAAATGGGTGAAATGCAAGTCTGTTGATACACCTGTTGCAAAAGGAGTCAAATTAAGTAAGGTTGATTGTCCCGATAAAGGAGACGATAATCCTAATGTTCCTTATGCACAAGCTATGAGTAGCTTGATGTATGTTATGTTGTGTACAAGACCTCATATCAGCTTTGTTATTGGTCTTGTAAGTAGATATCAAAGTAATCCTAGTTGACAGCACTGGGTAGTTGTGAAAAGGATTTTAAGATATCTGAAAGGAACAAAAGAAACAAGACTATGTAGCATTGCATACACAAGAAGTCAAGTATGTAGCATTGCATACACATGAAGCTGAGTATGTAGCTTATTGTATGGTTGCAACGAGTGTTGTCTGGATAAACCGTTTCATACGAGATTTGAAGTTTAAAATAACCAACGAGTCAGTTGTTATTTACTGTGATAACAATGTAGCAAATACTCTTATTAAGAGTGGAGTTGATTCCTCAAAAAGCAAGCATATAATGGTGAAATACCACTATGTTCATGATATGGTTATGAGAAAGGAAATATCCATATCATATATGCCAACAAATGATATGTTGGCAGACCCCTTGACAAAAGGCATAACAAATGAACTTTTCTCAAAACATGTTACAAACATGGGTTTGAGGTATGTTTGATTGTTGTGTAGGAAAATAACCACACAACGAATAAAAGTATTATATAGGTAAACAACCATACAACGGATAGATTGTTGTGAATGAAAATAACCACACAACGGGTATTGATTGCAGTAGCAATCATGAAAAGACGGTAAAACCTGCAAAAGTGGGAGAAAACTAGTATGTCTGTACATTTGGCTCGAATGGCCAAGTGGGAGATGTGTTGTAGCCGTTCTTGACAATCCACCATAGGTAACAGCTAGACTGACCATCCAGACCGTTACCTAAATCTTGGATTGTGAATAACCATAACAGTCGAACTTTACCGAGATTTGCGGTAATGTTCTAGATAATAACGCTCCAGATGAAGAAAGCCACAGGAGGAAAAAAACGGAAAAAGGAGAGCATGCGTTGCTCTATATAAACAAAGCAGCACACACAACAAAAAATATATACAAATATTACAAAATTTGAAAAACACGAAGGAAACCTTCTCCCAGAAGAAACCCGGTATGAAAATCTTAAACATTATCCCAAAAACCATACTCTCCACCAAACGCACCCGGCATATCATAAACTTACACCAAACCGGAACGAGGCATTGAGAGGAAGTCAACCCGTCAACCCGATAATCCATCAACTTCGTACAAAGAATTCACAATACTTTAGTGATTTCCTAGATTAAAGGATCTCTCGATATTGTGGTTTTAGATCGCTTTTATCTTCTGCTTCCTCTTTATTTCCGTCAATCAGTAGACTCCGTCCGCTTCTGCAGCCCGCTTGTACATCCGGATTCATTCCGTTGGCTCTATCTGCTTCCTACCTTCTCACATCCGAGAATTCTCCTAGAGAAATCGAGGATCTTTGTTTTCTTCACTCGTGGTTTATCCGTGCAAGTAAAAAAGTTTTCTATACATGATTTTACAAGTTTGTAAGATAATAAGAGGAACAATTTCATGTTCATGGAAAGTTTGCGTGTTCGTCAACCCAACAGAACTGCGGTATCTCAAGGAAATAGTGGAATATCTCCTAGGAAATTGAATCCGAAGAGGAAGAAAATCGATCCGAGCAGTCCAGATAACAGACATAGGAGAACATTTTCCAGAGAGAGATTCAGTAATTCTAGTGATGTTCTTCCCATTTGCTCAGCACTCCTTCACAAAAATCCTCACTTCTCCCTCTTCCTTCCGACCCGTCTCCCATCTTCTCAATTTCGCAGCCATCGTCTTTTCTCGACGCCAGTCTGTTTCAATTTGTGACAAAGAATTCCAAGAATTCAGTTCAGAGGATTCCTAAAGGAAAGCCGGATACCCGTCTGCTGATTACGTCAACCAGCCCATTGGGCCCTGATCCTCGTGATCTCCCCAAGTTGGTTGTCGGGATTTTCACACCGATGGGAGTCGGAGAGAAGTGGTCTGCCTCAGTGTGCTCAATTCCCCCTCCTCCAAGCAGCCTTCCTTTGCCAAATTTTGCACTCAAGCACAATGGAAGATGCAGCTCAGAAGCCACTGCTGCCGGAGACCGAATCGGCTACGGTGCCACTGATAAACTTCGCCGCCTTCTCAGGCTTCCCACTGTATAAACAGTCATAGAAATATATTTCTTCTTCTATTTTTTTCTTCGTGCGGTCGAGGATATCGCGATCATGGTGCGTGGCTTTCGAAATTAAATACTGATTGAATCACGGCCTTCTCTATCTCTTTCTTGTAGCAAGTAGTACGCAGTGTGCGATGGTTGTTACAGTAAGCTGTTTCTCCCAGTGTGTATGTGCGTGTATTCAGAAGAAATACGTTTGTAGTGGAAATATTACCTCAACTCAGAATAAATATATTCAGAAGAAATACGTTTGTAGTGGAAATATTATCTCAACTCAGAAATTACTCAAACTTGCAATCAGGATTCCGTTTCTCATAACAAATTCATCCCGAACTTGGTGAGAGGGGGGGGGGGCGGGGGGGGGGTTAAGCTCCTAAAAAGGTTCAATAGATGAACGAATTAAAGTATCTACGAGGGGGAAAGGCAACTCTTGATCCACAGAATGGCATGGAATCCATATCCCATTGGTTTCCCATGTGGAAAAGATTCTCAAGTTCACGGGCCTACCGAAGCAAGAGTTTTGGCAGCTGCACTCTTTTAAATGGTGTTTGAGTCTTGTGAGCACAATTTGAGTCTTGTGAATCCAATTGTGAATCAAGATCTCGGTTAATTGGTACTCTCAAGATTCTCCAGACGATTTCTGTTCAGTTCATCTTTTTTATTTGTTCGAGTAATTCTTGGGCTTGAAAATCCATAAATGATGTCGGTTAACTCAATTCACGTTTTGTAAGTCAAAACCTAAAAATTGAACCGAATATTTCTCTCTCTTTGATCTAATCATTCATATTCAAAAAGCAAAGTTAAAAAAGCAGCAGAAGATGTACACTCCCTACTAATTGCCTTTTGAAAAAGCAACCTCTACTTACTTTTTCTTTCAAAATTTTGTTCCATTTGATGTATGCGCCATTCTCTGAGATTACTTCTAATGTTTTAGATTATAGTAATTTTTACTTCATCTTCAATGATATTAACAACTTTGCTCATGTAAGGGATCACCCTTACATTACCGGTCCCAAGTCCGGATAAAGGAGGAGGGTTGTGTTAGGCTTCCAACAGCCAGCGTAAAACTTCGTCGGATTTTTATAACATGGATTACAAAAATTATGAGCATTGCTTTGGGGCGTCCCCGCCTAGCGACGTACTGCAGAGCCCGAATGCAGTAAGAAGTAAGCAAGGGCCACTACATTTTCGCCCGAATGTAGTGAATCAATTGCAGAGAGGGTTCCCACATCATGGACGAGTGTGGGTAAAGAAGTTAGTCTCGCTACATTGCCACCCGAATGTAGTGAAAAATTTTCAGAGAGGGTCTCCACATTTTGATTATGAATGGATGCGAGGGGTAAGGAAGCTAGTCCTAGATAATAAGATTCGTATTGGTTCTTGGAATATCGAAACATTATCCTGTAAGCTAATGGAGGTGGTAGATACTATGATTCGGAGAAAGATTCATACAAAATGGGTTGGAGAAAAAGCAAAGGAGATAAAGGATAAAGGTTTTAAATTATGGTACTCGGGTAAAGAAAAGGCTCGAAACGGAGTTGGTATTATCATAAATAAAGATTTAAAGGAGAGTGTAGTAGACATACAACGATATGGTGACCGAATCATAACGTTGAAATTAGTGTTAGGACCAGAGGTTTTGAATATAGTTTGTGCTTACGCACCCCAAGTAGGACTAGAAGATAGTATAAAGACAGTTTTTTGGGAAGAGTTAGATAAGGTGTTTCAAAAGATTCCACAAAGGGAGATAATTTGTTTAGGAGGAGATTTAAATGAACATGTCGGTAAAGAGGCATTAGGATATCAAGGGATTCATGGAAACTTTGGTTTTGGGGATATAAACGAGGAAAGTAGTGAGATTTTAAATTTTGCTATGGCATTTGATCTCTTTATAGTCAATACAATCTTAAAAAAACGAGATGAACATTTAATTACTTATAAGAGTGGCTTATTACAAACACAAATTGATTACTTTATTTGTAGAAAAAAAAATAGAGCGTGTTGTAAAGATTGTAAGATAATTCCAGGAGAAAGCTTAACCACCCAACATCGACTTTTAGTTATGGATTTACAAATAAAAAAATGGACAAAGAAGAAAAGAGTGCATCGAGTTATTCAGACTAAATGGTAGAATCTCAAAAGCAAGAAAGAAGATATATTTAAACAGAAAGTCCTTCAAGGAGATATTTGGAATTATGTTGGCATACCTTGTGATATGTGAAACAATATGGCTATACATATTAGGAAAGTGGTGAAAGATATGTTAGGGGTATCTAAGGGAGGTGTACCGGCACAAAAAGAAGCTTGGTGGTGGAGTCAAGTAGTACAAAATAAAATCAAGGCAAAGAGGGTATGTTACAAATTACATTATGCTAAAAAAACTAGTGAAACTTTAGAAGCTTATAAAAAAGCAAAGAAGGAAGCGAAAAAGGTCGTTAGTGAAGCAAAAGCTAAGATTTAGGAGGACATATAAAAAACTCAACTCAAAGGAGGGTGAAAGAGATATTTTTAGGATAGCTAGGGCTAGAGATAAGAAAACTAAAGATCTTAATTATGTTAGATGAAAAAAAGACGAAATTCTAGTGGCAAATGATGATATAAGAAATAGATGGAAAAAACTATTTTTATAATCTTTTCAATGAAAATAAAGATGTTAGTATTAGTTTAGGAGATTTAGCCAGGTCAGAAAAGTATATAAACCACAATTTCTACCGATGTATTCAAAAGAATGAAGTCAAAGAGGCTCTTAAACATATGAAGGGTGGTAAATCGGTAGGACCACATAATATTCCTATAGAAGTTTAGAAAATACTAGGAGAAATAGAAATTACTTGGCTCACAAGACTATTTAATGAAATATGGAAAAACAAAAAGATGCTCGAGGAATGGAGAGCAAGTACACTTATACCCATATATAAGAACAAAGGGGATATTCAAAATTGTGCGAATTATCGAGGTATCAAGTTAATGAGTCATACTATGAAATTATGGGAAAGAATTATCGAAAGTAGGTTAAGATAAGTATCAAATACAACAGAGAACCCATTTGGATTCATGCTAGGTAGATCTACTATTGAAGCGATTCACCTTTTGAGACGTCTTATGGAACATTTTAAAGCAAAAAAGAAAGACCTTCACATGATATTTATTGATCTAGAAAAAACTTATGATAGGATACCGAGGGAGGTTCTTTGGAGAACTTTGGAAAAAAGAGGTATCCCATTGACATATATTAACCTTATAAGAGACATGTATGATGGTGCAAAAACATGTGTGAGGACTCATGAAGGAACGACAGACTTCTTTGAAGTTAATATAAGGTTACATCAAGGATCAACTTTAAGTCCATACTTATTTATAATGGTGATGGATGAGTTAACAAAACATATTCAAGATGAAGTACCTTGGTGTATGTTATTTGCAGATGACATTGTATTAGTGGAGTCTAAGGAAAAAGTTAATAGAAAATTGGAACTATGGAGAGAAACATTAGAAAGCAAAGGCCTCCGACTTAGTAGAACAAAGACAGAATATATGGAATGTAAGTTTGATCATTTGGTTACTTCAAAGGACATGGAAATTAAAATTGATGCACATTGCATTCCCCAAAAGGAAAGTTTTAAATACCTAGGGTCAATTTTTCAGAGTGATGGAAGAATTGATGGAGATGTTACACATAGAATTAATGCTGGTTGGTTAAAATGGAGAGGAGCATCAGGTATTCTTTGTGATAAGAAAATACTATTAAAATTAAAAGGTAAATATTATAGAGCAGCAATTAGGCCTGTCATGTTTTATGGTTATGAGTGTTGGGCAGTTAATCATCAACATGTACAAAAGATGTCTGTGACAAAAATGAAGATGTTGAGATGGATGAGTGGTCATACAAGAAAAGACCGTATACATAATGAGGTTATTAGAAACAAATTAGGAGTGGCACCAATAGAGGATAAAATGAGAGAACATTGTTTAAGATAGTTTGGACATATAGAAAGAATATCAAAAGAAGAACCTGTAAGAAGGTTAGAAAAACTAAATTTGGAAAGTATTAAAAGAGGTAGAGGATGACTACAAAAGTGTTGGAAAGAAACAATAAAGAGTGATCTAGCTTATTGGGAGTTAACTGCTAACATGGCACACGATAGGGATCTGTGGAAACAAAGAATCCATGTAGCCGACCCTGTCTAGTATGGGAAAAGGCTTAGTTGTTGTTGTTCAATGATATTAACACTTTTAAATAGTGTTTAAGTTATATGACATAATGTAATTTTTGACGTTTTTGAAACTTGGCTTAGTTTGTTTTAATTTGGTAATGGACTAATAGTTATATTCTCAACCGTGATTGGGAGTTAGCTAACATTATTTGTTTTTTGTCAAAATGACGGTTATTAGTTAACGTAATTCTTTACATTGTTAACTTACTAATAAATGAAGCTATTATTTTGATTCAGTGTTTATTCTGATTTTAACAATTTATTTGATTTTTTATTTTTCAGTTTTCATTTCATTTTGATTTTTAAAGTTCTTTTCCAAAAATATACGTCACGGCCGATATGTTATGATGTGTATCGTCCATATCGTATAATGAGCAATTCCAATATTCGATACCGTGGAAACTGAAATAGCAACGAGAATATTAGAGTTCAGTTAAAAGGGATTTTTTATCAGATAAAGATTTTACCAATATCAAAAAATTTGTTCCTGGACGTAGACGGTCAAGTTGTGTTCCGGTTGAACTGCTTAAGACACAAAAACACGTGATGACATGAACATGACACATGAAATTGCCAGTAGGAAATAGAAATATAACACGAAACCCAACATGGGCATGGCAGGAAAGCTTGGTAGGTTCGGCGTCGAGTTTGTCTCAAAGTAACACGGAAAAATTGTGTTTGAGTTTGATCTGTACGACAGAAACCAACCCAGAACATGAAATCAAACCTCTGGTTTTCTAAGTCAAATTCAGAATTCAGAGCTTGTTAGGCAGAAAATCAATCTAAATCCATTTTAAACTGTGCAGTTAATGCTAGGAGCCAACACCAAATCAACCCTTCGGCCTAAACATGTCCGGTTTCTAAATCGCTTGTTCCGGCTTGCCTGAAACCTAGAACCGCAATTGAACCGTTCGGAGGCCGGTTTTGAAACTGTCAGTTCTGATTCCAGTTTCGAAACTACCTCGAAACCGATTCAAAAGGCTTTTTTTTTTAAAAGACATAGTTTACATACACCCCTCCCACCTACCTCAACGGTAGAAAGCGTCCTACCAATGGGCCAGCAAGATACTTGTGAATAAGAATGCTGGAAACAAATATATAAACTTAATAAGTGGCGGTTTGGAAGTTGGTTCCGGTTTTGAACCGGTTCTCAAAAATCATGAACTGTAATCAAATGGGGGACCCTGGTTCCGATTACCGATAGTTCTATGGCCAGTTTGGTTCCGATTCAAACCGTCAAGCCAGTTCCAAACCGACCACATCTACCTCTGCCTCCCTGCTCGCATGAGTTGCCAATACTTTAGTTGTTGTATTCAGTAACTTGCTAAAATACGTAAAAGATGTATCCCACACCATTTACTGTGGGTAAAACTTGGTTTGGCTTATGATCCAAATAGCATTAGATCCCACAAGTTGTTATTACCTTCCCAAGGTGCACATTGGACCGGCTCACTGGATCTTTCTAATTCTTGGGGTGCTTGAGAAAAAGTCAGTAACTGAATCCCCCACAGAAGCGCCTTCTTCCTTGATCAGTAAATCATGAGCCTACATGCACTCACATTGCAACCCAAGGCTAACCATAAACAACCAGTAAGCTCATTGCTTAGTTGGCTGATCAGGTGGTTTGATTGTCACCATCAGTTCATGTGAGGTCAATTCTCATGTAACAAACACAGAAATATATGGCTGATGACATGAAGGAGCCGAAATCTGCGGGCTTTGCTCAAATTAGTTAATAGTTTAAATGGAGATTAACAGCAGTTGTTTGAAGGACTCCCACTGCATCAGGGCTTCCTCTCCCAGCTATGAGGAGCCTCTTTTGATGCCTAAACTGAATAACTCACTCTGAGTTATAATCTAAAGAGGAGGAGCCAGAAAAGGAAAAACAAGAAGGGTGAAAGCCAAGTTGATCAAGGATGAGCTTGATCAATATCAAGCTCATTTGCTTGGTGTTCTTCTCTGCATCCGTATTGGTCCAAGGTGACAAGAAAGGGATCACCTACGATGGCAGGTCAATCATCATTAATGGCCGTCGGATGCTTCTCTTCTCCGGATCCATCCATTATCCTCGAAGTACTCCCGAAGTATGTATTTTATCTAGAACTGTATGTACAAATATATATATATATATATATATATATATATATATATATATATATATAGAGAGAGAGAGAGAGAGAGAGAGAGAGAGTACCATACATGGGTTATCACAGAAAGAAGAGTAAGTAGAGAAAAGATAATATTTCAAAATTAGGGTAGTTTGAAACATGCTCACCATATCTATTGTTCACGACTTTTAGTAAATTTGTAATTGAAATGTGCTAGATGTGGCCTGATTTGATTGCAAAAGCCAAACATGGAGGACTCAATGTGATTCAAACGTACGTGTTCTGGAATCTTCATGAGCCTGAACAGGGGAAGGTAAGAAAAGACAAAAATTCTTTAGAGGATAATAAGCACAATGCAGACCAATTATTGGTAACTCTAAATATTATTTTTGCAGTACACCTTTGAAGGGAAGTATGATATTATCAAATTCATCAAGACAGTGCAAGAACAAGGCTTATATGTCACTCTTAGAATTGGTCCCTTCATTGAGGCTGAATGGAACTATGGGTAAGTTGCTTCTTGCAGAATTTAATGCTGCATACATACACACACAATATGTGCATGTGCACTTTTCAGGCTCTCATTACTGCTTACTGTTTGATGAACATACTGTATGTGGTCATTGAGATATTTGGTAGTCTATTAATGACTTGGTTGGGATATTGTTTCGTTATATATTAGAGGATTCCCATATTGGCTGAGAGAGGTGGAAAACATCACTTTCCGATCTGACAATGAGCCATTCAAGGTGACAGCAGATATTTCTAAGTGGTTTTTGTCTCAATGCACGAGTTTGTGGCAAAATTTTCGGTTATTCACATTGATCTATCTGCGTGCATCTCATGAAGCTTTGTGGTCTTGCAGTATCATATGGAAAAGTTTACAAAGGTGGTTGTGCAAAAAATGAAGGATGAGAAACTGTTTGCTTCCCAAGGAGGTCCCATAATTATGTCTCAGGTCTCATGACTATTATGATTATAATTTATAACCTTACCTCACAATTCTTAGAAAAAAACGGTGAAAATGTATAAACAGAATACTTATAGTAAATAGTAATTGATTGCAGATTGAGAATGAATATGACAATGTCAAGGAAGCATTCCATGCACAGGGTCTAAATTATGTCCAGTGGGCAGGAAAAATGGCTGTTAGCCTTGATACCGAGGTGCCCTGGATTATGTGCAAGCAGAAAGATGCCCCTGATCCAGTTGTAAGTTAATTATTTTTGAACTAATTATTTTCTTTTTCTTGAAAAAAAACTGATAGTCAGGTTTTCCTAAACGAGAAAAGTATGGGTATTCTGTATAGTGAGAATATATGCATGTCAATATGTAAACTGAATAAGCTACTCTATATTTGGAATTTCAGATCAACACATGCAATGGGAGGCACTGTGGTGACACCTTCGATGGGCCCAACTCACCAAACAAGCCTTCTCTGTGGACTGAGAATTGGACTGCTCAGTATGATACTTTTGCTTCTTTAATCAAATTTTAAGTTCTTAAGAACAACCATATGGTATATCAACCTAGAAATCATGTAGTGTAGCTAAACCTTACCCAGAAAAAGATAACAAAATATCATGAAGTCTGTTCACATTTCTACATTTCGTTAACTTTGTCTCAAATTTGTCTTGCACAGAGATCTGAAATCCTTCATACTAAGTGTGAATTTTTGAATTAGATCATTGGTCAAACAGAAATTCCCCAAATATTGTGGTTGATCTTAGCAAAGATAATTTTCAGAACTTTAAACAGAACATAGGGATAAAATCTAAGATTCAGGGAATTGGTTTACTGATATACTAAAGGTGAAACTGCACATTGAAAATAAGGAAAACTAATGAAGGTGCCACTGTGGTTGAATCAAGGTACCGGGTATTTGGTGACCCTCCATCACAAAGATCAGCTGAAGATATTGCATTTTCTGTGGCTCGTTTCTTCTCGAAGAATGGCAGCCATGTCAACTATTACATGGTATTGCTAGATAGTTGTTCCCTTTCATGAGATGCTGTGGTTAGCTACTTTCTTTTTCATAGTTCTGTGAAGCTTCCGCCTCTGAGAATTTTGTATATTAAATTCAACCAATTAATGGCAGTATCATGGTGGCACAAACTTTGGGAGGACAGCTTCAGCATTTGCAACGACACGTTACTATGATGAGGCTCCCTTAGATGAATATGGTTAGACTCCGTGTGTGTGTGTGTGCGTGTCTGTAAGATTCATCGACTTTGAGCTGCACTGCTCTGAGAGATTCGATTCTTTCAGTTTAACATGGTTTCAGATATATTTTCTCGTTCAAGAATTAAAGACCTGTTTGCAGCAATTTTAACGATGAAACTTTTGCATTGTCCTTCTATGAAGTAGCCCGCATAAAGCATGAATTCTCTTATCATTTACTGTAGCGCTCTTAACTAACTTCATTTTCTGTCAATTTCTCACGCAGGTTTGCTCAAGGAACCAAAGTGGGGTCACTTGAGGGACCTACATTCTGCTCTCAAACTCTGCAGGAAGGCACTATTGTGGGGCAACCCTACCACCATTTCCTTCGGTGATCAACTCGAGGTAATCTATTTGACAGACAGCCACGACAACAACCAATGTGCCGAGGTTCTCTGCATATTTTTGGAAAATGATTACATATATGGTCAATTGCCATTAATGAAGAAATATTGCTCCACCAAGAACAATAAATTTAGGATAAGCTAGAAGCAAACAATATAGTCTAATTAAATCAAACCTTTGGAACCCTGTGAGGGCCTTCAGGATTGAAAGAAAAGAAAGCATATGGTTTGACATACGTGAAATGCATGTTCTTAATCATGTTTAACAACATACTACTGAAGTTATTTATTCGTTGTGCAGGCACGTGTTTATGAAGTCCCAGGGACTAAAGTGTGCTCTGCTTTCCTTGCAAACAATCTCACACTAGGTGGAGCAACCGTCAACTTCAGGAATCAAGATTATTATCTCCCAGCACATTCAATCAGTATTCTTCCAGACTGCAAGACTATCGTCTACAACACTGGAAGGGTCAAGTCTCTGTCTCTAACTTCACTGTTGAAGCATTATTTCCGAAGATATTTATCTCATAAATAAGCCGAAAATCATCCACACAATTCAAGATCGGTTTGGACATCAAAATTATGCCCCGATATCCTCTTTAGTATGTTCTATTGAGGCATTGTTGTTGTTAACCAAAGAATACTGTTTCCTAGCTTTAAAGAAGTCTAACCTGATGTCAACTAATTTCTAACAGGTGAATTCTCAGCACAACGCAAGGACCTTTGAAGTATCAAATAAGGCAAATAAGGGTGCAAACTGGGAAATGTACCAAGAGAAAGTTCCAAAACTCGAAGAAGTTAATGTAAAGTCTGGCAAGTTTTTGGAACTCATGAACATGACAAAGGATTCAACAGATTACCTGTGGTACACTACATAGTAAGTGAATTCTCATCCTTTTGTAGCATTTAATTAAGCTATTTCTGATACACATCTCTTGTATCTCGTAGAAACTTTGATCTTTGAGAATTCAATTTCTTGTATCATAAATAGCATTTCATTTACTTTGCAATAGAAAAAGGGATCTGAAACTTACTGTAGGATTATCATGCAGATAACCCTATTAATCTTTGAGAATTTCAGCTTTGATGTAGGCTTCAGTGACTTATCAACAAGAGGTGACATCCGGGCTGTCTTCCAGATTGCCTCTCTTGGTCATGCACTGCATGCTTTTGTCAATGACCAATACATAGGTACTCGCTTACTTATCTTGGTGCAAGAAATGCTTCGACTAATGAATTTCAAATTCTTTTCATGAAGACGTTTGAGATACTAAACATCTCTGCATCTGCTCTTTAATAATTATTATTAGGTTTCACTTGGTTATGCTTGATTTGGTTTCAATTCCAGGCAGCGGTCATGGTACAAATCTGGATAAATCCTTCTCTTTCGCAAAAGTGGCACCTCTACAGAATGGAAGGAACAAGATCTCAATACTTTCCATGACAGTTGGACTGCCAGTAAGCAACTTCTTAAGCAATTTGATTATAAGTTAAAGACAAATGCAGTTAGTCTATACTAACTCCTAATCCAAAACCAAGTGTTTTCCCACATTAAGTGGGGTGTGCTACAGGGAATCTTAATTCTCTTGTCATTAAGCCTGATCTTGTTTATTATTATTAGCATTTAACTCCAAAAGAGCAAGATCACATCTACTGTCTCCTTCAAACACGTCCTTCCTCTTCCTCTTTTAAAGTGTTTTCCATCCAAATTCTCACACTTCCTGATTGGGGCTCCGTGTGTCCGCCTGTCCAAATATCCATACCACCTTAAGCATGTTGAATTATATGTTGAGAAGTTGCTTTCTGCAAGTTGATATTCTGTCTGTACATGTGAAGGACAATGGCGCCTATTTAGAGCACAGAACTGCTGGTGTGAATGCTGCTTCAATCCAAGGCTTGAACAGTGGATCTCAAGATCTTTCTCAGCTTACCTGGGGTTATCAGGTGACTACTGACAGTGAAATAATTCTTTATAGAACAAATAACTTTCCTTTTATTTTTTACCTATCAAGGGAAAGAGAACTTCACAACTTGCACCACAGTTCAACATTACAAACATCTGAAAAGGCCAATTTATGCAGGTTGGAGTGAAAGGCGAAAAGCTTAAGGTATATAATCCTAAGGGGTCTGAAAAAGTTCAATGGTCTGATGCTGAAAATGCCATTAATCAACCAATCACATGGTACAAGGTACAAATCCTCTGTCAGCTCCTTCATTCACTTCACATGAAATTCAACTCATCTTCAGCTTTTCTATCCTTACAATGTCTATTCCAAAAAATGACACAATTCAAAAATCTTCAGAAAGTCTTTGATGCACCTGCGGGAAAAGACCCTGTTGCTTTGGATCTCTCAAGCATGGCTAAAGGTCAAGTTTGGATCAATGGTCAAAGCATCGGTCGGTATTGGGTATCATATCTCACTCCACTTGGCCAGCCTTCCCAGTCACTGTAAGTATCCAAGCCATTCTGCAACATGCACATGACCCTGTCATATTTTCCGTTCATTTGGAACGCCTCTGGCTACTATATGACAATTTTAGAATCCAAGGCTCCACTCCCATAGTTGCTATACCTTTGTTGAAAACGCACAGCACATAAGCCATGGGATAAGGGACTAGACTAAGGATTTTAACAAATACATTATGTAAATATGATACGTGATACATCTGCATATCATACTGGGTGACATGCTTCTAAGGTTCTCAAAAAGGCTGTGATGAGTTGGTCTGCATCTATTGTACATATTGTTGTTATAGCCTTTAAATTTGGTGACTTATGCGACGTGGTATGTTGCAATTGCCTCAGTCGCATGCAGAAGCATCACCTTTTATTGTACTGTGGGAATTTCTGTCTTCATGATAATCTAGCTTAAAGAACTAGTTTGAAACCCTCTAGGATCCATTTTCTGCTCCCATTCACTTTAGCTGCTCTCTCTCTCTCTCTCTCTCTCTCTCTCTCTCTCTCTCTCTCTCTCTCTCTCTCTCTCTATATATATATATATATATATATATATATATATATATATATATACACACACACACACACACACACCTTGGTTTTGTCATTTATGTTACATTATTAAAAGAGATGTACTAAAAAAGCATTTCTACATGCTAGATATCACATCCCCAGATCATTCCTCAAGCCAAAAGGAAACCTTATGGTTATTTTTGAGGAAACAGGAGGCAACCCAAATCTGATAACAGTGAAGACCGTTTCCAGAGACACCATCTGCAGCTTTATTACAGAAGATCACCCTCCACCTGTAAAATCATGGGAGAGGAAGGAATCAGAGATCCGGCCGGTAGAAGCCGAGGATTTGAAGCCCAAGGTCCACTTGAAGTGTGATGACAAGAAAGTGATCCGCTCTATAGATTTTGTCAGTTTTGGAAATCCTCAGGGAGTCTGTGGCAACTACACCATTGGCACCTGCAACTCTCCCTCAGCAAGGCTAACTGTTGAGAAGGTATAGAACTACTACTTCTTGACAATGCCTTCTTAATCATGACCAAACCAAAACCAGACCTTTTCACACACTAGCTGGGTCGGCCACATGGATTCTTAGTCGGCATTGGGATTGATGCTTTTACATGACACTAATGTCATATAGGAAACAACGTGACTTGGGAAGCCTCTTCAGAGTCCATTCAAGGTGAATATGAAACACTTAAACAGTGAGCTCCCTAAGAGCTGTTGTGTACGCTAATATTACATGTAATAGGGATACTTCAACTTGCTCAAATGTCCTGTCGCACCACATACTAGTTTCAGTGGAAATTTTGTACAGAATTGACATGTCACGTATTCTTTTTTAACATATTTAAGTGAGATAACTGATATTCATATTGTTCAACTAATTGAATTGGCTATGTAATTCTATATCAGGCTTGCTTAGGGAAGACAACATGTGCTATTCCATCATCCATGGACACATTTGGTGGCGATCTGTGCCCGGGGACAATGAAGGCTCTAGCAGTGCAGGCCACCTGTGGTTAAGGAATCTCCAATGCATAGTAGCATTAGAAACGCCTCAGAGTTCAATGATGGAGCACATAATGATAGCCATAATGTATTAAGTCCAAAGAATTTCCTGTCCCTGTTTCTCACTCCTCTGTATGAGCTCGCTCTTGATGTAAACAAGCAGGCTCTAAGAAAGAAATTTGCACCACCACTTTCATCTATGCTTCGTAACCAGATGCATGTTTTCCACTATATATAAACTATATTCACTTCAGCAAATCCATTAACTTTCCAAGTAGCCCACCCTGGTTGGTCATATGGTGTGCCTCTCTCTCTCGCTGTGTGTGTGTGAGTGTGTTTAAAGGCATTTCATGATCCTATGCTTATGGCACAAAACTTTTCTTTTGACGGTCTTGCTTAGCATCAGACAATGCTATAAGCCACAGTGAGGATGCATGAGAAAACGTATACACTATCGAACAATCATTTTTGAAAGGATGCATTAAAAATGAGAAAAGTCATACTGCACTGCCAAGCAATTATTTTTAACATACCATCCACCGATGCTATGTGCCACAGTATGGTGAAACAACTTTTAATCAACCCTCAGAAAACTTCAAGTTTTGAGTCCCTTTGAAGCTCAAAGAAACACATGCTTGCAGTCAACCATCAGGAATTTCGAAGCATCTACTGACCCAAAACAATTATCATATATGAAAATTAGGAAGTTTTGCAGTCATCGTTTTAATATAGTTTCAGACTAAGAAGAAGAAAATACAGCTTTTCGAAAGCACCAGCGAGGGGGTATTGCAGTGGGACCGGGACGATTTGTTATCGTGTTAATATAGTTTCAGTCATGTATGTCTTTCATGACTTCTGATGACTGCCCATTGGGCGATCTGTTACCATTCGCATTTAGTTAATTGGTGCTCCAACTTTCGAGATCGGTGTTTTCCTATGGCTGATCAATTGCGTTCTTGGTGTTGTAGTAAGCGAAAACAGCTTAGACTATATTTGAAATCCTTTTTGCTTTAGGATGCGAATTTGACTACCGAAATAGACACAGTCATTACTGATGTAATGGTATTGGGACAGAGATCTTTCACTTGTTTGTGTCAAAGTGCGATAATCATGCTGGCGATCCAGTCTTCACATCAATTGCCTCTTCGACATCATATTGCAACAACACCGTTAATGATCACAGTGTAAATCTAGCCTACATGGGGCATCTGCCCCAGCCAAAATTCAGAAAGTGAGCAGAAATCGTATAATGGCCCACAGTTGCATGTGTGGGCTAAAATAGAGAGTTCCCCCCACCTTAAATTTCTTTCTTGGTCCTCGGATGAATCCATGGGTAGAACCATCAACCATTCATAGCGGTGGATCTACAACTTCTTATGGGGTGGGGCAAATAGACCTCCCGAGCTCTATCCATGGAGCTGATCCCATGGATTCAGAAGTTCAGAAGTAATCTATAGTTTTTCCTTTGAATTTTAAATTTTGGGTGGGGCAAACACTCCACCTATGCTCAACATAGATCCACCGCTGGCAGTTCAGTCTACCTTCTGATAACTTTTCTAGATCATCCACTGGCTTATTATATTAGAATGCCAAGACCATCTCTGATAACTACTTCTGTGGACAATTTTGATCTTGATAAACACAATTACTTATGGTTCCAAATATTGTTTTCGTGCTTCACTTCAGGTTTCCATGAGAAGCCTCATCATAGTTGCTCGAAGGAACATCTTTTCCAAATTCACTTTGTCAAATAAAAATTATTATGCACAACCAAGGATTGAACTCGTTTAACATTAAAGACCCATTTGCTTTTTCTTGAAATCTGTTGCTCAATGCATACTAGCGATGAGGATGCTAGCACGTTCCAATTAACCTTAACATTATAATCCCTAGCTTCTAATCGAATACTTTTGCTTGTCAAAGGACCACCCTCTTAAATGTTCCAGAACATAATGCATTTTACTGTAGAAGGAACCATTACCTTCCCTCAATCAAAACAATTACTCACAATTTCTTGTGCAAGGAGCTACAGCACCTCCAGCTCCGGTTTCAGCAAAGAAAGAACCTTGAAGCTGAAGACCCCAACTCGTCTATCAAAACTTGAAAGACCAAGTGGCTGAAGCAGCTAGTCCCGAAGTAACAGAAAGAAGAGCAGAGACTGGAGAGCGAGAGAGAATCAAAAGAGGATTCCACACTTCTTTCGGTTGTTCAGGCTTCAACCTTGCCATTGATGAAATCCCATAGCTACGCCCATATCCACCTTCCCATTTCCAAAGTCCTCATTCACCAGCTTTCCCACCTGTTCCCAACACCAGGATAATCATCTGTAGCAATCATTTTCCCCTGTACGCTTGCCGTTTACTTACAACCACTCTCGCCATTGAGCAAATGTCTCACCCCTTGTACCACTAATGATATTTAACCGGCTCTCATTTGTGGCACAGACGGCGGCGCACAGCATACAGGCCAAGAGGTGGCGCCGAAGTTCGACATGTTAAACCGAGTCTGCTGAACCCTAGTTTTCTTCTCAGAATACAAAAAAGTAAGAGGGCACCGCAGTATACAGACCCTCCTGCAAGCTCCAATAATCACGCTGTCCAAAAGGGTACATGTCATAACGCTACTGAAAGTAGGCATTGAGGAAGGTAACGTTAATAGAGCATTGCAGCCTGGAGAGAATAGAAGTCCTACAAGTTGAGGCCATTTTGAGAGATTCCCTTCAAAGATGGGGTTAAATGTTTTACCCCAAAAAGATTTACGGTTGAGTATTTTCTGAATCTATGACTGAGCCTCAAACCCTAATTTACGAAAATAATGTCATCAACAACCGTGTCAACAAACAATATCAGAAAACGAAGTATCAGGAAAAGGAAAACGATTCGAACCTTCCGATCATCAAACAGAGCCACTAAATATAAGCAACCCTGATTTTGGTTCTGAGTACTTTGTGCCTGTCTATAAAGACAGACATCAAGGTTCCAAAATTCAAATATATTGTAGTTGCTGAAGTCCATAATGTTGAGATTCATTTCATGGTGGCTTATAATATTTATTTTTCTGTGACAGTTTTCATTTGCCAGGGACTTGCCCAAGTCAACATCTCTGAAAAATCTACCAAGACTTTGATTTGTAACGCATTTCTCCAAGATCAATACTTGTTGGTCTCAGGCATTGAGCATGCAATTCAAAGTTTCATCGAGAAATCATAACGAAACAATAATAAAAAACAAATTCGCATGCAATCCAGGTCCTCTGCAAGACCAACCGCAAAACCCCAACCCCAAACAGTCAAACATCAAGGTATATCAACAATAAATGGTATAAGAATGTGACCTACCACGCATGCATGACAACTAGGATTACAGTGTTCTGGAGTAAATAGAAGAGAAAAAAGATTCAAACCCCAGGAAAGCAAGGAAAGAAAAGATCCTTTCGGGAAAACCACAAAGTTTCTTTTTTATATGTACATAAACGACTACTAATAAAAAGTAACAAAAGCCAATGCTCACCATTGCATGCCTTTCATCAGTGTGTTCTCCTGGAAGACGAATCCTATCCTAGGTTCCCTCCTTTCACTGTTTCCGCAGGCAATACATTACAAACAAACTGGCAAATTAAAATTTCCTTAGATACAGCAACGGATAATAACTTCGGACCTCAATTATTTGGACCAGATACAAAAAGAAACACTATTATTTGAAAATGATCAACTACCCTTCTTCTATTCTGGCTTCCGAAATGCAGAAAGGGACCTTCGGGATGGCCCATAACATCACAGAATCCTCAGCAACTTTCTGCAGCTACCAGCAACATGATTGTGCTGATCTGTGAAAAAGATCAGAGGGATAAATCAGAAGGAAGTCTAAGTCTTCTATATTTTCTTGAATCGTAGATGGAAAAACTAATTTTATAATCTTTTTAATGAAAATAAAGATGTTAGTATTAATTTAGGAGATTTAGCTAAGTCAGAAAAGTATATAAACCACAATTTCTACCGACGTATTCAAAAGAATGAAGTCAAAGAGGCTCTTAAACATATGAAGGGTGGTAAATCGGTAGGACCAGATAATATTCCTATAGAAGTTTGGAAAATACTAGGAGAAATAGGAATCACTTAGATCACAAGACTATTTAATGAAATATGGAAAAACAAAAAGATGCTCGAGGAATGGAGAGCAAGTACACTTATACCCATATATAAGAACAAGGGAGACATTCAAAAATGTGCGAATTATCGAGGTATCAAGTTAATGAGTCATACTATGAAATTATGGGAAAGAATTATCGAATGTAGGTTAAGACAAGTATCAAGTACAACAAAGAACCAATTTGGATTCATGCCAGGCAGATCTACTATTGAAGCGATTCACCTTTTGAGACGTCTTATGGAACATTTTAGAGCAAAAAAGAAAGACCTTCACATGATATTTATTGATCTAGAAAAAACTTATGATAAGATACCGAGGGAGGTTCTTTGGAGAACTTTGGAAAAAAGAGGTATCCCATTGACATATATTAACCTTATAAGAGACATGTATGATGATGCAAAAACATGTGTGAGGACTCATGAAGGAACGACAGACTTCTTTGAAGTTAATATAGGGTTACATCAAGGATCAACTTTAAGTCCATACTTATTTATAATGGTGATGGATGAGTTAACAAAACATATTCAAGATGAAGTACCTTGGTGTATGTTATTTGCAGATGACATTGTATTAGTGGAGTCTAAGGAAAAAGTTAATAGAAAATTGGAACTATGGAGAGAAACATTAGAAAGCAAAGGCCTCCGACTTAGTAGAACAAAGACAAAATATATGAAATATAAGTTTGATCATTTAGTTACTTCAAAGGATATAGAAATTAAAATTGGCACGCATTGCATTCCCCAAAAGGAAAGTTTTAAATACCTAGGGTCAATTTTTCAGAGTGATGGAAGAATTGATGGAGATGTTACACATAGAATTAATGCTGGTTGGTTAAAATGGAGAGGAGCATCAGGTATTCTTTGTGATAAGAAGATACCATTCAAGTTAAAAGGTAAATATTATAAAGCAGCAATTAGGCCTGCCATGTTTTATGGTTCTGAGTGTTGGGCAGTTAATCATCAACATGTACAAAAAATGTCTGTGACAGAAATGAAGATGTTGAGATGGATAAGTGGTCATACAAGAAAAGACCATATACATAATAAGGTTATTAGAAACAAATTAGGAGCGGCATCAATAGAGGATAAAATGAGAGAACATCGTTTAAGATGGTTTGGACATATAGAAAGAAGATCAAAAGAAGAACCTGTAAGAAGGTTAGAAAAACTAAATTTGGAAAGTATTAAAAGAGGTAGAGAACGACCACAAAAGTGTTGGAAAGAAACAATAAAGAATGATCTAGCTTATTGGGAGTTAAGTGCTAACATGGCACACGATAGGGATCTGTGGAAACAAAGAATCCATATAGCCGACCCCGTCTAGTATGGGAAAAGGCTTAGTTGTTGTTGTTGTTTGTTGTTGTTGTTGTTGTGATATTTGACTCCTCATAGTGCCCCAAAAGGGCAGAACACTGCATGACACATTATGATACAGAACTATAAAAGGTGATGAAATCGATTTCATATTGTTTCAAAAAAAAAAGTAGACAGAAAAGGAACAGCGGCACATTATGTTACAGAATAAATTAAGAAAGGGCACAGGGCAAGACCAAGTAATTCCTGACCACATTCACGAGTGGGATTTTTTTACCTCAAGCTCCTGTTCTGTTACTCAAACTGGGATCATCTCTTATCAAGTTAATAAGCATCATCAATAATCAAGTATGATGATCTTCATGTCAGCAATACTGATGGATACAGACAATCCGAAAGAATCACAACTTTTTTGTATGTGGTAAGAAAGGGTTAGTCACCAATCTCTCCCTTACGATAAGTCGAAAGACCCCTGTCCTTCAATGATTGCAAAAAGCAACTTCTGATACATGATTTCCTGCAAGCATAAACAACAAGTACACACAAGATCAATAAACTATGTTTAGGTTTAACAGTAGAGAGCAAACTAGTAATACCTTAGTTGAATAGGGAGGTAGTTTAAGGTAATTAGCACATGTCATAACACTTGGCAAATCGCCATCAGCTGCTTCAGCAGCTACTGTTCCATTAGATGCTGCAATCGTTGCATTTGACGAGTGCTGCATCACAAGAACATATACGAGTTAATCAAAGCAGAAAAAAGGCACACAGAAAGAACATGTGCATGCAACTCGTAGACAAAAACTCAACAGTGGATATTGATGATAATTTATACCTTCCTAACAATTGTCAGTTTTGGGTTCAGAACAGCCAGCCCACCAGGGGGAAGCCTAGGCGCACCAGTCACAAATTGACAGAAAGCACGTTGCTGTTCAGGAGTGAATTCGCCCATGATCTCAAGGAACTAAGACATTGAAAAGACAACTCTGAGATCAAAGGGCCAGGATAGAACATGAGGCATTTCGAAAAATACTCAAGTAAGATAGCATTAATACATTGATGATGGCAGGGCTCTTAGCTGTGTATCCATGATCAAACTTGATATGATCTACCAAAGTTTCAGCCTGCAATATGATTACAACATTGGTCCAAAAACTTAAAACATGCTAAGGAAGGTCATTTGTACAGCATCAGCATGAAATTTGGTACCTTCCACATTTCCCGACGACCACAGACCAGGCAGTCCAGCTCATGAGGAGAAAAGATTTGCAGAGATGATACATCAAAGACCTAACAGCAATGTATGGTGTCAAATTCCTATTTTGAATATGAAGAAAAAAACACCTAAAGAAGGACCATGTTGATAAACTCATGTTCCACACAGCCGACGATTATATCTCCATTTGAATTTGGTCTCTATTATACAATAATGACTACCTCTTTTCTTCGAAGTAGAGGTTTGTGATGTTCTTTATTTTATGTATGTGTTATTTCTTTTTCTTACCATTAAAAAAGAACATAAAACCTCTACTTACACAAAAGGAACTACTGATTACGTGGATCGATAGATAGATACAGAGAGAGAGAGAGAGGAGGGGGAAATGTATGTGAACACTTCAGTTCAACACTCAATGCACTCTAGTGGGTGGGAGAACAGAGCGTAGAGCAACCCTTAGGCAAAAGTAAACATATAGAGATGCTCGGAACCTTCCAAATGCTTCCATTTGACGCATGATTCCAGTCTTGACAGTTGCATCAACCACAATGGATATGTACTCCTCCAAATTATTAATGTCAACCTGAAAATTTGGCAGGAAGTTCAAACCAATTTTCATGATAACAGACAGAATCAGAACACCAAAAAAATAAATAAATAAATAAAAGATAGACTGCAGGGTTTAACTGCATACAATTTCATCTCCAGGTTTCAAGATGTACTCTGGATAACCAGGAAGAGTAAAATCCAAGCAGAGGTCTTCAATTGGGGCCCCACGAAAATGTAAATTAATAATTGTATCAGTATAGCTACCGCCAATAGATTCTATATAATATTTCCGCGAACAAGGGCATTCAACTCTTGCAAAGTTTTCCCAAGCTCAGCGTCAATGAAAAGAATGTCATGCAAATCAAGCTCCTGCAACAAATTAAAGGCTAAATATATATACACTAAAATAAAATCAGCCTTAAGATCAACTATACAAATGAAAATGGTTAAGATATCAACAGTGTGAAACAACTTACTTGACCAAGAACAAGCTTATAAAATGCCACTGATAATGGTAAATCCAATAGGCGTCCATCTTGAGAGCTTTAGCCACTATACACGGCCTACCAGCCGGAAATACTCAATCACTTTGAAAAATTGGCTACCCTCTGATGTATCAGCATTTGCAGGCCAAGGCCGAGGAAACAACCCCAAGCGGAGCTTGAACAAGTTCTCCATCTCCAGCCAAAAGAAGCTTCACTGCTTTTCATTTTCTTCTCATCTCCATCAATTTCCATTTGACATTTCTCTGAAGAATCTGATCTCCACATTTGTAGTCCAACTTTTTGTAAGTCATGACTTAGAAGTGTATAGAACTCAAGGGTGGGACCCAGGCCAGTGCCAACTTCACCAAAATATTCTACTTCAAGTACAGCTTTTTGGCTAGAATACATCTCCATCACTTTAGCAGCAGAATCCAAAATGCGGTTTCGAGAGACACGAACCTTTTGGCGCTGCAATCTCCCAACCTCACCTCTCTTTCATTTGTTGATCCATGACCATCAGCACCCTGCTGCTGCTGAAGTCGATATAGTGCACGAGATAACCCAAAGGCAGTTGAATAGAAGTACTGCCGCCGGGTCTCAAAAGGAAACAAAAAGGGCATGCTTTAGTTAACTGGTAACACCACGAGGGAAGACTCCCACTACATAGTGCAAGGGCATCTTGTATTTGCCTAGCTAATTTTGGAGTAAGCTTGCTGCTTATGAATTCCTCCAGAGAAACCCTAGCACCAGTGGTAACACCAAGCTCATCCAAATCCAAAATTTTTCCCTCAGCAAAGCTGTCAGTAACCACCTGGGCCCTCAAACGAGGTGCAAGTTGGTTCAAACCCTCCAGCACACGCAATAGTGCCAATATATTGTATGTAGGATTAGATTTCTCCATCTCACAGGGCAATTCTCCCTGCAGGATACTGTCTAGAACAGATGTCTGATGCAGTTTGGCTTCAGAACTGGAATTTGATACAGACCCAGATTTGCCAGATTTTGAAGTATTTGAACTTGAACCTCCGGTGCAAGCCCTATCGGTTTGGTTCTCCGCCCTCTGATAAGTTATAGTGTAGATATCACCCCACAGCCTGCTTCCATCACTAGATACATAGTCACTGCCAGCAAACCTCTCATCATCATCTTCATCTAGCACAAGCTGTCTTTGAATGGCCTGATATATAGTTAAATGCCTATTAAGCTGCTTCCCACCAGCAGTAAAGATCAACTTTGGAGGATCATTAGAACTACCAAATAATGGGCGCCCTTGCCGATCTCTGCCACCCCTGATACCTCTGGTATTAGCAGACCCAAGTCCAGCCATGGCGGCAGCAGCAAATGACATTGCACCCCTTGAGCTAGAAGAATAGCCACTCCTAAAATCAGCAGTGTCTGATCCCCTGACTGTACCAACTTTGCTGCTAGAACCTGAGGCTGCATTAGTTTGGCCATCACTTGTTGCAGGAGCAACAGTACAATCCTCAGCTGAGTCACCCAATTTCACATCATGTACTTTGTCAGGCAAGCAAACAGGAAGAGAATCATCCCTCAGCACCTGCATCAGAAAAATTAAAACAAGCACAAAATTCGTAAGAATAGATGCAACTGAACTTAATGATAGTGTTCAATCTTGGTCAACAATAACTAATGATAGTTGTTAAAATTTGCAATAAAAACAATGATAGCATTTCTGTTTGATAAAATCTAAAACAAAAAAGATAGGACAACAGTAGTGGTAGTACTGGTAATAAAAAATAAAGATGTATACAGAATTTAACATATCAATTAGCCACGTTAAACAAGAAGAAAGAGAAATGATAGGTCAGAAAAGTAAAGAAGACAGTAACACAATAACTACTTAAATGAGATACTGATAACTAAGACAGTTAGAAAATCTTAGCTAAAGAAGAAGAAGAAACAGTAGACAACATACATCTTCATGGTCATCATCTTAATACGAGTAATCTGCCTACTATTTGCAAAAAATCATGTCAATGAATCAGAAGGAGAAGACACCTATCAAGGCTGCCTTACGCAATAACTAGATAAACGTATGTAACTTATCTGAAATTCATGATTCAAACATTGCATTTCAAACTTCTCCAAAGAAAAATGAAACAACTAGAACCAATTCCAGAAAACGTTAGGTCATTGTACTTTAGTTGGAGTGGATAATGAAAGAAATTTTTTAAGCAAGCATAAGCTCATTCGAGACGAACCACAAAGGGTCAACACCACAAGAAAGCATTGTCCAGGTCTGATATAAGTCAAACCATGAACAATAGCCTCTGAGCTGCCTAAAGGGGAACAGTGCACTGGACAAGGGTGTTAACTCTCTGACAAGAGGTCAGGAGTCCAATACCTGCATGGGCCGTTTCTAGGCCTAGACCAGCATTTCTATCAACAAAAGATTACCTCTGAGCTAGAATCATCCTCTCCTGCTTTCAGCTGTGTATCTTTCTCAGAAGATGCCCTTCTACGTGCAGCGTTTCTAGTCTGTGGTCCCTGTGACTCTTCAGCAGAAGTTTTAAGAACCGCTTTTCCCTTGCCCTTGGATGAACTCACATGTCCATCATGAGAATCCTTTTTAGCAGAATCTCCAACTAAAACTGAGGACCTAGATCTAGTAGAATGGCGGCAACCCGATGAAAGAGAAGCAGATAGAGATGAAGACCCACCAGCTGAAGTAGGTGAAGCACTAGGTTCCAAATTCCCCACAGGTACAGAGGACTTCCGCCCAGGCTCACTTCGCTGCACTCTGGGCCAAAGAAACTCCTCAACAGCTGCTAAACTGGCCAAAGGATCAATCAGCATAATATTTGAAGAATAATCACGTAGAGTCTTTTCACCCTGTGCCCTACAGAGCCGCAGCTTAATAGGCTGAGACAGGGCACTTAAACCTGAAGAAAGACGTGCAGTTCCACTAGAAGACCGGGATGAGTGACTGAGTATGACAGGAAACCGTTCTAATGCAGTTAAAGCGTTTTGCAGCTTTTGAACCAAAACAGTCATAGGAGCCTCCCTGCTAGCCTTACCCTCAGAAGGGAGAGCAACTTCAATAAATAGCTTGAACCTTTTTAATGCTTGCTGACGAAGCTTGCTCAAGTCAGCCTCTGTGATGCCTTCTTTTGAAAATGTCCCACAAGAAAAGTAATTCAGCAATGCTGCAACAACCCCACTCCCGATGAACTCAAATGTTGATACACCATCGCCTTTGCTCAGTTCGGCCAATAGTTCCGATATAACACCTATCAGATGCGGTTCAGTATCTGGATCACTTGCAAAATGACCAGAAGTTTTTGACTTCCCCTTAGCTTTAGTCTTAAAGTCTGTGACACTGACATTTATTTTTGAACAAAGATTTTTCAATTTCAATAGATCATCTGTCATTGCAGCATCCATTGCACCAGAATTAGCTGAGAAAAACTTGTCTTTAAACGCTTTCGCACACGCACTGACTGTCGCACGAAGGCTAGAATTTACAGTTGGAACCTCAACATTAGTTGGAGGCGAACCAATACTAACAGAACCTTTTGTCTCTTCTGAAGCATCAGCTTCAGAATTTGAAACACTGCTACGCCGTCTGTAACGACGAGATCGTGATGAAGGCAACACATCCTGTTCCTTTTCAGCCGGTGAAGTTTGAGCAGAAAGTGCATCTGACCCATTGATTGAAATAAGGGCATCCACAGCATGAACTATGCCTTCCCTCACAAACATCTTAGAGAAAGTATCAGGAAGTTTCTGCATCAGAATCTCAGCGATTTGAATGGCTGGAATCAAGACTTGAGGATCTTTCCATGCCAGCACACCTGCCAAGAAACTGGACCAGAAGGGTGAAACTAAACATTCAAAATCTGAGAGTGTTTGTAAAAAGCATTTTGAGGCCATCCAAGGCGTACCTAGAAATGTTTGTCACAGTCAACAATGATTGTATCATATCAGCTGTACTGAAATACATCAACTTGCTGATAACAGAGAGGCATTTGTGTCGCACTGGACTATTCACGCTGGATCCATAAACCTGAGGATTTACAGAAAAATAACTTACGATTTTGAGGTCCAACGGTGTATCACAGGGATCAAAAGAAGCACAAACCTGTACTAAAACAGAAAGTAGATCCATCCCGAATTGTTGCAGCAGTTCAGGCTGCTCACGAAATAATGACTCTCTAGCAGAGACATCAGAGGAGGTTCCACTAGCATCTTCCTGCTTTACATTGTTGCCAGAAGAAGTCCTTTTCCCACTCAAGCCTTTCCACAGAAAGTTGGAACTGCTTGGAAGAGAAATTGTGCCCTGTGGCAGTGGTGGAAGAAGCTCGTTGGCAAGGTTCACAATCTCAAAGATCTGAATAATAAAAGAACACAAAACAAGTAAGTCCAATACTCCTGACAAAACAAGTACCTCATGCCCAAAGTGTCAAATCTTCCACTCATGGCATTAACATCAAGCTAGGTAGGATACCAAACATTATGTGATTGAAAACCCAAATAAATGTTCAACCAAAGCAATGTGGAATTACTTGGTCAACAAGATTGAAGGAAACAACGTGAATCATCTACTAGCCATAAGAAAATATTATTGCTTTTTTCGGTTGCACAACTTGGCTTTCATGAGGGACTCAGGCACTAACATTAGGGTGCTACTTAAATTTCAGCTTTTCTAATAGTTAAGGAGAAGTGCATGAACAATCGTTTTGTCCAAGTTTCCCACCATTTGCAACTTGTGATACAAATTATGCCTAGCCCTACGTACATATCCATTCGTAGGAACATACATACAATGAACTTTACACTAGTCACAGGCTCACCCTTATACACACTAAATTTAGTCAATTTGAGAAATCACATTTCTCAGTATAAAGTGATAAAAAACAGTTGCATCATCAATGGTATTTGGGATCAGTTAAACATTCCTCATGACACAGACCATGGCCTTGTTAAACTCATAATTCCGCTTAACTGTATAATAAGAAAACCAATAAACATATTAAGGACATCAGGTGATTGTCCCCTATTATGCAAAAAAAGGCTACAAGCAAAATTATTAATTCTGTTAGATTAGGAGGCAATACATGGATCACACTTTCAGATTTAATCACAATGCCAGAATCATGTAATAACAGCAAAGGCAGGACAAAAAAGTGAAGCCAAAGACTAATGCTAGTTACAAGGCATAGGCACACTGACCACGTGACACTTCTTAACTTGCAAGGAGTCTCATTCAATCACCTTCCTTAGTCCTTACCTCCAGTAACAATATCAGAACCAAACATCAAGGAAATGCTTTCTTCCTATTTTCATATTGGACAAGGCTCACATTCACATGGTAAATTTAGCTAGTTAATTGGGTCACAAAAGTCTGAACGGCGCTACCTTAGTCTCTGTGGACATTTAATTCTCATATCAAAGTACTAAACTACCAACTTTCCAATAAGTCCAGTGTAAGAAACAACATTTTTGTAGCATGAAAGAAGGGAAAAGGATGAGACTGGAAGAGTCCCCACTACAAGTATCTCTGAAACGGGGGGCAACCTATTCTTTGAAGTTCTGACTTAAAACCCCAATCAACATCATTACCACAATAGACACCGCAACTAGAATATTCAGCAACAAGATACCAACCACTATAAAGTTGGTAGAGTAATGTTAAAATGTAATAGGGTTGGCCCGTAAGTCCTGCTGAACACAAGGGCCAGGCTCCAGCTTCAACGAATAGTTAGAGAGCCGTTGGAGTCTCTAACGGCTATCCAACTAACCGTTGAAGCTCCTCTCTCTAGTATAAAATGCTTAATATCTTCTCCGCAAAGTGAGCGTGTGAAAAACAAATTTGTAAATTCCCTCTCTTGCAAGGTTTATTCAATTTAAATAAAAAGAATTCAAGAATTTTTATCAAATTTCTAACATGGTATAAGAGCTTGTTAGAGCCATTGCGAGCCACCACTAGTGTTGCAGACACGCAAGTGGCATATGCCTGGTAGGTAACGGTGGTTCCGGTGGTTCAAAAATGGAAGTGGAGGTTGACGGTGAAGGAAAAAGTGCAAAAGGAGTTACGAATTCGGCCAAGAGGAAGAAGAAGAAAGGAGGATTGGAGGGTGGGTGCTGGTCGGCTTTCAACGATGACAAATCAGGTGGTTCCGATGTTGGATTGGATGAGGCCGGAGATGAGGTAGAGCAGCTGGGCGGCGATTCGACTGGTAGCTCTAGATGACAAGATGCAGTGGCGATTGGCTCTTGACAATGGTGGTCGACGATGGGGTCGTTAGCAGTGGTTGGGGGTGAAGAAGACGGTGGTTGCTAGAAGGTTGATGGTCGTGACAGAGGTAAGTTCCCTTTTTCCTTGTTTTCTTTGTGTTTGTTGATCGTAGGAGGCAGCGAAACGAGGCAGCAATCGCGATGATGGCCAGGGAAGGTACCATTGGGCTCAATGTCAATGGGATGGGTGGTGGCTGGGGGCAAAGGTAGCCATAAGCCGATGGTGGTAGTGGCTGCATAGCTCCATAGCAACGAGGCGGTGATAGGTCAGTGGTTCTTGACAAGACAAACACACACAACAAGAGAGAGGGAGATGGGAGAAGAGAGAAAAGTTGGACGGCAGTTGTGCGGCAATTACAGCAAGGATGGCTGGGATGAATCCCGCGAGAATAGATTGGATTTTGGAGATTGAGCATAGAGGTGGTGGTGGGTCGATGGTTGACATTGATGATTGGGGATGATGGCGGTGTGGTTTGGTCAGATACAGACAATGGTGGTGATGGATGGATCCGACAAAAAGGGCTTCGATGGTATTAGCAGAGAGGGAGAAATCCAATTTTCTTTTCTTTTTTATGCTCTTTTTGCAGGGTCCAACAAGGAGAAAGAGGGAATCACCTGTAGTTATGAGAGAGAGATGGGATCAAATTCTCTTTATGAAAAAGAGAAAGAGGGGACGCGTTTACATGCAGTTGGGTCATGGATCCGATCCTAGATCCAAACTCATTCTTTGTTAAATATGAGATCTTAATGGGTCTTAGATCCATACCCAAGCCTATGTCTAGATCCGATTTGATCTTGTTTGGCTCTTCTTTCAGTATTGAAACAAAAGCAAATCAGGTGTGATCTTTTCAACTTGTTTATTTTTAACATTTGTTGGATCAATTGTTTGGTGTCTCATTTACAAGACAATATGTTTTGTGTGTTGTTTGTTAAACAATAAGTTGCAACTCTTTGTACAATTAAGATCTTTGTGTTGTGGCTATATGTCACTTTTATTGACCTTTTGTTCAAGACCTTTATGTTAAGGTGCTTCATGTTATTGATTATTGGTTGGACATCAGTGAATGTTTGTAGATGCATTTATTATTATTTGATAGTTTGTGATCTTTATAACTTTGAAGTTGCATTTTTATGTGATTAAGATCTTTGTGTTGTGACTATATGTCACGTTTGTTGGCCTTTTATTGAAGACCTTTGTGTAAGGTGCTTTATGTTGTTGGTTATAGGTTGGAGATGAGTCAATGTTCAAGATGCACTTATTGTTATCTTGATAACCTCGTGCTTGATACAAGTATTTGAAAATAATACATAAAAAGAGTTTTGACTTGGGTATTTACTATTTATTTTGGTATATTTTGAGAATTTTATGCGAGTGATAAGGATTGCATTCAAAGAATTATTATTTTTCAAGACAAACCTTTTACGTTGAAAAGATTCTTGAAAATATTAAGTTGATTATAAATCTTTTTATATATATTTAAAACCTATTTTTTATCATCTTCTTAAACTTGGAATCATAGAAACATGTTTGAGATTGTGAGTTATTTAAGAACCTTGACATTTGATTGATTTTAATGGTTCGAGTTTAGCTTTATAGTTCAGGATTTAAAAGCTTGTTTGGGTTCGAGTTTGTTCTTAAAACTCGAGTTTGAGCTTAGCCTTAAAGCTTGTATGGTATACCAGGCCTTTTTGTAATATCACGAGTTTGAAATGATTCATAAACTTATTTGTTATATTTGACAATCATACTTACATGACCAATGTTTTCTATTCTATTAAAGAACCTCTTTGAAAAACATAGGTTTTCAAGTTTGTTGTTATGGGATCTTAATACTTTCATTGAGGTTTAATTCTATAAGTTTTGTTGTAGGTATGTCCTACGGTATATCACAAGGATGAGTTCAATGCATGAAGACATAGAAAAGTATTGAACAAAAACTAGGTTGAATTTTCGAAAAAGATTTCTACAATTGAACATTCTCCTTTTGGAACAAGAAGTGTGGTTATCACGACTCACACGTGAAAGATTGAAACAAACTTTCAATATACACGCCATAAGTTCGAAGGAGAGTGTTAAAATGTAATAGGGTTGGACTAATAAGGCCCATAAATCCCGCAGAACACAAGAACCAGACCAACAGGACCAGGACCATGTTGCAGCTTCAACAGCTAGTTAGATAGTCATGGGAGTATCCAATTGTTGTCCAAATAGCCATTGAAGCTCCTCTTCTTGTATAAAATGCTGAATATGCTTCTTAGTAAAATGAGTGTGTGAAAAACAATTCTGAAAATCCCCTCTCTTGCTTGATAGGTTAATTCAATTTCAATAAAATGAATTCATAAATTTTTACCCGATTTCTACCATGTAAGACACCCTATCCTCCACTATCATCATCAGCTACCGACCAATTACCGCAAGTTCATTATATTATGAAGTTAATGTTCGGTAACAAAGATGATGATGTAATAGAAAAACGTAAATGGTCTTCTTGATGATCTAACTACACATTGGCAGCTAAGACTTCAGTACCAATGCTGCCTAGGTGATAAAATACAGTCAACCTACAGGAATAAAGCAACACTTCCCTGACAGGGATGATGATAACAACCCCATGGTCTGATACAGTTTCTTCTTAAATATGCATATGTGTGTGAGAAAGAGAGAGAGTTTAGTATTGTACTCCAAATAAAAATGGAATATCTGGTCTGGCTATCTAAACCAGTGCTATGAGCCACGATCATATATAAACCTGTTCTGGAGGCCTGGTTAAAGCAGGTGAGACAAACATACTGGCAACCAAACCACAGCCAGAGAGTATATCCTTCATGGTGCCACTTATCCCAAGAAGCAAAAGGGTTTTGGCAGAAAGTTGGGAGCCACTTGCACACGTAGAGAGAAGTCTTATCAATCCCTGCAGGCAAAATTTAAATTCAAATATTAAAGAAATTAGACCATTGAAGTGAGGCATCAGATGCTAGAAAGAAGCAAATAAAAAAAATCCCACCTACCGTGTATGTTGGCATGCTAAGGGAAGCCTGCCCACCTCCTGAATTATTCACTGAAATAAGACCAGCAGCTTGTGCGACCAACCCATGATTGCAAAGTTCATCTAGTTTTTCAGGCGATGATGCAAATGACTCTGCAATCCGGGTCAAGCAAACAGATGCATAATCTAACACCTACAAAAGGGAACACACATTATGTCCTTCTCATTCAACCAGCCGTGATATGAAGTTGCAATTATAAGAGAACACACTAATAACTCATGAAAGGAAGTCTACACTATAGACCAAGGACACAAGAGTTCGTAAGACACTATCCTGTCCGCAACCCTCTGCCTACACTGAAACAGATGAAACATGTATAGAATACCCTACCATACTAAGGGAAGAAATATGTGATTAGGGTATTCAACCTTTGAATCGTGATAATGGAGAAGATTTGTCAGCAAGGGCACAGCTTCCATAACAAAGTCAGCTGCATCAGACGGAAGTTTTTTGCACATATTCGCAGCAGTAGACAACGCTACTCTCTGAATAAACAGAACAAGTTCGTTAGCGCCAAGAAGAAAAAGAAATGACTGGTAGAACGAAACCAAAACTATGAAAAAGCATGGTAAATGAACAATCACAACCTATGAGAGAGATAATCATGGTACTGGAAAATGATGAAACCATAAGAGAAACAAATTTGCATGAAACGATGAAACGAAGCACCACCTGAACCCCAGTTGAGAAGAAGTCCAGATAAGATAATACAGCCATTAGTGCCCCAGCGCGCAAACAGGCCGTTGGATGTTCATTTGAAATCTTCTCCAAAGCTTGCAGGGACTGCATAAACACATTGCAACCAAAAGTTCCAGATTCAGTACGAACCTTAGATAACAAGCATGGTATTCTCGAACTGTCATTAACGCCAAGTCATAATCATAACCACGTCCCAAAGTTGATAATAACATGAAAACCAAAGCAAAATCCACCAGTTACAAATTCAAAACCATACTTTTTACAACACAATATCGAAAAGGGAAAAGGGAAAAAAAGCTCAAAAAAGTAAGCTTTCCATGTATTGAAAATCCAAATTTTAAGAACCCAATATCGGAAATATCTATACGATTCAATCAGAATGAATATGCGCCACTGATGAAATTGAGTGGCCAAACATTGTGAATGCAATGGCAGTGACTATTCGCAGATTGCATCTACAGACCAAAAAATTCGAACCAATAGCACAAAGCTGTGTAAGCAACAACCGGACAAGCCATACCTGCTCCGCCAAATCCATGTACTCGATTGTGAGCAATCTCGCGCAGAAGCACGAGACTGCGCCGTAATGGACGACGGCAGCGCATGACGACGGAAGAACATCGCAGAGGTGCGTCAATGCGCGGGCAGCCAAAAGCATGATATCTGCGTTGCTCTCGTGATTCAGAAGGCCGACCAGAACAGGCATAAATGAATCGACGGAGAAGGACCCCAGAGAATCCTCCGTTCCGATCGATAGTATTTCGCAAAGCTGTGTCAAGGCCTCGACTTGCCTGCCTTCCTCGCCATCGGCGCGCAGCCCGGAGAGGATCTTCTTGAACCTACCGCTTTGTTGCGACGACGAAGACGCCGAAGAAGGGAGGAGATCGTCCAGCCCAGCTCCGAGCTTCCTCAGAAGCCCCTGCAAAGCGCTGCTCGCGGAGGTGAGGTTTTGATGAAGGATGCTGACACCCTCATCGTCGTCGTCGTCCCCACCAGAAGCACCGATTCCAAGCCCTAAGTTCCTGGATTCCGGCTCCTTCTCCTTGCCCTTATCGCCGGAATCCTTGTCCCCATCACCACTGGCCCCTTGCTTCTGGTGATGATGGCGCCTGCGGGAGGCAGAAGATTCCGTTGTATTAGAGTCCATCGAGCGGGAATTCTGACGCGAGCGAGTGATCGGCGGCGATGCAGCGGCAGTGGATTGACGGGCGCGCTTAGACGAGCGGAGGACAGGCGTCGAAGTCGAGGGTGACGAGGCCTCCGCCCTCTTCCGGCTCCTCGTTTCCATACAAAACAAACCCACCGGCAAGAATCCGTCCGCCGGCGACCGAGACTCCGATCGTCTCGATTACCCCAAATCCATCCAAGCCTGAATCTTCCAGCACCAATCGATCGAACAAACGCGGATCGGTCTCAAAACCCTAGATTCGGAACAAATTTGGGAAATTTCGCCACAGTTCCCAATGAGAGAGATCACAAACTAAACGGATGGTACTTTATAGACAAGGCGAAAGCCGTAAGAAGCGACCTTGAGCCTGGTTTCTGCAATTGTGTGAGATAACTTTTCTAGGGCATCCATCCCATCCCCCTTTTCCAACACCTTAGTCGGTGTAGGTGTGTACCTTCTCTCCACATTTTCTTCCCTTTCTTTATCTGATGCACTACAAAATACAGATCGGACACATCCGATTGTTAATTACTAATATTATGTTTACACTAATTAAGGCTGGTAAATGAACTGAGCTGCTCGTAGCGCGACTCGGTTCAACCTCGACCCGGGCTTGTTCGTGTTCAGTATATTAAACCGTATAAACTGGATATAAACATGGTATAATCAACTGATTTTCTCATGAAATCTCGTTAAATGGTATTTATAAGATTGCTGCCTAAATATTAAAACTAATGTAGTTATTATATTACATGTTTGAGGTAAATAAAGGGAAACAGTGCCTCAACATAAATTGAGCCCTAAAGTGAAATTCGGATACAAATTGTGGCCGGAAAATTTGTGCCCAAGTCTGCAAATTCTGAATCCTTTTCGGGCTTAGAAAAATGATACTATAATAAGTTTAAATTTCGGATTCTTAAGTTTGCTGCCTTGCTCGCCTTACGCACAGGCCACTCCTGATAAGGGGTAATTTTCGGTTTCATATCTTGATAAAAAAATACTTAAATGAAGGTTTTCTTTACAAAAAGAAGTAGGAAGTTTGACACGGGCACCCTGGCGTATATCCTTATGAAGTCAAACTCCCCACCACCACCACCACCAACAACAACAACAACCACAACAATGCTAGAATTTCCTGCCATTAAGCAACATCCTTGCTGTGGAAGGGATCATCTTATTTGTAGTTAAAGAAATCTCTCCCCACGATGAGAGGCCAAAGCAGTGCACCCTCTAGGAATCGAATTCCCACATGCGGCAAGGTTGAGGGTGCCCTACCATCGAGCTGCCGATCTGGGTGCAGTCTACAACATGCTTGTATAGAGACAGTTGGGTCATCTTGATGGTACAAGAAAGGAGCCAAGCAAGTTCTTACTTAGGTTTCTTCGTTTCGTTAACTTTGATAAATATGCTTCTTTTTAAGTTGAAACGTCTTTGATGGAATGTCAAAATCAACAACGTACAAAACCGAAAAGCCATCAATCTTTCATCAACATGTTACAAGAAAAAGAGACGTTTGTTATTTTGTACAATGGGAAGGCCGAAGCTAGATGCACGCCACCGATATCTAACTCATGCCCTTCAACTTGTGACTCAACCCCTTAGTCAGGTAAGTTGTTTCGTCTTGATATATTTTTACTGTCAATCATCGAGTGATTTCATTGGACTTAATATAGATATCGAATCCCACCTCGCAATCTTTCAAAAATATATGTATATGTATATATTACTGTACTGGTCAAATTTGTTAGAATGCAAATATCAAAAGCTGATGATAAAGCATCATGTAACCACTGACTTTTAAAAGTAGAAAGATTACGTTTAAAATTCAAAATGTTTGTGTGAAACGTATTTCTCAAATACACAACGGAATTGCAATCTATATGTGGTTGAATATTTATAAGCAGTGGACTCGCTTTAGGGTGAGGTGAAGCATGAATTTCACCCTAAATCTGAATTTTTTTGGGTTAATCATTATATATAAGAAAATATAAGTACTTTACAGAGGTGAAATACAAGTGCACTTCATCTCAAAAGAATTAGTAGATCCGCCACTGTTTATAGGGTTCGAATCCATAAAACCACTAAACTTAAGGTTGATGGTGGGTATGATTTCTCTTGCAGGGTTTGTTCGAGAGTTTTCTGTCTATAACTTCAAGCATAAAATACAAGTACTTTGTAGACTTGAAATACAAGCGCACTTCATCCCAAAAGAATTAGGGGATCCATCACTGTTTATAGGGCTTGAATCCATAAAGCCACTAAACTTAAGGTTGCTCGTGGGTACGATTTCTCTTGCAGGGTTTGAGAGTTTCCTGCCTACAACTTCAAGCTTTACATTGCGACAACAGGAAATGAGAATCTTTATTACAGTTCTCATTTGTGATTCTTTTTTTAGTGGTTTCCTTAAAACTATACTCAACTTTATGTTCTCTCTTATACATTGATTATAGTTTTCCACGAATCATGCTTAGATTGCAACACACATACACATTATATAGAGATGCTTACTCATGCTCGATCGTTGCTTTTCATGGCATGAATATAATAACATTTTAAAAACCTTTAAAATCTTTTAAATTACATTTATAATAGGATTGAGATCCTCTCTCTCTCTCTCTCTCTCTCTCTCTCTATATATATATATATATATATATATATATATATATATATATATATATATATATATATATATTGCAAACAAAACTCACATGGGGAAAACATGGATGCAACCCAGGCACGGGTATGTTTCGGGGTAAACCAAACATGTATCATTTGTCTTATTCTTTGTCTTCAATACAAGAAAGTTTATATTATTAGTTGTCAGTATAAATGCGATGGTATGGCATGAAATTTATATGGACATGTAGTATCCCCATGGTCTATATAAACAACCCACTTATAAACAAGATTGTTGATGTAATTTAGTTGGATTGGTGAAGAGGAAGAGGGGGGAGTTGATAAAATGTTTCCACATCGATGGTTGAATTTGGATACATGGATGTAATAATGGAGTCGCTGAATCCAATCAAGAATCGAGTACAATAATAGGAAAAAATAACAATTTCATTCTAGCTGGAGTTTGGTGCCGGGCCAAGCACACGACTTGTGTGATGAAGGTTCTTCATTACGAATCTTAAATGTCATAAACAACTGATGCAACACAGTTTTTGATATAGATTGTCACAGCTACTGTTACACTGGTTTTCAACGTCCATGTTTCACTATCAGCTGAGATATTAGACATTTTTTTAAGGCAAGTGGAACTAGGGAGACCCTCACACATAGACATGGCCAGTTCCGAACCAGCTCGGAGGTTCTAGTCAGAACTGAAATGAGTCATGAACCAGAACCCGATCCGGAATTGGGGAGAACCCAATCCGGTTGTAGTTCCAACTTTTGCAAAACCAGAACCATGCTGGAACCGGAACCAACAGTTTGAAACCACCTGTTTCAAAAAAAAAATTGTGTCAAAATTCAAAATTTTAAAAAAAATTCAATTCACTATGGTTTAAAACCTAAACTGGAATTAATGGTTCAAAACCAGTCCGGTCCCATTTTCTAGCTCTAGGCAAACCAGAATGGGCCATGTCTACTTGCACGCACATTCCTTACTTTAACCTCAGCCTTTTCTCATACTATAGTATGCAAGATGAGGACTTCCTAAGAGGTCTCCCATTTTAAAACTTACTATGCTTGCCCAAGCATTCTTAACTTCAGAGTTTGGATGGGATCTAGCACATTAATTGTAGAAATTTTCCTGCCATTAAGACCTTACAAAGTTTTACAAAAGAAATAAATTACCTCATGCAACAGTCTGCTTTTATCCGAGCTTAGAATCAGTCATAAAAGGGTTGACCCTTACATGTGCAAAGTTATCCTACACACACACACACACATATATATATATTCATGACAAGATTATATCCAAATCAAAATATAATTGAGAACCAATCAAGGGCTTAACTTCCAAGAACTTCTCCATCCCCAACTTAGCTAATGTTACAAGTCTTCAGATACAAAATCAGATCAATTGGTCCAGTTCGAACCGCGTCTTGGGCCATAACATTGCTTAACACTTAAAGGGGCTCATGCACTCATTTCAGAAGGATCTTGGCGATCGCAAGAACAGTTTTGGTTTGATCACACCGGTGACGAGCAGTAGCCCAGCTCGTTCAAGTTCAGCTTGTTCAAAGTAACATGCTAAACTGAGTGAGCTTAGATGTCTTCCTGCCTGAACCAAGCTAAATTCAGAGCAGCTTGGTTCATTGACTAGCTAGCCTAGATGGCAATGCAAGCGTTTTATTTGAGATACCTTATGTCTTGTACCATAAATCAGCCCTCATACTTGAGAAATTTGTGGTCGAGTAGATTCGCGTCTAGACATGGCCAGTTTAAACCGGAGCCAAACCAGACCACAGACCAGTCAGAACCATAACCAAACCAACGTTACCTCCTCTCCTTCCATGCAACTGGAACTAGAACCTGGAATCCAAACCACCGGATACGATTTTCCCAAAATTATTTTACCTTTTTTAAACAAATCTAGTACGTTAACTGTGAATTGAGTGAATGTCACTAGATTAAGAAAATATATGAAGCCACCAAAAACTCCATTTCGAGTCTGATGACGATGACCCTTCCAAGTGAAATGTATGAAGGATATGCTGATTTTTTTTTCTTAACCACCGATATGTGAAAGCCCACAAGGACCCTGTCACCTGATCCAGATCGCCCGAGCACCTCTGCACCAGACCGAATTTGAGTCACGGTCCATAAACCCGCAGTCATCCCGCGCCGTGCACATTTTCTTCTCCATGAGTCAACCTGGTTCTAGAGGGTTGTTTTCTTCTCATTTTCGTGTCTGCATGAGCACAGCCTCCCATCTATATAAGGTAGTTTCTCTCTTTCACGTAGAGAAGTCTTGATTCTCCTGAGTTCATCTTCTTCCTTCTTCATTGTATAGAGTTGAGGACCTACATTGACAGGGGGAGACAAGTACCTCCAGGTTGATCCTCCCTCTGCACAGGGGTGCGCTATACTCCTATTGAGCAAAGAAGAGCGTTTACGCTGGTTTTCAATCTTGTGTGCATTGGATTACTTGCTGGAAGAGACGAGGCTAGGTGACCGCCACCACCACTGGTTTGATCTGATCATCATGTGACCATTCTGCCGCATAGTAACGACAACCTGGTGACAGACCCCAACAGATCTGGTTTGGGCCTGGTTGGGCCACCATGGGGGTAAAGCTATCCCACTGCTGGTTTTCTCCATTCAAAAACTTGAACTCGAGACCTTGCACCTGCAAACAATACATCGACTTACAATTTGTGTTAAATCAAAACGAAACTTTTTTCTGAATCTAGTTTCAGGCCTGTAGTATGGGTCAATAACCATCCTTCTGCTACATCTTGGATTGCATTAATTTAATAATGAAAAAGATGCACACAGAGCGATAGCTCACTAGGCAAGGAGGATGGACTCAGGTTAAATGTACCAGTTTGATACCTGGGGCGTGTCTGGCTTCGGCCTCCCCAATGTACAAAAAGAAAAAGAGACTAAGATCATGGTTTATGACTTCCTTTCACTTTTGAGGTATTGAACAACCATGATTCACTCTACGATTCAATTCTAAGACATTGTGATGATAAAACTGCACCGGTAAAAGTTGAACCTTTCATACCTTAACTATGCCATATCTTCTTTAAGCAAGTGAGCTGGATCCAGTCTGGGCTTATGATTCAAGCCCATCACTAAATCCATGATGTATAAATCAAGGGGAGAAAAACTTTTCGAGCACCTATTTTTCTTCTGCCATTTGCATGTTAGGCTGGTAAATGAGACGAACAAACCAAACCTGAGTTGTTCATGGCTCTTTCATCAAATCCGAATGTTACTCATGTTTGGAATGTTAGTTTATTCGAAAGGAGCAGACACAAGTCAAGCTTAATGAGATGAAAACGAGCTGCTTGTTTAGTTGCATTTTCCAAGCATAACTTCAGTTTTCCTAGATGAAAACGAGACTGTAAAAGTTTATGAGTATTTCCACTTGCATTATAGAAAACCTGGTATTTAGATTCAAATTATCATGCTATCATTGGAAAAAGAAATTCTAAAAGATACTCATACCCTGACTCAGCCGAGGCACCCACCAACTAACCAAGGCCCGGAAGACCAATGCCCTGATTTGCCCACGGAAAGCTTTCCACTACAGAGATAATAAGTCAATCAGTGATGTTCAGATATTATGGATAAGGTTGGTGGATTAAAAGTTCAAAACAGTTACTCTACTCAAGCCAATCAGACAGTGAGCACCGAAGCTTTTGTTTATTTCTTAAAATAAATGAAGTTGTTTTACCTGTAATTAGTCACTGAAACTCCGAAATTTCTGCACCAAAATAAGAAAAACATTTCCCAGAAGGATGAACTTCCTCCACTTTATAATCTGGGATATGTTCCTCGAATAAATTTAGAATGCTATAGATATCATCTGATTCAGCATGCTCCTTATCGCTGGCAGCAAAAATATGCACATTCTTGTCAATCTCGATCCAACTGAATGCAGAATCTTTTGTTACACCATTTTCTCTCATGACTAGTTTCAATTTGTCAACATCCTCCCACTTCTCATTTGATGCATATAAGTTTGACAAGAGTACATAATACCCAGCCTTCCTAGGCTTCAGCTCAAAGAGTTTTTGTGCTGCATATTCACCCATATCAACATTGCCATGAATTCTGCAAGCACCAAGCAGTGCACCCCATACATCGGCTTCAGCAGGAAATGGCATCCTTTGAATAAGTTGACATGCATCTTCAAGATGTCCAGCTCGGCCTAGAAGATCAACCATACATGTATAGTGTTCAGTTTTACGTGGAACCTTATATCTCTCCATAACAGTGTCAAAGTAATGCATCCCTGCTTGGACCATCCCTCCATGACTACATGCTGAAAGTAAGGCAACGAATGTGACCTGGTTCGGCCTTACACCGGCAATTTCCATCTGCTCAAAAAGATACAAAGCTTCTCTGCCATAGCCATGCATTCCATATCCACCAATCATGGCATTCCACGAGACAACAGCTCTTTTAGGAACTTTGCTGAAAAGTTGACGAGCATCACTTAAACTCCCACATTTACAATACATATCCAACAGAGCACAAACCAAAAAATCATCAAATAGAGGAAGAAGTCTTGTCATCAACCCATGAATCGCTCTGCCTACCTTCAGAGCAGCCATGCGTGCACACACTGGAAGCAGACTAGTAAATGTTACTCTGTTAAACCTGATCCCAGCAATATGCATTTGCTGAAAACATGCAAGTGCTTGCTCGTCATCACCTGTTTGTGCATATCCTGAAATCATCGATGTCCAAGTGAAGACATCCCTTTCGAGCATTTTATCAAAAACTTGACAAGCAAGGTCCATGTGATTAGATTTTGCATATAGAGCAATTAATGAATTGTTGACCAATATATCTTCATCAGAAAATCCAGACCTCTTGAGATATTCATGAATCCACATGCCTGACTTTAGGTTGCCATACTCTGTACATGCTGCAAGGACACTGACAATGGTGACAGAATCCGGTTTTGCACCATCATCTACCATCTGAAGAAAGAGATCCAATGCCTTGTCACAAAGACCATTCTTTTCATACGCAGCAATCATGGAGTTCCAAGAGACAACATCTCTCTTCCGTATTTCATTGAAAACTTGCTCTGCATCAACCATGGCAGAACATCCAGAATACATAGATACCAATGAGTTTTCCATGGTCAGTCGGGATCCATATCCAAATTTAATGAGCTTCCCGTGGATCTTTTTCCCCTCAGAGATCTTCAAAAGAGACCCAACAGCCTTCAACACACACGGAAACGTAAATCCATCCGGCCTAATGTCAGTCCCTTCCAATTGGCGGAACAGATGAAGCACATCATCAAAAAGATAATTTCTTGAATACCCGTGGAGCATCGCATTGTAGGAACGAATATCTCTTTCAAGCATTTGGTCAAACAGTCTGCGTGCATGATCAGTACTTCCACATTTTCATACGCATTGATGAGTTTAGTAAAAAGACCAAGATGTGCTGTATCCCAGTTGACAATGATCAGAGAATGGATCGTTGAGATGTGCTCGACCGACCGGAATTTCACTGCTAAATCGATGAGAGATGACAGAATTCGAGGATGGACTCGTACTTTATGATGGATGAGATTTCCAAGAGTCAAACTTGCTTCTGTTAGCCTCTCTCGGCTACAGAGTGACCGTAGTTGGGAGATAAGGAGCGAATGCAGCGCTTCTTTCTTGACAGGTGCAATAAAGGTCATCGACGTCTAAATTTGCCGGGAAATGCAGCTGCCGTTTCAATGTGAATTCAAATTGGGGGGGCGGCGAGGGAGTTTCTCAAATATCACGCCGACCCCTCTTAGAAATTTCTTGATGGTATCACGACTTCACAAAATACCGAGAAACCGCTACCTTATGTATCTGCGGGCTTTCCGGCGTGTTTGATTTACAAGTGGTACTGATGCTTAGTTTCTAAGGTGAGATAACAATATGAGAGAAGGAAGTGATTGGGTTTTGGTGCAAAGCATTCGAGACTAATTTTTCCGGTAAACTTGAATGTTGGTGTCAAAGTTTTTTACTTAAATTGGTCTATAAAACCATACTATGTAACCAAATTATTGCATTTGATACATAAAGAAACTTAAAATATGAGTTTGAAAAATCAATGTCTAATTCTATTTGAACCTTGTATCGGTCATACCCACTTTAGAAGTGTGTTTTGTTTGTGTACGAGAACCGCATGCTTAGACCTACATGAGCTTGTAATCATGATTTCGAGCATGTTTGATTTGATAGTGATAATAATACTTGTTTTTCATTAGAGGTAGGATAGCAACACCAAAAAGAAGGAGGTTCTTGGGTTTTCGCGCGAAGCTCCTGGGTATAGTTCATGCAACCCATCTCTCTCTTGGTGTCAAAGTTTTTTACTCGATTTAAGCCTATGAAACCACCATTTTATGCTAGTGATAGGTTTTACATTTGATGCACAGCAAAATTGAAAGAATGAGTTCAGCCTTTCAAACACATTCTAAATGTAATCTTACATCAAACACACTCTAAATATAATCTTACTAAGGGTATTGGTTCCACCTTTTCAATTGTGCATTTTCTCAATAACTTATGTTTTCTTTTTTAGTTGTCATCCTTCTTCAACTACCTTTGATGAGGTGTTCTCGTCTATATTTGAGCATACACATGTATCGATTGGTTCAGTTTCGATCTTGAAATTGTGAACCGAACCATATAAAAGAATTTATTATCGTTGTTGAAATGAACCAAACCACCGGTCTGGATCAGTTTAATCGGTTCTTTGAACACCCTTACATGAGAATGATAATCAGGTTCTTGCAACGAGGATACGAATCTGATAAGAGAACATGATCCAACATGTATTCACCCATGTCCAACCACTTCTTTGAACCAGTTTCTGCCAAGCGATTCCGGAAGGTGAATATCCAAATCGTAAGGAGGGGGTCGTGATTTTCTTTCTGATGGCAAAGTAGAGGTCCAAGCATACCACTACCAAACGTGCATGCCCGGTGTTGAAGCCATGACCTTTCAGTTGAAGGTTCTATTACGCCGACCCCCTTGCCAATAGAGTCGTGGTTCTTTGTGTTCAGGGTTGCACATGGCTTTCACACGAAACAGCGAATCGTGCATAATGAAGATCATAACCCACCTAACTAGGGTTGACTTGCAAGTTGAAGGCCATGAATTTGACACTTGAGGCATGCATCCAGCTTCGGCCTTCTCATTGTACTAAAAAAAAAGAGTGAACCATGCTCTTGCTAGAATTCTCGCATGTCTTGGTCTTGTGGGGTGGAGTAAACGTATCCTAAGGGTGTGTTTGATTCACGGTACTAGGCTTTTGGTACTGGAACTATAGTTCGAGGCTTTGTGTTTAATTTGCTCTTGTACTTGACACTTGGAGTTTCACCTTCTTACAATTAGTTTCGTGTTTGATAAATATCATTTACATATATATAAACCAATCAAATGTTTCAATTAGAACTACAAACAAGTTACAAACATCGTATTTATATGTTCAATCGGTCAACCTAAGTCATTTATGGTGGGTTTTGTAACTGTTTTAGTAGTAGTGAAGGAGCAAAAGCCGAGTTGTTGCAAAAAAGCAAATTCAACACAAATTGGATTTTTGGTAGCGTTTTGGCATTACTCCCATATTCTTTATAAGATAGACTGGTGTTGGGAGAGTGCGTAGGCGGAGGCTTCTCTATGTATTTAGCAGTTTGAGAGGGTTTTGGGCATCCACAAATCCACGAGGTAGAATAACTAGCGGCGACTGCTATTTTCTGTAGTTTTCTATATAGGCGGAGGCTTCTCTATGTATTTAGCAGTTTGAGAGGGTTTTGGGCATCCGCAAATCCACGAGGTAGAATAATTAGCGACGACTGCTATTTTCTGTAGTTTTCTATATTTCGCTAAATCTAATCATGTTTGAGGGCCGGTTTGCATGAGGATCGGCTTGGATCTAATCAGGAGGGATAGAAGAAGATAAAATCTTGGAAACTCTATCGAAAATTGGATTGAAAACCACCGGATCCATTCGAAATTGAGTATTGCAATCTGTTGGAAATTTCATCTTCTCCGCCCTGAATTCCGACTGCAATTGGTAAGGGCCATCCTGATGGAGTTACTGCTGCTACTACCATCATCCATTAGCCCTTCTGGACTGAAGCCGCTCCAAATGACTACCATAAGTTTGGAAAGTTCTGCACTTTTCTCGAGAAGGAGGGAAGGCCTTTGGGTGAGTGATGGGTTGCTAATCATTCATCGATGGTCATGACAAAGGTCTTTAGACAAAGGAAAGATGAAAAAACTTACTTTCTTGACTAGCTGTGGTTGAGCATCATCATTGTTTTATTCCTTCCTTCCTTTGGCATGGGAAAGACGAAGAAGAAGAGGAAGGATGTGGGTATTCTACTTGATATATGAATGAAAAAGAGAGCATGAGAGAGAGGAGTTAAAGGCATCGGCTGGAGAAGAGAATGAGCGTCGTGAGAGAGAGATGGGGTTAGGGCATCGAGAGATCGAGAAAGAAGTTCTAAGTTCCAACTTTATAAGCCCATTTATTGGCATGAGTTGATATTTTTAAATGAAATCAGACTCGTGAAACTTTACTTATATGACTCTCTTACGTTTCTTGTTTGATTCGGGATGTGCATCTGATACCAAAATTTCTAAAATTGACGGTCCGACTCATGTGGTACCGTGAATCAAACACCGTCTAAGAGTGTGTCACGGGACAATTTTTGACTCCAAATTTTTCGTCGCCTTCGTCGGCCCGTGATGGCTAGAATCACCAAGTGATCCTATCAGCCTCAATCCGGAACGTGTTCTGTTTTCGCTGGACACGTTCCTCAGCGGATAGCCCCTGCTCGTGACTCCCCTTACTAGTTGGCTCACCCAAATCACAAGTCAAGAGTGTAGGGAGTCGGGATCAGCTCCTCCGATCTCCATGCCAAGAACATAACGAACCTATGTTCTAAGACCAAAACAAAACACACACAACACACAAGTAAATGGACTGAACTGAACCACACTTCCACGGAATACAAATCTGTCTCACACAGATCCTAGCTAGTTATGGTTCACACCTGAACCAAGCTGAGTTTACCCACTCGCCTAGCTAATTCCTACGGTGGAAGACAACCCACACAACAGGTAGGTTCGGCTGCACTGATGGCTATGCACTCTGTTCACCAAGCTATATGCAGCAGCACCGCTGTTCACGAAGACTCGGTGTACTTACAATAGCAACACACGGATTACATCTGCTGGGCACCTTGCTGTCCAAGCGGTGGTCTTCTGCTGTACGAAGAACACACTCCAGCCACCTTGTATTGGAGAAGATTCGGCTGTCCACCAGCCTTCGGCACGCCACTCGTCTGCAAGCTGCCTTAGCTTGCTGCAGGGTGCTCGACTGCCCCCTGTTCCACAAGGAAAGAGTGGCTGCGTTGCTGTTCAAGGCTCTCACGGCTGTTAGGGAGATTCAGCTTCCACCAACGCCTACTGCTTGGCCGCAGGATTTCTATCTGCAGCACCTCACGCCAAGAAGCACTCGGCTGTGCAATAGACCAAGGAAGACACTCGCCAAAGGGATCGTCTTCACCAATCGTTGGTTGCACGCAGCACTACAAGAAGACTGCCGCACTTGCTGCAACTGAACTCGGATGCCATGCGACCACCAAGAGACCTTCAGTTGCTCACGGCTGCCTTGCTGGAGAGGGAGTACACGACTGACCTGGGGCGTTTGCAGATGACACCCGGTTGAATCTGCTGCAAGAAGGATCAACGATTTGCTGCAACTACTGCCGCAACTCCTTCCTTCAGCCTCACACCGTGATCTGCTGCATGTGGCTTTCTCCAAGAGCCAGCCCAAGTTCTGTTCCGCCGTGACTCCACAGCTCCACGGGAAGCACCTCCAACCGTTCACGGAACTCCCAATCAACGGGAAACTCCAGCCTCAACGCTGTGCCACGGGAACTCACCAGCCTCCTCTGTTCCACGGGAACTCACCAGCCTGCTGCTCGATGTGCTGCGGTTTCCTACTTAAAGGCATGCAGAACTGCAGTCTTGTGGCGGGGACACCTAGCAGCGGTTTCCCCCATTCTAGGAGATGGCTGCCTCCCTTCAATCCACCTGGAAATAACCGCAGCAAGTCTCCTGGTGCCATGACAAACTGCTTCAACTGCACCCGCCATTCATCATCTGGTTGTAACCGCAGCTTGTATGAATGCCACCTTGTCAAGCATGCAAGGATCGGTTAAGCCAGCAACTCCCAGCTGCTTAACCGTTCCCTCCAAATGACACTCTCGGTTCAAGCATGAACCGGACCAGCAACCCACTTGACTAACAAGCCTAACCTAGGTACTACTAGTCCTAACTCAACTAAGAACTAATACATAATGGATCCACACCCGATCCAAAACCTAAATTAGACCCAACTCACACCACTAGACCTAGCCCACTATGAACCGACACCACACTAAGCCAAGTAACACACACGACTCGACTTAGCCCAAGTTCATAGAACACACCCGAGCTTTACAATGGACCAAATACAACACATGTACATACAAGGGAGGTTTACATCAATCTGCGCGTGCGTCTACGCCCATGCGTCGCCTGGCGCTCGCGCTCTCTGAAGCCATCGGACGAAGGATGGGATGGGTGTGCGCGGGCGCGCGCGCCACAGGAATCCGTCCTGTGACAGAGTGCTTGATTGAGAGGCTGAGACTACGAGCAATGTTAGAACTTCGGGTCTAGTTAAGTGACCCACCCGTTTGTAACAGGGAAAAAGTTGAGGCTGGAGGATCCTCACTTTTTATTGCACATGAGCCCTGCATTTGATTACGACAGGAACTGAATTTGCAGTTCCAATTCCATAGTTCGAGGTAACCCCAAAGCAAAAGTGTGAAAGAAACTTAAGCACAATGGCAGATCTAGAATTTTTGTGGAATGGGGCAAACTATCTATTCGACTATTTTAGATGCGGCGAATTATGTATAGTGGTCATGGATTCAATCACCCTTATAACTTCTTCTTTATTGGTTTTCCGAGTTCCAAGTGAGACGGCCGCACCACCTCACCTCAATGTAGATCTGTTCCTTAAGCATGCTTACGGTAGGTCTTCTAGTTTGTTTGTAGGGCGGACTAGGATTCGTGTATAATTCCTTTCAGGGTGGAGCTGATAGGCACCTCCTTAAAGCTGTACCCGGACACAGATCCATGATGATCTGTGTTAGGTCCGACCAACTCGTCGACGTCAATCTTTTCTTTCGCTCTTCCTTTTCCCTCCAAAATTGAAGCGCAAAATTTCAACTTTGTGAGAGAGAGAGAGAGAGAGAGAGAGAGAGGGGTTGGGTTCTCTTCCTGGTTTCAAAGGATTCATGTCGATCTATGAAGAAGATTTGGATCTACTCCTCTCCTTATAAGACGGAGTTTCGGAGACAACACCGTCTTCTCCTCCTCCTGCTGCTCATCTTGATGACGAAGGTATATTGTCTTAATCTCACTCGACAAAGAAGAAGATCATATTTTCAATTTGTAGACGCCTTCTATGCCAAACCTTTAACAAAATGAGACTCATATGATTTTCATTATTCTACAATCGCTCGATACATTGCCTATGTAAAATTTCAGGTTATTTTTCCGGCGATGAATTGCCGAAAAGTTCTCAGAAGATCGATATGTCGGCATTCAAAGATGCCGTCAAAGATTGCTTACAGGAAACCCCTAAGAACGTGCCAAATGTCATCTGATCGAAGTTCATCAAACGGTCAGAAAACGTTGATATTGAGAAGTTTTCTGGCTTAAGGGTCGGGTTTGTCGATTTCTTGCTCATTTTCTTTTCGTATTTTAATTAGTTTCTCTGTATAAGACGGTGATGCTTTTGGGTCTTGCAGAAACATGACGCTGTCATCCATGGTTCTGAATAATCGCTTCTCTGAAGTGCGCTTCATTAGATTATCGGCAATCAAGTAATTCCAAAGAAAAGATTTCCTCTTTCTATGTTTCTCGTTTTGGGTATTCCGTTAAACATTAAGTTTTGCATTGTGGATTTTCTAGGAGCATCATGGCTGGAGAGGATATTTCGGGACATTGGGCGACGGTTGGTGTCCTTATGGAGAAAGGAGTTCCAAGACAGTTCTAGCGGGAAGGACTATTCTATCTCGAAATTGGGGTGCTTGAGTGGTTCAGTTGGGCTGTTCAATGCAGGCACTCGCAGGGATTCTAAGGTACGCACGCCAAGCAATATCTGAAATTGTTATCTCTTGTTGGACATCCATTTTAGTGAAGGTGCAGCCCTAAGATTAGAGGCTTTTACTTGGATTTCGCAGGCCAAGGAGGTAACGTTGAGTGTGTTCTCAGCGAGTCAGATAGTGAAGCTGGGGACTTCTGTGGATTATGCGCTTTGCAAGCGAGAGAAGAGCGACGAAGCCCATGATCCGTGCTTATCAACAAGTAGGTGCAACTGTCATGCCCACCAAAATCGTCGCTTTGGTGTTTCGTTTCCCTGTTTTTTCGGTTATCTTTTTGTTTCTTGATGCAATTTTGCATTATGACAGGTGATTTAGTTGGTTCGATCACTGTTGTTTAGTGTTGTTTGTATGGTATCGTACTGTTTATCGTTTTGTTGGGTATATTATGGTATCTTAAATTTTAAAAATATTAAAAAATTGAAAAATTCTGGAAAATCAAACATAATTCTAAACAATTCCTATAAATCAAAATTTGGGTAAATATTAACATCAATTCAAATTATAAGTACTAAACAAGTAGCAAATATTCTTTAAAATTATAACTTTCATAACTAAAAAAGAAGAATCACATTATTTTGAAAACTCCATTGGTAAAATTGCCACATTCGTTGACATCTACAAATGCATTGAAAACCATTGTCTTCTTGTGGTTTTGATCTTATTTTAGAAATTAAAAGATAAACGATAATATTCAGTATTTTATTTCCACTTTCATTGGTATAGAATGAGATTAATGCTAATGTCATGGGAATCAGCTTGGATGCCTTTCATTTATCTGCAACATCAGGAAGAAATAGTTACAGTACTAAAAATATACATAGTTATCGTTACTTACTACATTATTTATTTTAAAAAGTTTTTCATATGCTTTGCATGCAAAAGTGTATATAATTTGGTAATGGACACATTATTTGTTAGCAAGTCCTTGGATATGGTGCTGGTCAATCATTATAAATTATACAATTATGGTAATTTTTGACACTTTTTAGAAAAAAAGCATATCGCACATATCTTATGATACTGCGATACGGGATGATACACTGTATCTAACGATGCAGTGCAGTGTATCATATCGTGATACACCCTGTATCGTATGATATGGGGTGATACACATAACACTGGGTTCAATTCCTTCTTATAGTAAATTTGTCTTGCATTTCAAGTTTTTAACTATCATTCAAGGTTTGGGCGTTAGACATTTGATGCATAGGGAGCTTATCTACCTCTGTTCCATCTTCTGTTCTACGTAATGGTTTGTCTGGCTAGAACCATATAACCTCTCCCATTCGAATTACTTACCGCATATTGTTTCACATCCAGATTACATGAACAAATACACCGATATGTGACTATGGTTCAGGGCCCTCCCCTAGTCACTAGAAACATCAAGTATTTTTCTTCTTCTAAATTTGGAGTAAATTCATGGATAATCATCTGAGATAATGTCACCATACTACCTGTTGATCATTGAAGATTAGCATAGAACATCATGGGAAAAAATCTTTGCCCTACTTTAGTGGCTTTGTTTCTTTTTATTTTAAACACTTTTTTTGGGGGCCTATTCTTGTGGCTAACAGCTTAAAAGTGACGATCAAATGTTTCTGATCATTAAAATAGTTACTGTCATCCATATTTATATTTACATCACCTTCTTTGTGCTTGTTTAATCTCAGGCATAAAATTCTTCTATCTCTATGGTGAATATTTTTTCCGAAGAATCATCTTCATTTTATTTTCTTGTTGAATATAGTGCGAGATGGATGTGTATTTTAGTGGGGTTTATTGTGGTGTACGAATCCTGAAAAACTGTTCATGTGTCAAGAAGTTGTTTCAAACGTTCACTTTGTTTTCAGATGTTTAGCAGCAGCTGCATCTTTAACAATGCTTCGTATAACATTATTTTCTTTCCATCAATAACAGGAGCAAGGGAGTTTACTGCCAATACCATACTTCGGTAAGAACAGAGATTCTGTTATGATCAACTTGCCTGTCATTATTCGTGCGTCTAATGTGGATACTATTGATTTGCAGCAAGGATCTAAGAAATACTCAACGATCAGTGCAGAGCTTCATGGTGGGTAAGTGTCTATTCATCTGTTCATGTTGATGTTTACATTATGGCAATGTCTTGAATTATCTGTTAAGTTTGTGATTCTTATGGTTGCTACCAGAAATATTTCTAGACCTTTTAGTTGGCCTATCGAGTCCAAAGGAAGATCGTTTAGTAGACCATTCCAACACGAAGGAATTTACATGGTAGCACCTCGAAGAAATCCATCTAACCAAGCATGGCCTGTGAAAGTCCTGACGGTAGATGCACTTAAAAAAGCCCTGAGGTCTGTCCCCAAATCCTAAAACCGATCGAAGATGCACACAAACACATATGGACGGTATTAAATTTAGCATCTTTGAACAATGAATAACTCCGCCCATGTAAGGGATCATCCTTGTATTATCGGTCCCAAGCCCGGATAAAGGAGGAGGGTTGTGTTAGGCTTCCGATAGCAAGCGTAAAACTTCGTCGGATTTCTACAATATGGATTACAAAAATTATCATCATTGCTTTGGGGTGTCCCCGCCTAGTGACGTGCTGTAGAGCCCGAATGCAGTAAGAAGTAAGCAAGGGCCACTATATTTTCGCCCGAATGTAGTGAATCAATTGCAGAGAGGGTTCCCACATCATGGACGGGTGTGGGTAAAGAAGTTAGTCCCGCTACATTGCCGCCCGAATGTAGTGAAAATTTTTCAGAGTGGGTCTCCGCATTTTGATTTTGGATGGATGTGGGGGGTAAGGAAGCTAATCCTAGATAATAAGATTCGTATTGGTTCTTGGAATATCGGAACATTATCGGGTAAGCTAATGGAGGTGGTAGATACTATGATTTGGAGAAAGATTCATATTCTATGTTTACAAGAGACAAAATAGGTTGGAGAAAAAGCAAAGGAGATAGAGGATATAGGTTTTAAATTATGGTACTTAGGTAAAGAAAAGGCTCGAAACGGAGTTGGTATTATCATAAATAAAGATTTAAAGGAGAGTAGTAGACATACAACGATATGGTGACCGAATCATGACATTGAAATTAGTGTTAGGAGCAGAGGTTTTGAATATAGTTTGTGCTTACGCACCCCAAGTAGGACTAGAAGATAGTATAAAGACAGTTTTTTGGGAAGAGTTAGATAAGGTGTTTCAAAAGATTCCACAAAGGGAGATGATTTGTTTAGGAGGAGATTTAAATGGACATGTCGGTAAAGAGGCATTAGGATATCAAGGGATTCATGGAAACTTTGGTTATGGGGATATAAACGAGGAAGGTAGGGAGATTTTAAATTTTGCTATGTCATTTGATCTCTTTATAGTCAATACAATCTTCAAAAAACGAGATGAACATTTAATTACTTATAAGAGTGGCTTATCACAAACACAAATTGATTACTTTATTTGTATAAAAAAAGATAGAGCGTGTTGTAAAGATTGTAAGGTAATTCCAAGAGAAAGCTTAACCACCCAACATCGACTTTTAGTTATGGATTTACAAATAAAAAAATGGACAAAGAAGAAAAGAGTGCATCGAGCTATTCAGACTAAATGGTGGAACCTCAAAAGCGAGAGAAGATATATTTAAACAGAAAGTTCTTCAAGGAGATGTTTGGAATTATGTTGGCACACCCTCTGATATGTGGAACAATATGGCTATACATATTAGGAAAGTGGCGAAAGATGTGTTAGGGGTATTTAAGGGAGGTGTACCGGTACAAAAAGAAGCTTGGTGGTGGAGTGAAGTAGTACAAAATAAAATCAAGGTAAAGAGGGCATGTTACAAATTACATTATGCTAAGAAAACTAGTGAAACTTTAGAAGCTTATAAGAAAGCAAAGAAGGAAGCAAAAAAAGCCGTTAGTGAAGCAAAAGCTAAGATTTGGGAGGACTTATATAAAAAACTCAACTCAAAAGAGGGTGAAAGAGATATTTTTAGGATAGCTAGGGCTAGAGATAAGAAAACTAAAGATCTTAATTATGTTAGATGCATAAAAGATGATGATGAAAAAATTCTAGTGGCAAATGATGATATAAGAAATAGATGAAAAAACTATTTTTATAATCTTTTTAATGAAAATGAAGATGTTAATATTAGTTTAGGAGATTTAGCCAAGTTAGAAAAGTATATAAACCATAATTTCTACTGACGTATTCAAAAGAATGAAGTCAAAGAGGCTTTTAAATATATGAAGAGTGGTAAATCGGTAGGACCAGATAATATTCCTATAGAAGTTTGGAAAATACTAGGGGAAATAGGAATCACTTGGCTCACAAGACTATTTAATGTAATATGGAAAAACCAAATGCCGTCTAGTATGGGAAAAGGCTTAGTTGTTGTTGTTGTTGATGGAAAAACCAAATGATGCCCGAGGAATGGAGAGCAAGTACACTTATACCCGTATATAAGAACAAGGGAGACATTCAAAATTGTGCGAACTATCGAGGTATCAAGTTAATGAGTCATACTATGAAATTATGGGAAAGAATTATCGAACGTAGGTTAAGACAAGTATCAAGTACAACAGAGAACCAATTTGGATTCATGCCAGGTAGATCTACTATTGAAGCGATTCACCTTTTGAGACGTCTTATGGAACATTTTAGAGCAAAAAAGAAGGACCTTTACATGATATTTATTGCTCTAGAAAAAGCTTATGAAAGGGTACCGAGGGAGGTTCTTAGGAGAACTTTGGAAAAAAGAGGTATCCCATTGACATATATTAACCTTATAAGAGACATGTATGATGGTGCAAAAACATGTGTGAGGACTCATGAAGGAACGACAGACTTCTTTGAAGTTAATATAGGGTTACATCAAGGATCAACTTTAAGTCCATACTTATTTATAATGGTGATGGATGAGTTAACAAAACATATTCAAGATGAAGTACCTTGGTGTATGTTATTTGCAGATGACATTGTATTAGTGGAGTCTAAGGAAAAAGTTAATAGAAAATTGGAACTATGAAGAGAAACATTAGAAAGCAAAGGCCTCCGACTTAGTAGAACAAAGACAAAATATATGAAATATAAGTTTGATCATTTAGTTACTTCAAAGGATATAGAAATTAAAATTGGCACGCATTGCATTCCCCAAAAGGAAAGTTTTAAATACCTAGGGTCAATTTTTCAGAGTGATGGAAGAATTGATGGAGATGTTACACATAGAATTAATGCTGGTTGGTTAAAATGGAGAGGAGCATCAGGTATTCTTTGTGATAAGAAAATACCATTAAAATTAAAAGGTAAATATTATAAAGCAGCAATTAGGCCGGTCATGTTTTATGGTTCTGAGTGTTGGGCAGTTAATTATCAACATGTACAAAAGATGTCTGTGACAGAAATGAAGATGTTGAGATGGATGAGTGGTCATACAAGAAAGGACCGTATACATAATGAGGTTATTAGAAACAAATTAGGAGTGGCACCAAAAGATGATAAAATGAGAGAACATCGTTTAAGATGGTTTGGACATATAGAAAGAAGATCAAAAGAAGAACCTATAAGAAGGTTAGAAAAACTAAATTTGGAAAGTATTAAAAGAGGTAGAGGACGACCACAAAAGTGTTGGAAAGAAACAATAAAGAATGATCTAGTTTATTGGGAGTTAACTGCTAATATGGCACACGATAGGGATCTGTGGAAACAAAGAATCCATGTAGCCGACCCCGTCTAGTATGGGAAATGGCTTAGTTGTTGTTGTTTTATCTTTGAACATTGAATCTTCAGAACTCTTTAAAATTTAACGATAAAACTGCTGGTTTATTTGGATACAGCAATGCAGACAAGGTAACGACAAAACAAAATTCATAAGGAAAAAGGTTTTTAGCAGAAGTAGCAGGTACAACTTTCTTTCTCACAAGTTTTCCATCTTATTGTTGATAATGAATCATGTTTCTAATCATATAAAAAAATTCTTCATCTTAGCTTCAAATGATTGTATCATTACGAATGGAACTCTAAAGCAGACGACCCATCAGAAAGGTATCCCGAAGAAAAGGTACATTCTGATCTGAGTTGGATTCTTGTGATCTTTTACTTATATTGGGTCTTCTAATTGGTAGTTTGCTGGAGACAGATTATCAACAGAAATGAGCGTGGCTGCAAGCATGGTTGTAAAAGAGAAACAACAAGAAGCAAAGAGGATGAAGATTGCTGATGATTTTAAAAACATGATTGAATTAGAGGTAGTAAGTTCCAGTTTTTCCGATGTTAGTTATCATATAAGCAAAATTTTTGCTTCAAGGGAAGTCTTTAAATGTAAATGAAATCTTGCAGAAAGTGTAGTTAATGCATTGCAATTTGCTCTTGTTGCTGCCCGAAAGGGCACAATGCCTGGCTAGTTGGTTGGTCTCTTCCCCATTGCACGTCTCAGCATTTTCAAATGACAAAGTATGGATGGTATTGTTCGTTTGGCGGTATAAACCTTTCATGGCCTTGTTTTGTTCATTAATTCAAATGAAACTAGGCTTTACTCGATTGCATCAGTATCATGTAAATATAGAATATCTTGGTTTGTCCCCCCCTGATTCTCTTGTTGCAAGATGACAGGCTAAAATACTTGGCTGTGAAGCCAACGGCAATCCCAGATTGGCTGACCCTAGCCTTCATGATCTGATTCAAGTTTCGTTCGCCCATATCCTAGCAAAGAAGATGAGGAACATAAGATCTGAATAAGGATGGTCTTTTCAAATCATGGCAGATTAGTGCCTCCCGTTCGCTCACTTGGAGTTGACGGTGGATCAGGATTTCTGTATCGCTCACTACTTCGTGGAATTGGGAGGAAGATGGAGAGGAGGCGCGATGGATGAAGAAGGAAGGTCTTTGTTGAGGAACAACAGAAGAAGCTCCTTCCTGCTGCTTCTACAAATTTCTCCTTTTTCTGAGTGTTTAGATTGTTCGGCCTTAGGGTTTTCGTCTGTACGCAGATCTGAAAAATCAATGGTTTCTCTCTTGTTCGTGCCATAGATTCTCTCCATTCCCTTCATATCAGATTTGCTTAGGGTTTTCTGGTTATCGTTTGCCCTTCCTGCGCTTCTCAGATCCGTAGGCAGATCTGAAAATTACCAACGTTGAAGACGAAATCCAATTCCACGGTTCAAAAATCAGATACAATCAGCATTCATATGATTGATGACAATATGAAGTAAGTTTGGCTACGGTGTTGGAGGCGAGAAATAGCTCTCTGAACCATGTAAGTCTTGTCTCTTTTGTGATCATGTGACTGTTTCTACGTTTGATCTTTTGTTCTCTTCACTATTTAAGATTATTTTCTCTATTTTATAATGGCTATAATCTTTCTCGAATATTGCTCAACTAAACATACCACAATATGAATTATAGGATTACACGATTGATTCATTGTCAAGTTAGGTGAGAGAGTAGTTCAGTTTCAGGTGTGATTGTGGTTTGAGACAATTGGAGAGATGTCAATGTCTTGTGTTCAAGAATGTAACTACACGGTCGATCGCATCAACTAGACCCAAATCAGCAATTTAAACTATAAGATTTGAAATAGGAATATCTAACTTAGCCCCCGATAAGCTCAATACAGGTTCGTTCTGTCTCCATACAGGTGATTGATTATGTCATGAACTGACCTGCATTGAAATGCAAGTGGGCCAAACCGACCCAAATCGGCTGATTCAGGCCAATTTGATTTGATTATGATGGGATTCACATGCCAAGCCCGGATTATTGATTAAGGAAAGAGAAAGTGGTGAGATTGGGGCATTCTACTTCTTGCAGTGATGTCTTGGTTTGAAAGGATTTTTTATTGCTTCAAATTTATTACTTAACACTGCCTCTTTCTTGCCTTTGAAGAGTTCTATGGTACTATAGAAGGATATACTGCATTTTGACTATGAAAAACCTAGCGCCTTCTCTTTTTTGCTGTATTTATACAGCTTTTGATGCTTTTCACTTAACATGCATAATAGAAAAGTGGTGACTGATGGTGGCTGTGATGCACTGCAACAACTATGGCTGCTAACGAACTATGGTGGTGGCAGGGGCTGTGCTACCGGTCGTAGTGAGAAATATAAATACAATAATAAAAGCAGGTAGGTATTGCTTTTGTTGTAAATGAACTAATTTGGATTAAGGTTAAGATCTCTAAATGTTCTGGGCATTTCTACCGTGATTCAATGTCTTTAAGTTGAGCTTTTTGCCTTTATAATTGATTTATTATTATTATTTCTTTTTGGTTACAATGGGAGGCTAAAACCAGGTATCTACACCCTGGTATCGAACTCAAAACCTTCGTCATTTGAGTTGAGTCCCATGCCAAGTGATCTAATCATCTGAGTGAGATTGTTGTTATGATTTACTGCGACTATCTGCCTTTCCTTGAGTAAAGGAAACTATTTGGGTCCGGTAAAGACCAATGGGTGGTAATTTGGTATTCTGAGTTGTGTCGCTTCACATTTGTGTCAATAAAACATGTCAACCCGAACATGACACAATCTTTTCCTATCTTTTTGAGTGGACACAAATTCTTTTGCTTGTATTCATGTCATTTTCTCCTGTTATGTGTCTGAAATCGTTAGCAATTTCGTGTTTGGCATGGTTTTCGTGTCATATTGTTTATCTTAATCTCAAAAACGCATCAACCAAAACTTGACTCCCTTTTCCCTCATGTTACTTTGGCTGGACCACTAACACAAACTTTTTCTGGTCGTGTTTGTTTCGGCTTTCGTGTCATATCCAGCATTGCCACCCTTCAGAAGAACAGTCCAGGCTGGACCTAAAAGGAGCATGGTGTAGTTGGGGTTGACTCACCTAAACATCATGGTAGTGTAAAATAAACAAACCAGGAAAGTTTTTACCACTCAATTTCCATCAAACGAATCAGAAATGGCCATGCTGGTGAAGAGGTTCTTTATTTGCTTTCTATTGCTTTGTTATGTAACGTTTCTTTTCCAAAACTTTGATTCATCTTTCGGTGTATTGCTTGACTTGTAAGCATTATCCTTATTTAAAACCCATAGATACTTCCCTTATAGCAGTTGGAACAACCCAATACCCAAGTATATTTTAAACCTCGAGGTTCGTGCCTTCGCTCCGTGGGCCTAGGTTTGGTGGTGGCACGTGCAGAACGATGATTGGCATCGGTAAACGAGCCAGACGAACCCGACACCGACTGCTCGGTTCAGCCCATTTTCTATGAGCAGCTCGTGTTCATATATTTACGAACAATTCATGTTCAAACATGTCTTGAGCTGTATGTTTGAACATATGTTTAAGTTCGTTTTAGTTCATGTTCATAAGGTATCGAGCTTTGAACAAAAGAGCTGATCTTGAACTCATTCATGCTCATATGAGCTCGTTTGAACATATGTTTAAGTTCGTTTTAGTTCATGTTCAAAACAATATCGGGATATTGGCTAGAAATGAATGGTTTTAGTGAGCTTTACGCACGAGCCGAAAATATATCGATCATGTTCAACTCACTGGTGGTCACAAACCGAACGAGAATGAACTGGAATGTGGGCTGATCTACAAGCAGCTCAGTTTTTTTACCAGCCTAAGTGACATGCCCATATATACTGCCTGCCGAACAGTCAATCGAAGCCTTTTTCACTGTTGCCGCTTCTTCTGGTGGGTGGGCCGCCTCACCTTGGCTCAATGTAGATCCGCCATTGCTAAGGTTCTAAATGAAAGGAGGACCACATGCATGTCACTGTAGCAATTCCGATTTCTCACCCCTTTATATAAGAATTCGGTCACCATCCTAAAAGAAGAAATGGATTATCATTAGTTAATCTTTTGGCCTTCGTATCAGTGGCCATGAGTGGAAACCAGTTCTTTTACCGTCATTCTTTGAGGGGCTGTAGTCCCTTTCTCATCGAAAAGTGATCTGGATACCATGAGGATTGCCATTAATTTTATGGGAATCTGAAGTCCTATTGGCTCAGACTTTAATAGAGTATTGTTTTCTCAGCTCTGAGAAGTTGGTGTCGATCTTTAATTTTTTCGGGCGACGACAAAGGAAGGAAAATGGCAGGCAACCTGCTTAGTTTTGGGTTGGAGATTGGCTCACTTAAGGAATGCACTTTAAAATGGGAAAACTTTCCCTTTATGCATTTATTAGTTATATCATGATGATATGTCAAAGTAACACTGCCATCTAGTCATTAGCCATACCAAGCTTCGTCCTTTTCAATGTAAGAAAAAATTATGCCATATATTTCATTTTTTTCTTGTTTTGAAGTGTCTATGTGACATATTGCTGGTGACCTTTGAAAGAGTACATCAAATGAGAAAGCTTGCCTCAGGTTGTTCCGGAAATTTTTAGTCATTAATTCTTTATGAACATGTTTGGATTCTTGAGGCCTCAATTTCCTGGTTAATCCCACCTCTCTGCAGCTCTTGCATAAAACTTTGACTGGTTATAGATATGTAATGTCAAGTTGTAGCCATTCTCAACTGTAAATATGTGGAAACGTATGGGTTACATAAATAAAATGAAAAAAAGCTTGTAACGGAAAGCTCAAACGTGAAAAACAGGGAAGATAAAACCAGACTCTCTCCCTATAAATATTGTACATGAGAATACACTAAAGATACACGTGATTCATTGAGAAAGAAAAGAAATCTTTCTTGCAAAAACCATTTGGGGAAACCATGAAATCCTTCCATCATCTTCTTCCCTTTTTTCACTCGTTAGGAACCTGTTCTTCGCTCATTCTTCATTTTGCTGCATTTTGCTGCATCACTGACCTCGCTGATAACGAACCTGCTTGTAGATCTTCATCTCTTCAAGATAATACTAAGAAAATGGAGTTTTGCTATAGCTAATAAGATTGATCATGATGAGACACAACTATCGTACATATATTTAAAAAAAGGATAAGACAAAAGATAAGAAAGAGAGAGTTTGGTAAGAACCAGACCACATAGGATGGGAGAGAAGATTGTGTGTGTGTGTTTGAGTTTTGAGTGTGAGGAGTGAATAGAACTTGGGAACCAATAAATCGCTCAATGAACTGGATAGACCAATTGAAAATGGACCTGGCCCTTTGCTTCCTCAGGCAGCTGGACCCGAACACAACATGCAGCCAGGCTGGTTTGACCAAACCATGGCCCGTTGCCTAGCTTGACATTGGACGTACATGTCATCCATTAATGGGCACCCAACACAAGTACTCCAGTTCAATTTCCATACTCTCAAGACTTGTTTTACGATGCCATCGACACGAGGAAAATGATTCAGTAGCAGGCTACTCTTTTGGGAAATACTTTCATATACAAGTAGACACGATACACAATTAAGTTTGAGGGTTCGTGTCTTCTGGGCAAGCCTAGCCATCAAATGCACATATAAGGTGATGGTTAGATGACCACACCGCTGTCAAACTCGTACATAAGAATCAGGTCCTATCAGGTTTTTGACATGAAAAGAACATGACACGACACAGACACGACATGGGACATGGAATGACCACTTGCTAAAAGAGGTTTATAAATTTGGTGGAGGAAGTTGTGTGTGTGTGTGTGTGTGTGGACATCGCATTCAAGGGTCCACCTTTAGGACCCATGGCCACTTCACAACCACTATTTTGATGGGAGGGTGAGCTAACCCAGTTTCCTTTTCTTAGTTAGAAGGTTGTCGATGGGCCCGGGTCTGGGCTGGATCCAGTTGGAACAGTAGTGGATCCGACTGACATGATGCTTGTAAAAGACCTTTTCTGGAAACTTTTCCAAATTGATTACTTTAATAACGTCGATATTGAAAGATAAGCATTATTATGTTTTTGAAATTTTAGCAAAAACATCTTGATATATATTTAAATAACAATATCAAAATTTAAACCCTACAAACATTGATCCCAAGCTTGGATGAGAAAGAAGGAGGGTTACATTAAATGAGAGCGAACCGTCCTAGCCTATTTTATAAGAAAGATTCAATTAAGCGCTTTTACGTAAAAGTTTTCTAACTTAAGCGATCCTACACACAAGTAAATTAAGGAGGAGAGTTGTGTTAGGTAATCGACTACTAACATAAGATTTTATTATATATCTTACTAGATGTTTGAACACTAATAAATACATCACATCAAAACTTTGAAGTTAAGCGTGCTCAGGCGAGAACAAAGAAAGGACACATGATGTCTTAGAGCGTTCTCGTCCATTCTACTCCATCCAGAAGGGAGAATGGCAAGGATTATTTTGGGAGGAAGCTGGGATTTAGGCCCGGCACCCACCCGTATCGGCCTGAAAATTTATGCCGGCATTATTCAAGTATTAAGATATACAAACCTTAATAAAGTTTATTTAATAGTTGGTGGACCTTATCAACCCAAAGGTGTAGTGGCCCATGGCATAATGTGATGGGTCATCTTAACTAACGCATTGATATTTTTTGTGCTTTGAATTGGCCTAAGTTGTGAAGATCTTGCTTTGAGGCAGACTTGCTTTCTATTTGTTGTTGTATACTATGAGCCTCTTATCACGAAATCGTAAATAAGAAAATATCCTTAATTTAAATATTTTATGATGGTATTATCTCCTTTCTGCTATCAATTCAATCACTTAATTATTGCTTTCTACTATTATTCTCTATCGTGCTCTTTCGTGTTTGCTTGCATGATGCAAGTATTTCCGCCTCTTCTGAGTTACGTAACTAGGAAGCCTCCCTTCACGCCCACTAGCATGCCTATTAATGGCCATGCAAACGATCCTTTCACAGACATCCTCTGTGCTTTGAGCTCCATGACTGCTGGCTCAGCCCTTGTGTTATCGGATATTGGCACATAATGAGAAAGGGATGAGAGTATGACATTAAAGTACCGAGTATCCCACCCATGTCGGCACATCAAACACACGACAAATATGGCTAATTGTCACACAGACTGTTAGCTCGATGGCAGGGCATGGGCATTCTAGCGCCGTTGCTGGTGGTGGGGAGTTTGATATACGACTCGAGGATGTGTGTGAGTGTGTGTTAGGCTTTGGCCTGGTCTTGTAACAAAAAAAAGAAAAGAAAAGAAAAGAAATGCTAATTGTCACAAGGTAGACTTTCACTCTTTTGGCCTCCACTCTTCCTTGAGATTAATTTAGTCTCTTTTCTTCTTTCTCTGTACTTTGAAAATTCAAGGTAAAGAAGAACGGAGCGCAAATTTGAATTTTCAAAATGTAGAGGCGCCTATTTGGGTGCACTCCTTTTGAAATTTGAGATGCACTAAAAGCTTTTGGATCCTGGTCTAGATTCAAGGGACCCGGATTCAAGATTTGGGGTGTTCGACGATAATTTATATTCTTTCTAGTTATTTTCCTCAAAAAGTGTTCAAGTACAAGATTTCGGGAGGTCCAAGCCTGTATGTGGCAGTTATGAGGAAAAAAAAGAGTCCGTTTCATGTCATACCTCACCTGGATATGGGTCCAGTTCTGGTCATATGGAGCCCACTCCATGAAACCAGGTCAATATGTAAGAAGGTTTGTGAAGTCAAGGTCTTGTTTGGAGGTGGAGAAGGAAAAACAATGCGACTTGAACTTCATGAACTTGACTCGGTTATAACCAACCCGGCGGTTTGAATCGGGATACAAAACAGGTTCGCAGCTGGAACCAACCGAACCGAACCGAACCAAGACAAGAACCATAACTGGAACCAGCCGATCAGATGTGCGTGCGCGCATGCACATGTGCACACACACATACAATAGTGAATGCAAAGTTTGAGTATCTTATCTAGCAGTTGACTTTTATCGCCTCCAGTTCAAAAGGTTTGATATTGAGTTAACTCGAGTTGTTTTGTGTCAAAGCAGCCACACGTTATGGCGCATCTTCTGTATTAACTAATGACTGCACAACAACATCATACGAGCAAGTTATCGATAAACCCAAGTGCCTCATATATTTGAATATAGTCAAATCAAAACCAAATTGCCGAATCATTGTGTTTTATGTGATATAATTCAACTTTAAAATCTAACTTCACATTCTAGCCTGCCTTCCAATACTTTTGAGATTCTTTTCTTAAGCATTTCTTTGTGTTTCATTTTTTATTGTTATTACACCAAATTTTTAAAATATTTTGTTACCAATAATCACTCTCTCTCTCATATATATATATATGAGAGTAGATTTAGATAACCCAATAAAATCGAGAACCACAACAAACCAATAACAATTGTTCGAAGTTTGAGATGGATGGTTGAAGTGCTAACACAAAAAGGATTTAATGATTATTAAATATGATTTTATTCAAATCTCCATTTTCTATCTTATTGATCAAATGATAGAGATAATAAATTTCTTGTGGTTCTTTATTTTAATAGGTTTCTTAAATCAAGATTCTTATATATATAAGAAATTGGTTCATGCACACAGCCATATATTCTCAAATCCATTCAAAAATCTCCATCATTGATTCAATCGGTATAATAAATGATAGATATTTGAGTTTAAAAGTTAAAAGCATTGTTATATTTTTTATTGACATTTAATCTAGTGTTTTAAGTTTAAGCCTCTATCATTGAGCGACTATGCTCTCTCTCTATATATATCCAAAAAGCGCTAAGGACGAGGTTACCTTCTTGTCCTGTTCAGAGAGAGAGAGAGTGGGGCTCTAAGACCACTGCCTGCATGTGACCTCTTCCATATGGTGACAATGATATGCCTTGACTTGCTGAAGCCTAATTATAACGTGCCTGCTTGTCATATGTACCCACATTATATATACGCAATGAAGGCCAACGAAAAAGATTATAAGAAAAATTTTACAAATTTGAATTCCTACAAAAATTTGGTGCAATTATTTTCCTTTTCAAAATTTGGTGTAATCTAGTAAACTGCTTTTCTTCTTACCAAGGGCAAAAAATAAGTGAGAAAGGGAAATTGGAAAAGAGAAGAAGAAAAATTAGTTTTTCTTTTGGTAAGATCGTAAGGCGGCAAGAGGGAAGAAAATAAAAAAATTTAGTACATACAAACATGCACACACATTTATAAAAAGCACGATAGAGGCTGTGGGGTATATATATATATATATAGAGAGAGAGAGAGAGAGAGCTGTCACATGGTTGGCGACCGATTCAGGCGCAGTCTGATCCGGGCAAAAGGTGTGCTTTCTGTGCCCTAATTCCATTCCTCCGATTTCTTGCTGTTTTCCATCTGCCAGAGAGACCCTAAAAATGAAAACATCCCTCCGCTGCTTCTGACATTTGCTCTTCTGAAAATCGTAGTTTTTTTTGGTGTCCTGATCTCTCTCTCTCTCTGATTATAGGACCAGGTAAAAATTTAGATCGATTTCTAGGGTTAGACTTTCGATTTTGCATCTTGGTGCTGACATTTTGCTTCTTTGCTTGGTGGGTGTTCGAATTTTCTGTTTTACCTTTTATTTGTATTAAGGCGAAGAAAGACGGAATGTGGATCGATCGCAATGTGGGTGGGAGTTTGAGTGAGTTGGATTTCATTTGTTCGTTGTATAACTGAGGAAAGGAGGAGAAAAAGGAAGGAAGGCGGTTTCTTTCTTTCTTTTGGGTTTTCCTTCGGTTTTGTAATTGGCGGGGAGATCTCGCTCTCTCTGCGTGTACGATGAGCGCGTCGAGATTCATCAAGTGCGTGACGGTTGGGGATGGAGCCGTGGGCAAGACCTGCATGCTGATTTCTTACACTAGCAACACGTTTCCGACGGTATGGTCTGGACTTTTTCTCTTATGTTGTAACAAGTTATTATAGAACACCCTCAAATTTCTCTCGAGTGTCCTTCAAGCCTTTTATTTAATAAACCAGGGTGTTGAAAGTTTGAAACTCATGAATGTGATGTTGGTAGGATTAGTTTCAACAGAAGGGAAAGTCTTTTTTGTTTCTTTGGTGATTAATTTTGATGATGATAATAACAGGATTATGTGCCCACCGTCTTTGACAACTTCAGCGCCAACGTTGTGGTGGATGGGAACACAGTTAATCTTGGGTTGTGGGATACAGCAGGTGAAACCAATAGATCTTCTTTCTCCTTGTTCTTTTTAAATGTTCTGTTTTGCAACTTTTCGAGTTTTCCTTGTGATAGTACAGATATTATGTGGTTTTCCGCCTTCACGCAAGGATTCACGAGGAATTAATATTTGCTAACGTTTTGAAAATTGAAGCTGGTTCATTTCCTGAATTGTGTCTGAGGAGATTTGTTGTGTCTTCATTCTTGTTACTGGTTGGATCTTAGGCAAGTTAAGCTTACAAATATTTTCAGGATATGGGCCTGATATTTAGAATATATAGGTTTTTTACCCTGCTGATCTTAACAGGGCAGGAGGACTACAATCGGTTAAGACCTTTGAGTTATCGAGGGGCAGATGTCTTCCTTTTGGCTTTCTCTCTTATTAGCAAAGCCAGCTATGAAAATGTTGCCAAGAAGGTAAATGATGCGGTCTGTCTTAATGTGTTATTCTGTTAACTTTTTGTGGTTGGTTGGAGGATTTCCTCTAAATATCAATCTTAAGTCAGTTTGGATGTCTCATGTGCAGTGGATTCCTGAACTGAGGCATTATGCTCCTGGAGTTCCTATCATTCTTGTTGGGACGAAGCTTGGTAAGCATGCTACCATCTAGCTCTTGTATCTTAATCCAGTCAATTGTTCTATCATGAACTGTCTGATCTGTGTGTTTTGGTGCTGTAAATGCATCTCAAATTCAGATTGTAAGCATGGTACCATCTAGCTCATGTTTTGTGTTTTCCGTTGCAATCTTACTTTTCTATTGCTTCCCCATGTGTATAGATTCCTGAATACAAGCAAATGATTTCATTCTTTCCTATTCTTTAATAATATATGTTTAGTGTTCAAGGAAAATTGGGTTACTTCAGTGCCTTGGTACCTGACTAGACATATCATGGTATAGAAGATGCGTTTTCTGGTTCCTTCTGGGCCATAGCAATAATCATGTATGCAATATGCACACCTTGTCTTAGGATCATACCAATGTTGTAAAAAGCATATCGGTGGCCGTATTGCATTGGGCACTGACATGCCTGTATCATACGATACGTTATGATAAGGTGTATTTTTTCTAATTTCTTGATAAAAAATTGGAAAAAATTAATAAATAAAAAAATGCAAGAATTAAAATAATGAACGAAACATATATAACACAATCAACATTAAACAAAATCGAATCCAAAAGCTTGATTTGAAAGAGATAATTCCTAATAAATGACTATGACTCTATAAGAATTTTTAGAGAGATTGTGAGAAGATAGCACTCTGAGGTTGAGCATAACATCTCATAATGAACATTCATCCATAATGTGAATACTGTATACCTTTAATTAACACCAAAGTTACAAAGTTACAATCATCCCGACCAAAACATTACAAAGTTACAATTACATTTAAAACATTCATTAACAAGGTGGTTCATAATCAACAAAAGCATTATAATCGACATAGTCAGGATCACCATCACCATCATCATCATCTCCTCCCTCTTCCTCCTCCATAATTGGATCCGCCCATCTAACACCATCTTCACCATCATCACCATCACCTCTTCCTCCTCGCTCCAATTTTCATCATGAGGGTTCCTCCTCTTTGACCCAATCATCAAGAATATCAACATTTTCATAGCTCAACGGGTACTGTATACCTTTAATTAACACCAAAGTTACAAAGTTACAATCATCCCGACCAAAACATTACAATGTTACAATTACATTTAAAACAATCATTAACAAGGTGGTTCATAATCAACAAAAGCATTATAATCGACATAGTTAGGATCACCATCACCATCATCTCCTCCCTCTTCCTCCTCCATAATTGGATTCGCCCATCTAACACCATCTTCATCATCATCACCATCACCTCTTCCTCCTCCCTCCAATTTTCATCATGAGGGTTCCTCCTCTTTGACCCAATCATCAAGAATATCAACATTTTCATAGCTCAACGGGTCATATGACACCTTCCTTACCCTTCTTGCATCCTTTTGTATTTATCCATAAAGAAGAATATCCAAATTATCAAGAATATCAAATGCAATATAGTCATCAATCATTCATTATTAATAAGAAAGAACTATGGAGCAACAATACATATTTTTTAAAATTGTTATCTTTGTCTTAATTTCATGTTCTATGCAATGTATACCAAATCACATAGTCGAGCATGCTCTAGTCTGTTTCTTTTTCGTGTGAATGCGTTCGAAAAAACTTAAATTTCTCTCGCACCCACTCAAACTTCATGTTTAGCTCAATATACGTTGAGCAAACCTTGACAAGTGTAAATATTTGTCGATGATCAAAGGTTGATGTAGCACGAATCAATATCACCAAGTCGCCAAGAGTCAAATGACATTCACTCACGAATGTATATCTTCAAGAATGACTAACAAGAGCGGAAGCATACACAAAACCAATCAAGAAGCAGTGCAAGACTGCATGTTTATTGATATACATTGAAGCTCTATTTATAGAGCATAAATTACAATAGAGAGAAGAAGTGAGTGAAGAAGGGAGTTACTGTGAATGCACAGTAACGGCTACAATAAGTAGCCGTTGGGGAGGGCTCCCCAACGGTTACCTGGATGGCCAGTAGCTGTTGGGGAGGGCCAGGACCAGCATGGCCCTGGTCCTTTGGCCAAGATGGCGAGGGCCCGCGTCCTATTATTAAATTTCTCTCGCACCCACTCAAACTTCATGTTTAGCTCAATATACGTTGAGCAAACCTTGACAAGTTTGATGTATCTACACCAAAGTGAGTCCACCATTCATCTTAAATAAAACATGATAATGATTAAGACGATCTCCTTGATAGTATTTTAACTTTGTAACCCGATCCCACACTGACAATATTTCATCTACACCAAAGTGAGTCCAACAATATTCCACCCTTGAAAGCATGATAAGTAGGGACTATAACCTGTTCTCACACTGGCAATAACATCTGCCATACTTTGAAAAGAAAATGAGTTTGAAAGAGAGAAAGGGAGGCAATTTTTATAAATAAATTATGCACATTTCAAATCTACTTTTTCAATTGCCTCCTTTAAAGCCATGGCTGATCTAATGTATGGCTGAACTCCAGGAATCATATGTGGAGGAAAAAATGAAGGCACCCCACTAACTCTGACTCTGGTTCCTTCTCTAGTACTCCTCGTAGGAGCTCTTGCAATGGAACAAGAGCCAACTCCATTGCTACTATCACCATAACCTACAATCTTTCCCTTTTCTCGCCTTCTCCTCCCTCTCTTCAACTGTCTCTTCTTTCATCTCAGCTGCACCATGAAATTCATATTCATACATCCCTTCAGAAGCATCTTCAAATTGTTGAGAAATATCCTAACAACCTATTTTTGCACTCCTAACCACCTATTTTTGCACTCTCTCTCACCCTTAATCTCTTCTTCTCCTTCAAAGCCTTCAATACCTATTTAATCTCATACTTCAGTGTTTTAGGAATCCAAGGACAAACACTTGCATCCTTCTTGGTTCCCACATGTTGGTGTTTCATATGAGAAATACCATCATGCTTTACTGTATTGTAAAATATGCACTTGTTCACAAGCCTATTGCCTTCGTACACCAGGGTGATCGACCCGATCGAAAGCCATTAAGACGAGAGTAGACAATCAACAAGAATAAAAAAGCTTTTTAGAGATCAAAAATTAAGAAATTTGTAAAACTCAAAATTTTCAAGTGAAGAATCGGGTAAATGCAAAAGGAAAGGGGTTTGCCACAGATTTGACAAAAGTCTTAGAGACAAGGAGTTGGATTGAGTGAAAAACCTGAGAATATTGTGAATAAACCACAAAATCAACAAGAACAAGATGAAAAAAGGATTTGAGAGCAAAGGAATGACGTGAAAAAGGGTTTGGGAAGAAGTAGAAATGATTTCCATAACTTCTGATTCTTGGATTTTATACCCAAAAAAATCAGCATCGACTCGTACGATACGATACGATACAACATGATAAATCGCTTATGCGATACATGTGCTTGTATCATACCGTATTCTCGTATGATACACGATAAAATCATATCATACGATACAATACGTTTTTTACAACATTGGGTTATACAACATTCTCTCTAATATTTGCAGGGCTGTAACTATTAAGAAATTACAACTTTGACGAAAGAAATCAAACTTGAAAGAAATGGTTTATCCATGGGTTTAAGTGAGAATACTTTGCATGATCTGGTCTGTGACATCTGAATTCCAATTGCTCTAGGATATAGTTGCTTTATACCTTTATTTACACTATCTAGTCATTTTTTCTGACATTTCCGATGGTGTAATTTGACAAGGATAGGGATATAATCGGTCAAAATTGGAGCTTGTATATATTTTGCCAACCTGTTGTTGTAAGATGTGACATTTGACTTGAATAAGGGGATTTGCTCGGCTGATGGCTTCTTTGCTATTTGTGGAGAGCTCATGTTAGATGTAGCCTTGGGTGCTTGATCACACCCAATTTTGTTAAATTTTCTGGTCAAGTATTACTGGGAAATTGAATGCAATCTGCTGCTGCCACTATGATTGCCTGCCCAAGTGAATGTACCTGCAATATCCACATGAACTTGTGCTATTTTCAATTAAAAGAGATGCTTGGCAAGTTGTCCCTATCCAAAGTTGTATTTCTTTATTAAGATAAGTGTGCTTAGTTGTGTTTATGTGAATAAACTAATCTTTCCTGAATTCTTTGGGGGAACTTTTTTGCAGTTTTATATTATCTTGAAGTTCTTGTGTTAGTTGCTGTTTTGTTTGATGGGAGTCTGCTTTGCATCTTGTGAGGCATGCCATGTTGAATTTGATTAATTCCATGTGTTGTGGATGCATGCATACCATGTTGCGATTTGATTAATTCCATATGTGAATGATGCCACAAGCAGGGTTCTTTAGAGATATTTAATTGGGGGTTATTTTCTGTTCTGTTTAAGTGTAATTCGACTTCAGGTTCTTGCAAAGTGGTTAGATGCTGGATTTCCACTAGGCTGAAATAGTTGCAACTTTGACATCGAAGCTCCACATGTATGGAGTTCCTGCCAATATTGTTTAGTTTCTTTTATACTCTACGTTTTCTTCTCAGAGGGATTTTTGAAAATGAATAGCATGCTTTTTCTTGATGCAGTATTCAAGGTTACTTGTTAAGTACTTTTAGATTTTTGTTTCCGGTGTCTAGATTGATGCAATTTGATTTAGAGCACCTTGAAGTAGTTGCATGTCTGGTAGATAATTTCTTTTGTTGTGTATCATTTTAAATGTAGGTAATTTCTGGAGGTGCCTTCTTGTGCTTTGAATTTACCTCTGGATGGTCTGCTTATTATGTCTAGCTTTGCTTTGTGAAAAATTTAAACCACTTCTCTCTTTGTTGGTGATCCTGTACTCTTACTTTCTTATCGTTCTGTTGCCTTCATTTTCCATCTTATGTGGATAGTAGCCATATCTGCTGTCATCCAATTCTATACATGATCCTTGCTGAAGACTGATATTTGAACTGCGCTCGTCTAATTCAGAGAAAAACCATGATGTTAACTCATAGCGTAAAATAGTGACTTTTGCTGGTATAATGTTGAAGATGGATCCATACATGAGAATTTCCTTATAAGATCTGGAGATGTCTCATTAAGATGATCAGATCATTCTCGACATTATAGCTTGTCTACTTTAGTTTCATTGATAGCCTTGTGTGTCTTCTTCCTTTTGGCCCTTTACTTGAAAGCTCTTTGCTGAACGTGGCTCACTGTTAAACCGATCTATTTCTGTGAAATGTTGAAAAGGCCTCTTGGTTAGTCATCTTTAAAGTGGTAGCCTAGGGCCTATATTATTTTTTTCTGGCTTAGCTGTCAAGAAAAATGGTGAGACAGGCAATGGTAGTATCTCTTCATCCAGGCTCTCTGGAATACATGATTATGTCTACTGGCCGTGGTCTGTGTTGCATAAAGTTGTTGACAAGGCATATAATTGGAAGAATTGTTTTCGGTGGAATTTCTAGGGGCAGCGCCTTACATACGAGTGTTTTGACGCATTCTGTCTGTGCACAGTTTTTTGTTCACCATTACGGTTGAAATGTAGTTTATATACGACTACTTTCAAGTCTGGGTGTAAATTGTCTTCGCATTGCATCTGGTTAGAGAATTCTGAAAACTATCAATTGTGTAAACTCGGCGCTCAGTTTGGTCGGGTGCTTTTTCTATTGCGTGGTAGCCTCTTGAAAGTTAATTCAGTTGGACCCTGGGTTCATTTCCGTAATCTGGTTGTTGTATGCTCCACTTGCATTGCGACCATGATGCTGAAATGGACAAAAATGTCCTTTGCCAATTTCTTTTGCAGATCTTCGGGATGATAAGCAGTTCTTGATGGATCATCCTGGTGCTGTTGCAATTACCACTGCACAGGTGCTCTGCAGTCCTCAGCTTCATCTATCATTAGCCTTTTAGCTGTGGGATGTCGCTATCAGCTACTGTATCTTAATTGTATTGGTTTCTGGTACCTTTGATATGAATACACAGGGCGAAGAGCTCAGAAAAATGATCGGTGCCCCTTCTTACATAGAGTGCAGTTCAAAGACTCAGCAGGTTTTGATCTTCCTCGCCCTATATGATGTTCCTCCAAATCATATCTAATCTAAAACGTATAATTTGAATCTGATATCTGCAGAATGTCAAAGCAGTATTTGATGCTGCTATAAAGGTGGTGCTTCAGCCACCTAAACAAAAGAAGAAGAAGAGGAAGGCACAAAAGGGGGCGTGTTCTATCTTGTGATCAGAATACTTCTAAATAGATGGACCAATCTCAATCATTGATCCTTGGATTCCCTTCTCAAGATTCTGAGGAACCAGGTCTTGTATAGTCGAATGACACTACTAGTGCTTTGTTGAAATCATCAGATGATTCTGTTTCTCGAGTCTTTGGTGATGTCATGTGCAGCTGGCTTGTTGCAGCCGGTCACCCTTCTGGGTTTAACTTCTGGTCATTTGACAGACGTGAGAAAGATCCCTGTGGAACTTTTTTCCTGCATGAACGTGTTATATTCATATCTTGTATCTTTATTTAGACATTGCAAGGGTTGACATCTTTTGGCAATGCACTGGAGCTTTCCTCTTTCTGATTGTTGTTTAATTGGTAGTGAGTTGTTTGCTTACGTGATTTCACACCGCAGCACGCTAAAGAATTGGCAATTTCATGAACTTGTATAAAATGCTTGCCGACATGTATAAATACTAGACTTTTTCGGACTCAACCTGAAGATCATGTGGATTTTAGCAGAATTAGAAGATCAAGTCTCACCATATCATTTTTCCAATTTTATCTTCCAAGGTACCACGGTTCCCTTTGACAAACATTTCAGAAATTTGAGCAGCAACGGAGTACTTGTTACAGCTGTAGCAGGCATTCGTGAATGCTGCTACGGTTATAGGATCCATTTCCACATTCTTTGCTAATAGCTTTCCCACAAAAACTGTTGCTGAATCTACTTTACTTTGGCTGCAGAGCTTCCTAATTAGTATGAAAACAGTTCTAATCCACAGTTTATTGTCCAATTTATCTAACAAAGTTGAAACAATATCCGATCCTTCAAGCAGTATTCATTTGTGACAGAGGTAACTTCACAGGGAGATAATCCTCGATTTATCATCTCGTCATATAATAAACGCACTTCATCCAGTCTGGACTCCTTGCACAATCCACTGATCCCCGTAGGTGATCGAATCAGGCAAACTGCTATTCCTCATCTTCTCAAGGACTTTCATGGCAGTGTTAAGATTGCCTTCCTTACTATAGCCGCATATCATGGAGGTATATGTTTGCTTGCTGGGGACTAGGCCAATTCTCAGAGCTTCATCGAAGAGTCTCTCACTATCCTTGGTTTTTCTTTGCTTACAAAATGCAGAAATCAGTATGGTGTAAGTATGAACATCAGGTTTGCAATCCACAGCGAAATTTATATTTCCTCTCGTGCAATTCTCATTGATAAGTATGCTATATGTATATCTGTCAAACTTCAATCCTTGTCTCACAGCTGAATCAATCAAATCATGAGCTTCCTTATCTCTTTCCTTCTTGAAAAGACCATCAATAATCGAATTGTAAGTTGCGATTTTTGGATCACAACCTTTTGTTATCATCTCATCCAGCAATTCATAGGCTCGATCGAAATTTCCTTCTTTGCAGTAACCATCAATCAAAGTTGTGCAAGTCACAGCATTTGGAAGCGATCCCTGCTCTTGCATTCTAGCTAACATCTCGGAACGGTTCATCTTGCCCTCTTTACAGTAACCACTGATCATTGAGCTATAGGTATGTACGTTAAGCTTATAATGGTCGCTCCGGACCAGCTTTAGAAACAATCTGAATGCTTTCTCAGTCCATCCTTTCTTGCACAATCCGTCGATCAATGAAGTATGAGTATAAACGTTTGGTTTTATTCCCTTCCCCACCATTTCCTTCAGTGCTTCAAAAGCTTGTTTCACACTTCCCCTCATGCACAACCCATTTATCAATGCTGTATAACTGATCAAATTCATTGATAAACCCATTTTTCCCATCTTTTCAATGATCCCGAACACTTTTCCTATGTACCCTTTTGCCAAATAAGCACAAATAATCGCAGTCAAAGAATTATCATCTACGCAAATTCCTCTCCCAGTCATCATTCTAACACTCTCAATGTTAGGAACCTCCCCAATTTGCAGTAGAAGTTCACCGTCTTAAAAGAACAAGAATTTGGAGTGACACCGTTTCTTACCGCCATCTCGACGAATACGTACTCGATCAAATCCTTCGAACCCGAGTTGCTCGCAAATCTAAGTGCGCAATTCAAAGTGTGGACGTCGATTGGTAACCCTTGATTCTGCATCTCAAGAACCGTATCGATCGATTCCTTTAGCCTCCCCATGCCCGCCAAATTCTCCACCATACGCCTGATCACTTCCTGAGCCAATTTTCGACTCCCAGAACGGATAAGAGGGCTCGCCGCAACCAAATAAAGCCGAAGAAACCCGCGGTATTCGCTATGGCCGATCGCCCAATTGAAGAAGAATAGAGTTGCTTTGGGACCCGCCTTTTCTGCGATCATAGACACGATGGTGACGATCTGTTCGTTGTTTAACGGAGGGATTACGCTGAGGGAAAGGATTCTCTCATCGTTCCCTTCGTCGTGGCATTGAAAGACGAAGTCGAAGACGTCAGAGACCATCTGGAGAGAGGAATTGCGCAGAATTCGTGCAGTGAGATTCCTCGCGACGATGAATTTGCTTTCTATTTCTTCAGGATCGAAGGAAGGAAGAAGAGGAGAGCGTGAAATGGTTGGGTGGTCGACAATTTCGGCGTAGGGAGAAGGCATTGATGCCAAGAAGAATCGTGTGAGAGAAATCATGGGAAGAGGATGATGGTGAAGATTCCTCAATTGGAGGAAGAAGGCAGTCATCTTCTAAAGAGTGAGAGGCTTCTGCATCGTTCTTCTTCTTCTTGCTGCTCGCGAGTGAGAAACTTCTGCAAATACCAGCATAGAGTAGCAGGCGGACGGCAGTGGGCCGGGTCGGAAACGGGTAGAACAGTAACCGACCCATGCTCAAACCTCCATTTTTGTGCCCGTAACTGACCCGGTACCCGCTTGGCGGGTGAAACGAGCCCTACGGGCATTCATATCCATTTGGCACCCGGTTTTTTTCGTTGTTCTCTTCGCAAGGTGTACACACACACACACCAACAGATGTTGTACTCATGACCTTCAAGTTGGAGGGCTCAATGTGCATCTTCTAAAACACACACACACACACATATATAAGAGAGATGCTGCACTCTCATGCATGCTAAATCATACACAGCAATCAACACTATTACATTCAAAAGATAAATGACCTAGATTCAAAAAGGAAGAACGTAGAAAAAAGTATAAGATTTGTTGTACTTTTGTTTATCCAACATTGATATGGGGCTTAAGAATCAAGATAGCCGACCCCACTTAGTGTGAGATAAGGCTTGGTTTGGCTGGTTAATCCAACATTAATAGTGTTCCCTTTTCTTTCACAACACTAACAAGAACTGCCTCTAGAGGTGTGTAATGTAGCCACTTTGCATAAAACTCCAAGGCTACGCCTCTCACCCTTGGTTTAAGCTTGGGCATGATCCACATAAGGGGGTTTTGGTGCAGTTGTACGATTCTACTTTTTACTTGACTACTACGATGCTGGTCAGGATTGGGCTGCTCAAACTGGTTGTGACAGTTATGCAGGCTCAACCCTACGTGTTGTTGAATAAGGACCCTGCCACTATGCCAACAACCAGCGAGTGTAACCACTGATCAGCACTGCTATTTTCTTAATTGTTTTATTGGCCATGGCAGGTTGCTTTTAGGACTAAGGTCTTCCATCCGAACATAAACAGCAAAGGAAGCATATGTCTCGACATCCTAAAAGAGAAGTGGAGCCCTGCACTCACCATTTCAAAGGTAACATTTGTTCGGGTTCTTCACTGTTTCACCATAAAATTGCAATTGCTTGTTCAATTATTTTGAATTTTCTTAGAGAACATTTATGTTTAGCAGGTTCTCCTTTCTATATGTTCACTGCTCACTGACCCTAACCCTGATGATCCTCTTGTTCCTGAGATTGGACATCTGTGTAAGACCGACAGATCCAGATATGAGGCCACAGCTCGGAAATGGACTCCTAAGTTGGCGATGGGCTGAATAATTTGTTCTCGAAAGGCAAAATATCTTAGAATAGGCTATGCTAGTGGTTTTCTGAATAATAACCGAGTTAAACTATAATGATCCTTCCTTAATATATTACCGATGTATTGATGGTCTTGAGACTTCCATCTTTGTAATATGTAAGTGTTCGTGAATTGGATGAAGTTGATTGACATCATTGCAAGCATTTACTCCATGATCTCTATACTGCAAAATGGATTCTCGCAAGCTGGAGAAACATGAGGATTCATTTCATGCAGAAGCTAAAATGTGAAGATGGAGTCTGTTAAGAGTCCACCTCCTCAGGTATTTCAAGGAGATGGATTCTTGAGTTCTCCTCTCACAAGAACCCATTCTTTCAGGGCATAGAAAATTCACCTTTCCATGCCTTTCGGAAATGCTTTTGTTCATCAAACAGCCGTGGTGAGCACAGACAATTGCAGCAATTTTCTGCCTTCCTTCTGAAAATCCAGAGAGGAAGGGAGCCCATGAGTTCAATGTAGTAACCATGTAGCGAAGATAAATAAGGCCTGAATTTTTTTTGCAGCTTTATTATATTCAGTTTCCTACTTCAGAAGAAATGTCCTCAGAAATATGAAGATTTCTTGACTTGAAGCAACGAATACAAGAAACTTTATTTCGTGTAGCAAATATGACAGGTAAGGTGAAAAAAGAAAAGAACTTGCTCACAAATCCTTTCCAACTGAATCCTGCAGTTCAAGAGAAGCAACCATAAACTGCAAAGAACATTAAATTTGAAGTAGATTACTCTTATAGGAGAGGTAACATTATTCGTCAAGTAAAGAATACAATACATAGACACGTTGAAGGCAAGATTAGCAGCAGCATGTCTGAAACATACAGACAAACAAAAATGGACCATGGTTCCGTTTCGTGATAGAAAGAATAGATGATCCGTATTACCTCACCATGGTGAAAAGGAGGCTGTCTTCATTTCTCCTGCTGTCAAAGACTCATATCTTATAGTTTTCACACTCTTGTCGTTTTAGGCCCAAATTTAAAAGTTTGGATTTAGGCCTCTACTTGTCTTGAGCCACCCCAATTATGAAGCACAGCGTTGGATACACAAGACTGCTTAAGAAGCCATAGTATAAGATTAAACACAATTATATAAATGTTAAAAATGGTGTTCTATCACAAGGATCTAAAAGTGACAATCAACACAGCAACAAACCATGGAAGTCAGATTCAGGGCGTTATATTGAGCGTCCAAAACTGACAAACAGCCCAAAATATGTTTTATATGAAGGCATGCAGCAAGCATGAGCATGCCCATCCGCCCTTAAGCATCACATCTTGTGAAATGTTAGATCAATACCTACTAAGAAAGCATGATACAAAATATGCAGCGACTCTGCCATACAAATTTCAGAAGAATATGCGCATACTCCAGAGATCGTATAATTATCCGTTTCTATAAAGCAATTTCATCAATGCATAAGATGATGATAACGTTAATCCAGTAAAGCAATTTCATTGTTTCTAAAAACTTAGAACTAATTATCCATTTCTGTAACAAGTTCCAATATAAAGATGTACACACACATACAAGTACATGCATGACAATACAGACATGGGAGAAAGATTCATTCTCTTGTGAGTATGAGAACTACTGCAATTTGTGATGGCAACAGTTAATCAATACATCAAAAAGATGATCATGATGCGTCATATTGCAATATGAGTATGAGGATACTACAATGAAAATGAAACTAATCATGAGAAAGTACATCAACAACCAACCTCAAGGGTGTTGAGTTCTATTTCCAATTGTTAAAATGAATCGAGGAAGTTGTGGGAAGAGAAGCCATATTATTATAAAGATTTCTTGCTTAATACTCTAATTACATGATAAACTTGATTTTTTAAAAATAAGGAAGTGCTTGGGAGAAGATGATGCTAACAAGGCAACAAGATTAAATAAACTGTCTCCCAACTACAGGTGAAGGCCGTTTTTGCAATATAAGTTCTAAGCATAGGAAAGGGGGATATCACGTGCAATGCTTTCATTGCTTGCTTAGTTAAACCCACAATAGTGGATTTGTGTTCTGTAACCACAAAGAAAAAGCAGTAAAATATTAAAGGTCAACTTCCAATTAAGCTTTTTAATTAAGCGGGCCTTCTACCATGGACTCTTGGAGTGAGAGAGAGAGAGAGGTTTTAGGGTTGCCGAATGAGACGAGCGGCCCATTGTTTAGTTTGTTGGGTTTGGGCTAAGCACCTATCAAGACAACCATTTTTCCATATTAAGTGGTCTCACCTACATGGATTCTTAATGCTACTGAGCTCAATATTATCTCATATTAACATGTAATTGAACAAAGAAATATCTGCTATTGTCAACTTCTTTTAACGTTATGTACTTTCCTCCTTTAAAGGATTTATCATCTAATTTCTTGTACCTTCACATCGGAGCTTCATTTGGCCGTCTTTCTAGAAGCATGCTCAATAAGCAAAATAGTTAAATAATTTCTATCTTAAAAGGTGTTAAACAGGTGGGCATGCATGACCACTTTGTGTCGTGGTGGAAAATTTAGTTGCATTTGTTTATTTAGAATAGCTTATCTCAAATGGTTCAAGAGCTTTATTTTAGAATGAAATAGCAGGCTACTTTAGCTAAATGAACGCACTTCTTTCTGCAATAAAATATTGAACACCAAGATGAACGCTACATCAGTGAGGGCCTTTTTATCCTTTAATTAGACAATAGAGCCCTCATATAAGTCCTTCAGAAGTACATAAAAGTTTAAGTTAACAAAAGAAGCTTTGCATTGTGTCATCTGGCCAAGGTCGGCTCTTGTGAGAAATGGAACATGTCGTCGAACTCTCCTACTAGAAATTCGATTGTACACTTTAAAGTCCTCGAAATTAAATGTTGTGCTTCAATACCATTGATAAATTACTTTGCATAGTTCACTTGTCTCATTTCACTGCTCCTCTTATCGCTACGATGAGCAATAAAATGTTGTGATATTTGAATTCTTTTACATTTATCAAGAAGGATGAAGCCTAGTAAAGTCTAAGATCTAATCTGGGTCCTTACATTGGATTCGAACAAGATGGACAGATGAACGAACTTGAAGGCCAAGATCCTTCTTTACTCTGTATATCAACTTTTGAGGAGAAGTATCAATTTTTCTGGTAATAATATTTTGTATTAAATAACAAAATATTATCTTGCCTTTTCAAGTTAAATGTTAATATGACCGGCTTGCAGATCTTACATAAGGTCACAACCTAAGTATTGAGAATCCAAGATATATATGGTCATGAAATAGGGGTAGTCCATGTCGAACTGTTGAATATCTACTCTCTCTCTCTCTCACACACACACACACACACACACACACACACACACACATATATATATAATATTTCTTCCATACTGTCTTATTTGTCCTTGGACTAATAGGCCTTCTACCTCCACATGACATTGCTCCGTTAGACTTCTGCCCGTCCTAGAAAATTCCTTACTACTGCCTCCCAGTAGTATCAGTAGTGATCTCATAGTTTTTGGTCTGTATGCAGAGCGTTGGATCATCTGGCAGGGTTGTCTAACTCCCACATATCCGGTGGTGAGTTCAATTATCCTCGACATGGATGTGTGTGTGAGGCTTCCGCCTATTGAAGAAACCAAAAAAGAGTTGTTATTAGAAAATACACTACATATTTGGAGTAAAGCTTCTTCTTGCTTGCAGACCAATCGACGTTGGCGCCTCTTTGTATAGAGAAGATTTTGATGCGATTCGGGATCGAGCACAATGGTGACAAATATCATGTAAAGAATCCCACTTACTATAGAAAAACTAAGGCTTGGTTTTTGTTTGTGTTAATATAATCGATGCAACATGATTTCTTTAGAAAACGGCTAATTTGAATAAATCGGTGGATAACGTGTGGAGCACACTCCCTACTACGGTACTATGATCCCTTTCACTGCTTGCGCCTCTCATAACCCAGACGTAGAGGTCCATCCTTTTCTCTGTCAGAAATCCAATTGTTCTCCTTCGCTCGATCTGCATCACTGATTTCGAGGGCTTTTGTTCTTCGAGGGTTTCCGAAATCGGAACCCCTCTCCTTGCGTTCAATCTCCAGATCGCTCCTTTTCTCGTTCTTCCTCTCCCAAATGGATGGATGACGGGTTTCCGATCATAATCGAGTAGGGTACTTCGTTTCGCGAATTGGGTAACAACCACATAGCGAGATGGATGACGGGGAAATCGACTTCTCCAACCAGGACATCTTCTCCGAATTCGCCGGCGGTGGTTGTTCTCTGGAGGATAGCGTGTTCGAGGAGTTCTTCAAGGACAGTCATGCGTGCACTCACACGCACACCTGCAATCCCCCCGGTCCCGACCACACTCACACGCATACTTGCTTTCACGTGCATACCAAGATCGTTCCGGGGTTGGACGACGAGAAGACGAACACCACCGACGACACCGGGGAATCCATCGAGAAGCCCTCTGCCCGGCCAAAGAAGAGGCCGTTAGGCAACCGCGAGGCCGTCCGGAAGTATCGCGAGAAGAAGAAGGCGCACGCCGCGTCGCTCGAGCACGAGGTGCTTCAACTCCGATCTCGCGTGCAGCATCTCACGGTGATGCTTCAAGGAAAGGCCGCGCTCGAAGCCGAAAATGCGAGATTGAGGTCGCTTCTCGTCGATATCAGAGGGAGGATTGAGGTGGAAGTCGGGGCCTTCCCTTACCAGAAAGGGCGGAACGATAAGTTGGGAGACGGCGCCTCGGCGGATTCTGCGGGCGGGTATGTGCTGAATCCGTGTAATTTGCAGTGTGGGGATGATGCCTCTTGCCTCGGTCCCGGGTTCGCGACGAAGCCCGGAGGTTGTGCGGTGCAGGAAAATGGTGGCAGTGAGCAGGGATTCCGGGTTTGCGATGTTGGAGTTGAATCGAAGGAATTTTCTGGATGTAGTCATATAAGTGTGGATCCGACAGTTCCGGCAGCCGCCTGCGGCACGAACAAGAAGAAAGGTGAAGTCTTTTTGATGATCATTGGTAATTCTATTGAAATTCTGTAAGGTGTTCGTTGATGAATCGTTTTCTGATCTTTGATTTTGTGTTCGTTCAGGAGCTCGTAGCGCTCCCATTGAAGGATGAATCTTCTTGGATTTGGCGCTATGGTTTTGTACATGCTTGTTCATTTATATGGAGTTCTTGCGTTTTGGTTTGCAAGCATATGTCGGGCTGATACCTACTTTTCTGCTTTCCTTATCTCTTTGCGAGTATAATGAAGGATGACTTTGATAACCTCCTTGTTGATACCATCCAGTTGCCTATGCCTTGTAAAATTATAGCCTTCAAAATAAGTTAGTAGGGGATAATTAGTTTGTTGTAGTGAAGGGGAAGGTTCTCTCAAAAGCAATACAAGGGGAAGTTAGTCTAGTATGACTCTTTTTTGTAAACATGAACTGAATCGCTACCTATATAAAATGGTTGACTTTCTATTCATATGCAAACAACGCTTAAATCGTTGGGTATACTTCTCTTCCTGAATGATTCAGTTGCTTATTTGTATCAGAAAAGAGGGGTCCTGCTGTTGAAATTATTGGGTGTCTCTTTGCTTGCAGAGCTGCTATCATGCCGCTCTTTACACGGTTCTATTCTTGAATAATGGTATGGAGGTTCCATTGTATTATTAAAGGATATCATGTTCCACGCTGAAAACCATTTCTTATGCTTTTCTTTTCAGTAAGTTGAAACAGTATAGGGTGGAAATTTGGCTCGAGAAGTGGATGAATATCCGCCCTATTTTTACCAGACTCATAGTTCTTTACAAGATGCAACATCTTTAATTTAACAGACAAATAGACAAATATCTAACATGATTTAGTGACCTTCTCAAGTGGATATCCTTGTGAGTAATAGGGCCTTTTATGAGCTTGCGAAATCTGTGTATTTGGATGTCTTGTATTTCCTGTTAGGGCATTTAGAGGGGTGTAACTGGGGAATCCATGTACATAGATGTGCATACTTAATCAGGTTACGCATACAGGATTCAGGATATTGGAAACTGCCTCCTCGTATATATGTTCATTCACTTGTAATTATGAGCGTGCTTGATGAAGTTAATATGTTCTCTCTCTCGGTGGTATTTTCTTCCTTTTCATCTCCTTCGCTTCCGTCTTCTTCGTCGTCTTTTTTTGCCGATTCTTATACACTAAGCCTATTGGGACATGCTCCAAGTAGACCTTGATGACCTTTCCATCTCATCCACACGACACTCAGGATTAATGCCCGGACTTTTTCGTCTTTATTTTGCATAACAAATGCTTAAACGTGTCAACTGCTCTATTTCTTGTTTTTTCAACCAAAACTTTTCTGATTAGACATATTTATGGTTCAGACTTTAGAAACTTGAAGGCTCTCGGTGCTTCAGTTAGACGAACGTTCCTGTTCTACCTTGGTTTACTTAACTCAGGACTTGCTTTTATTGTTGATAAATCAGACTGATTTTCATATACTTAGTGGTTTTAGTTTGTATTTCATCTACTGGCTTTCAGTGCATGTCGAGTGAAACAAGTCCTTTAACCTGGCTCATGTAAACAGGACGGTTGCAGGGCAAGCTGAAAAATAAATTAGAAGCATTTGGGAAACAAGCAGCAGCTTGTGTATTCATATTTTGAACTTTTAGAATCAGAAGTCTGTGAACAGTCAAAGTAGCATGTTTGACTTGTTATCTCCCCTTCTATCTACTATTACAGAATTAACAATTGCGCATGTAATGCTTACATAATCACACAAATCACGCACAATGAGCAATAGCTCACCTGGCTACAGGGACAACTTACAAGTTGAAGGTCATGGCTTTGATACCTGGGGGTCGAGCATCTTGCTTCCGCCTCCCCATTGTACCAAAACAACAAGCACAAGAATCACGTTTATGTTGGATTGTGATCTCATGCAACGGTTGCCCAGTCACCGTTATGTTATGAACTGGGAGTTGGGAGTTATGGGAGTTGGGAGTTGGGAGTTCTGTGACACAATGTCATTATGTTTATTCATTCTTTCTCTATAAATACACTTGAAATCTCTTGTAAATTTAAGCCTTTAATGACTAATGAATAACAATTATTTATTTAAGCTTGTGCTTTGTTTATTCTCCTTTTCGCATGCACTTGTTGCTTTCGGCTATTTCTTTTTCTTATTTATTTAAGCTTGTGCTTTGTTTATTCTCCTTTTCGCATGCACTTGTTGCTCTCTTATTCTCTTTTCTAAGGGCTTGTGATTGTTACTTTGTGGTATTGTCCACTCGTTTATCTTCTGCAACTATATTTATATTGAAGCATAGACTTCGTTACATGGTATCAGAGTCATTTTTTGATCGTAGGAGTATTGTTCATTGCCTCGGGAAGTATACCAATCATATTTTGTATTGTTTATTGTCTCGGGAAGCTTGCCGATCATATTTTGTAAGTTTAGCTCTTTAGTTTCTTTCTCCTTGAACTATATTGGATTTTTGATTCGGGTGCTTTATTTCATATGACTTCTAATGAACATATCTTAAAATCATGTGTTCAAAAACCCTTATTATGTGTTTATACGGTGGATGATACACAATTAAACATTGATAAAATTGGTGACTTGCAAAACAAGAATTTTGAAGTTTTCAAAATTAGTTTTGTTCTAAAACTAAATTTAAACTTACTTTCGGTATCCCAAATTTCGGATCAAAATTGTGTTATAATCTTTTCATCCACCAGATGTATTGTACATGACCGCCTTTCGAAGAAGGTGATTGGGCGTGGCCATAGAGAGGTTGGACTTTACATTATGGATTATTTGCATAGTATAGGATATGTTAATATTTTGACAAATGATACTCTTTTATGACGCAAGAGACTTCGACATCTTAATGCTTAAAAATTGTATCAATGTCCTCTTCGAATGAAATTTAAGGAATCTTTTTCTTGCAAAGATTGTGTTCTTGGTAAAATGCAACATCTCCCATTTCCAAACAAAACACATGTTACAACAAGACCCTTCGAAATAATTCATTCGGATGTATGGGGTCTGACACCTGTTTTGTATAAAGGAGGCATTTCTTATTATGTTATTTTTATAGATGACTTTACTAGGTATACATAGGTATATCTTTTAAGAGCAAAATTCGATGTCTTTCAAAATTTTGTTATTTTTCATAATCTTGTAAAGAATCAAATTTATTCAGAAATCAAAATTTTTAGATCGGATTCAGGAGGAGAGTTTATGTCAAAGGATTTTGAAAACCACCTCAATAAGTTTGAGATTATACATCAAACTTCTTGTTCTAAGACTCCTCAATAAAATGGTGTTTCCGAACGAAAGCATAGATATATCTTGAAACCACAATAACTTTGCTTTTGTCAAGTGGTGTTTCTAAAAATTTTTGGGCAGAAGCTATTATAACTGCAGTCTATTTAATTAATCGGATGCTCTCTTCGGTTTTACAAAATATGTCTCCTATAGAATTTTTTTAAAAGTTTTTCCTAACTATTTAAGATTGCTTGTTTTTGGATGTAAATGCTTTGTTTATACTGACAAAGATGATAAATTATCATCTCGGGCCGTCGAATGTGTTTTTCTAGGATATGGAATAACCAAAAAGAGATATAGGTGTTATGATTGTAAAAATGATAAGCTTTATTTATCTCGAGATGTTAGATTTTTTGAAAATGAATATGTTTTTAAAAGCATGAATGATGATAGCTCTATTAATGACTCCTCCTACTCCTTGAATGATGATCATTATAAGGCTCGCTTTGTGGCCAAAGATTTTACTTAGGAATATGGAATTGATTATGAAGAAACCGTGACATTCATCATTGGAATATTTATCAGTTAGATGTTAAAAATGTTTTTTTGAATGGTTGGTTGAAGGAAGAAGTATATATGGAGTCTCCTCCGGGTCTCAATCTTCATAGAAACCAAGTCTTAAAGCTCAAAAGAGCCTTATATGGTCTTAAAGAAGCTCCCAAGGCTTGGTTTGATAGAATGACTGAATTCATGACATTGCATGGCTTTACTATCTGTTATATTGACATAACCCTGTTTATAAGAAAATCATCTGCAGGTATTGTTATCCTTTTGCCCTACGTCAATGATATGATTATTAGAGGTAGTGATGACACAGGTATCCAACAAATCAAGGAAGAACTTAGTAATGTGTTTGAAACGAAGGATCTTGGTCAACTTTCCTATTTTCTTGGCATTGAGGTAACTCATGATGATAGAGATTTCTTTTTATCACAAACTAAGTTTACTAATGATGTTATTCTTAAATCAGGTATTACGGATGATAAAGTTGTTGAGACACCAGATGATGCGTCTAGTAAATGGTGAACTTCTGAGTGATCCCACACCTTATAAACAGATGGTTAGAGCACTCACATATCTCACCATAACACGACCTGATATTGCTCATGATGTTCATACTGTAAGTCAGTTTCAGCATGCACCCACCTCAGTGCATATGAGTGTTATTATGATGATTGTTCGTTATATTCGACAAACCTCAACTAAGGGAGTATTTCTATCTTCCTCCTCGTTATTTCAGTTGCTTTCATATACTGATGCTAATTGGGGTGATGATGTAAATGACAAGCACTCTACTACTGGATATTGCATATTCCTTGGTCACTCACTCATTTCATGGAGATATAAGAAACAACAAAAGGTATCTCTTTCGTCCACTGAAACAGAGTATTGTGCAATGGCCAACACTATTACAGAACTAACTTGGTTGTGACAACTACTTCAAGACTTGAGTATACAACTGGGAGCTTCTCCAATAATGTTCTGCGACAACAAAAGCGTTATGTATATAACCAACAACCATGCCTTTCATGAGCGCATCAAGCATATAGAGATGGACTGTCACTATGTTTGTGAAGAGCATCTACAAGGCAACTTGACACTACAGTTTGTAAAATCATAATATCAACTTGCAGATGTGTTCACCAAGTCCTTACCTGCTCCTCGGTTTCAATATTTAATTAGCAAACTTCAAGTCATGAAGCTTTCAGTTTGAGGGAGGGTGTTAGGAAAATGGGTTTGGGCTCCTCTGGCCCTGTCCGGGCAGGCCCTGGCCCACTGAGCCATCAGGGTTAGGGCCAGGGGGGCCACTAGCTGTTGGGGGCTGACTCCCTCACTCTCTCTCACTCTCTTTTAAAGAATTCTGAGGTTCGCTCATAGAAGCTTCTCTTTTACATCACTGATTTAAGCGTCCTTCGATGCTACCGCATGGTGAAGATTGCAATTGTTTGAATTTCAGAATAATTAGCATTCGATGCAATTGGCCTATGGAGCTTATGTACTTTCTACACAACAGTTATATCTTCAGTTTGGAATTTCGTTCAATTGTTCCCAAAGATTGATGTTGCATCTAATGTGTATTGGTTGAACAAGGACTCCATATTGCAGCATGATTCCTTTTTATATTTCAACTAGGTATATTTGATTTAAATCTCCACCGTTCGTTCAATCTTGCAGCAAACATAAAACAACACATTATATAAATTATAATGAAGCTAAGACTCTCTCTCTCTCTCTCTCTCTATATATATATATATATATATATATATATACATATATATGAGATGAAGGGGATACTGGAGCTAGCAAGCATTTTGATCTATTCCATTCTGTACGTAAAAACATTAAGCGAGGACGCGGACAACACCGTCGGGCGAATCAAACACCAAGCAGCAGCTTGTTCTCATCCAAAAACCGGTACTGGGGAACCACAAGGTTGGTGGGAGCAGGACCCTTGCGAGCCCTCCCAGAGCTGTCATAGTGCGAGCCATGGCACGGACAGAACCAACCCTCGAACTCACCTGCGTGCGGCAAGGGGATGCAGCCAAGGTGGGTGCACACACCCACCACAACGAGCCACTCCGGCTTGACCACCCGGTCCGAGTCCGGCTGTGGATCTCGCAGCGAGTTCAGATCGACGCTGTTTGCAAGTGCAATTTCTTCCTCCGTCCGGTGCCAAATGAACACTGGCTTCCCCCGCCACTTGACTGTCGCGACCGAACCCGGTTCGATTCCGGACAAGTCGACCTCCAATGACGAAAGAGCCAGGACGTCCCGAGTCGGACCCATGCTCAGCACGAACTTCAGGACTAAGAGTCGGATTAGGGACGCGTAGGCGAACCGGCCGCCGGACAGGACGAGATAGGCGAAGGCTCGGCGTCTCGGGTCGCCCCCCGGGGGGAGCCGTTCGTGGATGGACTCGTCATAGTCGATTCTGTAGGTGGGGTTCTTCAAGGCTGCCACTGTAGGTGGGAGGAAGTCCGGAGTGTACAGGGCATCTTGTCTTGGACCGGGAATCTCGGACGAAAACCCAGCATGGGATGAACTGGTTGAAGAAGGAAAGTGGTTCAAGATTGTATAAGCGCGATAATGGAAGTGTTGGGAGAAGAAGAACGTAAGCGTCCGCCGTAAGGACGCCCTGCAAACACTGCATCTTGACGCTCGCAGCATCTCTCTCTCTCCAGAACACCTGGGTACTGTCCTCCCTCCCATACACGCAAACATTCGAGAAGCTGATGACGCTGCCAGATGTCTATCACTAAGCAACAGAGGTTTCGTCCGGCGATTTTATTTTCATTTCGACCGATTTAATTAAGGGTCGACATAAACTGGGTTTACTGTAGTTCTTAATTCTCCATTAGATAGAAGTAATTTTTCTAACTTCTGCGCGTAAGTAATATGGCACAATTATGATGGCATTTGCATGGATCATTTACTTTTTTGCTCGAGGAACGTTTAAAGCAACTGTTGTAAAAACTAAATTGCAAGAGCATTTGTTGATGGGAGACATTTTTCAACAGATAAGACTCTGTTACTAGTCCAACCAGGAAAGATCATAAACTTCTCAGAAGCAAATCGCTTGAGCAGATTATACATGTTTCATCTGCGCACGAGACTAAGATTGCATCTTCCTCTGCTGAACATCCCACTCGGAGACTAGGAAAAACTTTATGTTTCCTTCCAAAACCAAACAGAGTTGCTTTGAACCCAATTGATTCTTTCTTCACAAAGCAAGCCTCCATATTAAATACTTATTATGCGCTGCTTGTGAACATGTATGGCACGTTGATCCCATTGTTGTCGATCACTTGAAGAGGACATGCCATAGGGCGCTAAACTCTATCAACAAGAAGGAATGCCATAGGGCACTAAACCCTTTCGATAAGAGGGAACGTTGAGTATGTTCAGGCTCGAGTGATTTACAGGTTCGTGGAAATTCTCAACCAAGTATCTCAAAAAGGATTGTCACAATGAACGCATATACAGCTTTCTAGAGTTTTTGTCGTGTTTTAAATCGAAATCAACTAAAAAAAATCGAGTCACCCCGAATCGAGAGCATACAACTTCATAGAGACGGTATTTTAATTGTGTGCAACTCTGATTAATGCAATTCTTCAAATGTTGAAAAATACAATGTTATCCAACAAACCAAAAATCGATAAATTTCTATAACTAATTCTTTTGTGAAATTTTCAATCTTATCAGTGGCAAGATAACAAGCCTCTGGCTGTATTCAAGTCGACCAGATCTGTTTTGACAAAGCACAATGACATGTCACGCGCATAACCTGAAACACAAAATTGAGACAGCTACCATGATCCATCGCCTCTGAGTTTGCACTGCTGGAAGTGTGGAGGAAGCCAAGAAAGTATCCTGAAACATCAGGAGCAGCCAAAGGCTTCCGCCATGGATCAGCCAGTGACAGCTTCAGCGCAAGGCCGAGGCAGTTCGTCGAAGGAGATGGGCATTTCCCTTTCAGCGATCTCGAACTCCCCCACTACTCAAGATCTAGCTTGGCAGGTATAGATCGGGTTATTGTGGTTAATAACCACATACATAGCCCAGTATGTTGCCCAAGTTGGATTACGATCCATATCCAGACCCAATTATGAAGAAATGTGCATGGATTTTTTTTTTGAGAAACGGATACATCAGTCATCAAGCACAAACATTGACAGGCGCATAGCACTAAACAAGGCATAAAAAGTTTCCCCAGACTATTTAATGTACAAGAGACGCTCAACTGCTCTGTCTAAAATATCAAATAAGAAAGAACCCAGTTCAATGAGCCTGCAATATATTGTACAGATAAACTAATCAAATGTATTATTCAGGTCAAAATGGCCTTCATTCATTCCTTCAGTGTGTCATGATTCCATAACTTGTGACGGTGGGGGGTTAGTTTTCGTCTTGTAAGGACCTAAAAGCACAAATTCTCATCAGAAAAATGCAAATTATCCAATCAGAAAATGACAAACTCCAGACAAGTACACAAGAATCCGGATTGTACGAAACATAATGATTTCAAATAACATGGGCGTATATATATAGAGAGAGAAGAATTTATTAACCATCTCCAATCAAACGATCAACAATAAAAATTTTAATTTAAAAAATAAAAAGTATCATTATTTTTCATACTCTTACATTAAATATTTTTTAAATTTAAATCTCTAGTGAATAGAGATTTTGTAAGTTAGATTTAAACATGAACAGGTGCGCATGAACTCTACTCTTGTATATATATAGAGAAAAAATAAATAACAATAAAATGTTTAAATTATATGATCTTACTAAAACATCTCTACAGTTCGATCTTTATCAATCATAAAGACATGAATTACTTCGCATTAAATGCATGTAAATCTCCATAATTGGTATCCAAGATCAAACAGTGGAGAAGTTTACGTAAGATTATATACCAAAAGACTTTATGTATTACCATATATATAGCTAAAGAATTTAGAGTTTTATAAATTATTATCAACTAAATTATAGTAATTGGCCATTACTAGATTATGCAACAAAAGTATTAAAAATAAGAAAAACTTGGCAACAATTGTCACTCCTCATCCGTGTCGGCAAATAAACGCCATACCTGTCTCTAAGCTGACACTTCATGTCAGTTTTTGTGCGTTGTGTGTTTGTCTGACATACAAGAGTACCTCTCCATGCAGATGAACTTATTGCTTCATGGTTCAATCAAGCATCATTTATGTTGGATTGTAATTTGTAACATATGAACAAAATTAGTTTCGTGTTAATTTACCATTCACTATACAAAGGGCAATAAAGTTGACAAAGTTCAAGGAGGCCAGGGAATTTTGAACAAAACCGAAATTTGACATTTCGGTAGGCCACTGTGGGCCTCCGGGCTTGTATTACTCAACAATGTCCTACCTTTTGCTATTTTGCTCCAGGGGGAGCCCTGGAACAATTTAACTACACGCGCACGCACACCCAAAAAAAAAAGAACGAAATGTCATACCATATGCACCACGAATTTCCACCTCTCGCCATTCTTGAACAAGAGCACAGCAGCAACACAATAAATGTGAAAGAAAATCATCACAGAGGCCCCCCTGGAGCAAAACAGCAAAAGGTAGGACATTGTTCAGTAACTAAAATCAGGGAGAGAGAGTAGGCATCAAGACGACCTTGAGATAGTTTTGAAACTTGTAGTTTCCTCAAGAAGAAGAAAAAGGAGAAGAGCTAATGATCCGGAAAAGATTAGATACGATGGTCCGACTGAATACGATGAATGGGTCAAAACCTATTTGTCGATCAAATTAGCTTTGGACTAGGATGTGGAGGCATGACTTACACCAAAAGAAGCTGATACACAAATATATTCATTGGCAGCTTCGTAAGTATCAACGCGCAATCCGCATTCAATGCTAAATCAATTGAAAATATATTCACGTCAACCAAAAAATTGTACATCTTAACCATCGATCTAACAACTGACCAGTCAAGATGAGCACACAAACTTCAGAGCTTGGAAATAGATTACCTTAATGTTTAGAAAATTGCGTAGCTTCCTCCTCATGCAGCAAGTATAGCAACAGCATGCAAATATTAGGGAATAAGCCATCACATCGTTACAGGCTTGCCCTGGGGCTGAAAATACAGAAGACCAGGATTACGTTGACAATAGCATAGACTCACTTAAACAAGAACCAAGATGATTAAAGCAAATATCAGCCACGAATGATTGACATCAAGCAAACTGCAAGAAGTCCAATATCTTTATGCAGATATGTAATTCCGAAAGACACCTAGGATTTTCAGTTTCATTCCCTACATGAAAAGTTAGGCGTGTAGCAACAAGAGGATGACAACATTGAAAACCACTTTTCCTCAAAAGCTTTCAATATGTGGATACAAATGACATCTGTCATTACCAAAGACATTGAGAATTTTCAGCTTCATACTTTACATACAACAATAAATTTTGGAGATGGATCCAACAACGAACCTAAACTAAATGATGATCTGCAGCCACAAAGAAACACAAAGCATTTAACTGTTTCCAGTGAACAGTTAAGTTCCATGACTAAAGCAGATATCAGGGGTTGTTGGAAGTACTCAAGCATGACCAACTATAATTGCAGAACATATAAACTTCCAATACACTGGAAGCATAAAGACACGATAATATACTTCATGAGAACTGAGGTCATTTGAAAGACCAATGAACAATTACATTCATTGAATTAACTGTGTTTGCTCCAGCAGGTTTCCTGTACTGTTATTACTTTCAAGCACATAAGAAAGATTAGTCTATAACTAAATTAGAGTATTTAATGTTTTACAGAGAATCACAAGGAACTTAACAACAAATGAGGAAAGAAAATATATATGAAAACTTCAGGGGTTGTTGGAAGTACTCAAGCATGACCAACTATAATTGCAGAACATATAAACTTCCAATACACTGGAAGCATAAAGACACGATAATATACTTCATGAGAACTGAGGTCATTTGAAAGACCAATGAACAATTACATTCATTGAATTAACTGTGTTTGCTCCAGCAGGTTTCCTGTACTGTTATTACTTTCAAGCACATAAGAAAGATTAGTCTATAACTAAATTAGAGTATTTAATGTTTTACAGAGAATCACAAGGAACTTAACAACAAATACAACAACAACAACTACAACAACAACTAAGCCTTTTCCCATACTAGACGGGGTCGGCTACATGGATTCTTTGTTTCCACAGATCCCTATCGTGTGCCATGTTAGCAGTTAACTCCCAATAAGCTAGATCATTCTTTATTGTTTCTTTCCAACACTTTTGTGGTCGTCCTCTACCTCTTTTAATACTTTTCAAATATAGTTTTTCTAACCTTCTTACAGGTTCTTTTGATATTCTTTCTATATGTCCAAACCATCTTAAACGATGTTCTCTCATTTTATCCTCTATTGGTGCCACTCCAGATTTGTTTCTAATAACCTCATTATGTATACGGTCTTTTCTTGTATGACCACTCATCCATCTCAACATCTTCATTTCTGTCACAGACATCTTTTGTACATGTTGATGATTAACTGCCTAACACTCAGAACCATAAAACATGGCAGGCCTAATTGCTGCTCTATAATATTTACCTTTTAATTTTAATGGTATCTTCTTATCACAAAGAATACGTGATGCTCCTCTCCATTTTAACCAACCAACATTAATTCTATGTGTAACATCTCCATCAATTCTTCCATCACTCTGAAAAATTGACCCTAGGTATTTAAAACTTTCCTTTTGGGGAATGCAATGTGTGCCAATTTTAATTTCTATGTCCTCTGAAGTAACCAAATGATCAAACTTACATTCCATATATTCTGTCTTTGTTCTACTAAGTAGGAGGCCTTTGCTTTCTAATGTTTCTCTCCATAGTTCCAATTTTCTATTAACTTTTTCCTTAGACTCCTCCGCTAATACAATGTCATCTGCAAATAACATACACCAAGGTACTTCATCTTGAATATGTTTTGTTAACTCATCCATCACCATTATAAATAAGTATGGACTTAAAGTTGATCCTTGATGTAACCCAATATTAACTTCAAAGAAGTCTGTCGTTCCTTCATGAGTCCTCACACATGTTTTTGCACCATCATACATGTCTCTTATAAGGTTAATATATGTCAATGGGATACCTCTTTTTTCCAAAGTTCTCCAAAGAACCTCCCTCAGTACCCTATCATAAGCTTTTTCTAGATCAATAAATATCATGTGAAGGTCTTTCTTTTTTGCTCTAAAATGTTCCATAAGACGTCTCAAAAGGTGAATCGCTTCAATAGTAGATTTGCCTGGCATGAATCCAAATTGGTTCTGTGTTGTACTTGATACTTGTCTTAACCTACATTCGATAATTCTTTCTCATAATTTCATAGTATGACTCATTAACTTGATACCTCGATAATTCGCACAATTTTGAACGTCTCCCTTGTTCTTATATATGGGTATAAGTGTACTTGCTCTCCATTCCTCGGGCATCTTTTGGTTTTTCCATATTTCATTAAATAATCTTGTGAGCCAAGTGATTCCTATTTCTCCTAGTATTTTCCAAACTTCTATAGGAATATTATCTTACCACCCTTCATATGTTTAAGAGCCTCTTTGACTTCATTCTTTTGAATATGTCGGTAGAAATTATGGTTTATATACTTTTCTGACTTGGCTAAATCTCCTAAACTAATACTAACATCTTTATTTTCATTAAAAAGATTATAAAAATAGTTTTTCCATATATTTCTTATATCATCATTTGCCACTAGATTTTTTTCATCCTCATCTTTTATGCATCTAACATAATTAAGATCTTTAGTTTTCTTATCTCTAGCCCTAGCTATCCTAAAAATATCTCCTTCACCCTTTTTTGAGTTGAGTTTTTTATATAAGTCCTCCCAAATCTTAGTTTTTGCTTCACTAACGGCCTTTTTTGCTTCATTCTTTGCGTTCTTATAAGCTTCTAAAGTTTCACTAGTTTTCTTAGCATAATGTAATTTGTAACATGCCCTCTTTGCCTTGATTTTATTTTGTACTACTTCACTCCACCACCAAGCTTCTTTTTGTGCCGGTACATCTCCCTTAGATACCCCTAATACATCTTTTGCCACTTTCCTAATATGTATAGCCATATTGTTCCATATATCACATGGTGTGCCAACATAATTCCAAACATCTCCTTGAAGGACTTTCATATCACACGGTGTGCCAACATAATTCCAAACATCTCCTTGAAGAACTTTGTGTTTAAATATATCTTGAAGGAACTTAACAACAAATGAGGAAAGAAAATATATATGAAAACTTCAGGTCTGAGAAAGTTCAGAACACCCCATGATGTGATAATCAATTGAGATGAGTAACATGAATGCCAGTAAATTCCATAACAGGTACTGCATTAGTAAAATAGAGGTCTAAAATGGAAATATTCTTCATTTTCAAATCTCCAAATATGAAACTTATCCACAACTTTAATTTCTACCTACTATGTTCCACAAGGATAGAAGAATGTCTTTATACCTGAAAATCAAATGATCTACTTATTACTTATGATGAAAAGTACAGCAGGATTGTAGAGCTCTGTTGAGATCTTTTTTCTTATTTCTCTTATTTCCTTGTTTTAAGTGCTACTAAGAGGACTCCCAATGCTCCTGTTATGTATTTCTCTTCTCCTTTAATAAATTCTTCTTTTTTTTGAAAGAAAAGGGGCTTATTATGCTCATTGAAACTATACCTCTACAATTATTATGATTCAACACACAAGGAAAAAGCAAAAAGAAATGCAGCTCCAACAATTACCACTACCAACTTCTAGTCTCATTCAAGGTTCACAGAGAAACAGGTGTCCACCAACACAAATTCTTCATGTACATCACAGACATCTATCCTATTTACAAAAGCACTAATCATGTACATCACGCAAGACACCTTCTATTTCCTAATCTTTCCTTCTAATTCTCATGAAGTTGTATATTTCATCCAGTTAAGTGTCCAACAGCAGCTCGTGCAAACCACATACAAAAGCACAAATTGCAGTAATTAGAAATTGATGAAAGAGAGAAAAAGAAAGTCAAACTCAGATCTTTCAACTGAATAGATCCCAGATGCCCAGAACACCACTCCTCAACCGCCCCACACCCCCCCAAAAAATAAAAATAAAAATAAAAATAAAATGCTACCTCAGCAGAGGCATGCTGACTATAAGATGGTTATGTACAAAGATGAAGAATAAACCTCACAGTAATAGGTGGAGAATATATGAAAAAATTAAACTACCAATCTTCACACAGGTACAAATTAACAGATATGGAAATTAGGGGTTTTTGTTGCATCATACATAAAGACTTAATGAAAAAGTAATAAAGGGCAGATATACAAAAATAAAATAGTACTACTGACTTAATGAAAAAGTAAAAGGAAAGGCATTCTGGTTAATAAGACTACAGATATAGTGAACCACAATATACATGTAAATAAGCTTTGGGTGAAGAAAGAAACTATTCTATTATAGCTGACCAAACCTAAAGACAAACAAATTAACAGCAGGAGAAAACATACAAAGATAAGGTTCAGAACAACAAGCAAGTAAATCAGTATGCCAATCTTCCTGCTGATATGAACCTCCAGTTGACAGCAGATCCTTTTCTGAAACTGATGATCTGTTTGAACCCAGGTATATAAGCATCAGACTCAATTCAATGTAAGTTAGTAAGCAAAAAGGTAAAAGCGATAAATTTCTAAAAAACTATTATTGACTGCATGACAACATAACAAAGGGATGGAGGAAGCAGAAGCTTTAGAGTAGTGTATGCTACTCAAAGTTATAACAAAGGGAAAACTTTGGGTCTTCCTAGATGTCAGATGTGTATGGCTCAAAATTCACATAACTATTCCAATTTATGGTCTCTGAGTGAGCCCAAACACATTAAAATTTCATGCCAACTAGCTTGGATTTATGGTCAAGAAGTTATTCTGAGTGAGCCCAAAACACATTAAAGCTGTGGAAGAGAGAAATAAATTACCTTGATGCTGAAAGATTATCACTTTTTTTATGGTGTTTTTCATCTGATGAATGACCTTTGTCACCATTGGCATCAGAATAACCATAGCTACTGTACTCTACTTTCTTATGACTTTTTCAGGTGAAAACTTCTCTGGAAGAGAATAAGCTGCAACTTCTGTGACATCTAATAAACGTTGAATGAATTCACACTGATTTATATCCATATTTGCTTGTGAAAGTTGTAGCTCGAGTTGAAGCTTTTCATTTTCTTTTTAAGTGCTTCTGTGAAAGAAAAGTTGGGGTAAGAACAGGAAAGAGTTTTCTTCAGCACTACAGTGTCATCTTTGTCAGGCTCGGGTTTTAAAATAACAGTCTGCATCTTTTGGTCCTCATCATCCAATGTGTACTCACATTGATCTTTTTCAATAACTTCGAGTCTCTCCTGAATATTCCAAAGAAGCAAGAGATAGTTAACTTAAGTATTCAGACCAAATTTACAGACCAAATTTACACACAGATGTTACCAATAAAGTTACAATATGAAGCAGATCAAAGTCTTTAGAAAGGTTGGGAAATTTGAAATTCTGATTAATCCAAAAGCAAAATGCTGCAACTTGTGCAACACCATCACACACACTCACAAACATGAGGAAAATGAACTGGGATTTGATTAATTGCTCGAAAAATTACAACTTGGGTTACTGACTTTTATATAGAGATGCCTATAGAAAGGACAACTAAGGCTATGATTGGATGGAGGAGAATGGAGGGAAAGGGACGGAAGGGGGGAGGAGGGGAAGGCTTATTTTAAACTTTTTAAGCCTTCCCTTCCCCTTCCCCTTGCCCTCCATAATCCTCCATCCAAACTTATCCTAAGGGAAAATTAACACCCAACTCTATCTAAAAGTTTAAAAATGATGCAGCTAAACCATATCAACTGCCCAGATCTTAACTAATGAGTTGGAGTTCTAAGTTACATCAAATGCTACAAAGCATCAGGGTTATCCTTATAGCAAGTGGTGAAACACAAAGCATCAGGGGATATAGTTGTGCATATATATGTAGGGAAAAGACATGATCTATCTCTACATATGAATACCTAGAAGTATGAATCTCAATATATTGAGTTTCAAAAAGAGTGGTCGCTCAAAACCCATTGAAACAAGTACTCTAAATGGATCCTTACAAACGCATATTTCAAACTAATATTTCACATATTTAAGCACATTACCCATTTGTCTGAGTTGTATCCAGTATCAAATAAACCACATAATGTGGTTGGCTGGCTGCACAAGTTCAGCACGTGGAACTTACCAGCATAGGACCCTTATTTTCACGAGTCTGGATTTTACACTTTCTATGCAGTACTCCCAATATTCCAGTGTGGCGGCTGTAACCAATCAAAGAACAAACTATCTGAGCCACCTAGCTAACAAGTGGAATATGCCGGATAACAAGTTTAGGTCGTTTTGATTCCGGTCACCCAAGTCTTCCACCAAGAGTTAGGGAATCACTCAAATGAAGCACGCCTCATTTCAGTCCTGGATATACTCAAACTAACATTGCTTGCTCAATAGATTTCTAAAGAAGCTGGCAACAACCTTCAAAAAAATGTTGAAAATCAGCCAAAAGTTGAGTTCCTGCTTTATTGTTTTTGCCAGAGGACTTACCTGAATTGTATCCCTAGGCAGTACCTTAAATGATAACTTAAATTCCCACTACCCAAGTAATAGCAATAGTGTTAAATTAATGGCAAACTAGCAAAGATGACTTATGCAAACAAATAATAGCAACTAAGATGTTGAAAGATTCGAATGAGTAAAACCACAAACTTTTCCCTTTTTTTTCTGGTCAAACAAAACTCAAAACACCATTCACAACAAGGGATAGCTGATAATTGAGCACAGTGAAGGAATAACAGATACCCTGACTCGAGCATTGTCGACTAGAGTAATGAGAGGAACAAGGCGTAAGTATCTGTCAATTTCATTCTGAGCCTTCCTGAATTGATAAACAATGTTCCAGCCCATGGCCAGCAAATAAAGATAACTCCGGTCCTGACAACTATTGACCAAAATGTAAGACCTTCTCAGGGCATCTTCTAGCTGCTCCAGAGGCTCCCGGGTTTCGGGGTACCTCTTAAGCTCCGAGATCTTCAGTTGCTCCAGCAAGTTCCCAATCAACTTCAGATGCTGTGCAAACTGCCTGCAATTCTTCTTGTGCATCCCATCATTAGAAGCCCAATTCTGCTAAATTTAACCCAATAAACAGTGGATTGCAGCATAAGAACTTCGCAGTAACTTATCAATTCTTCACGAGAAAATGCCTAAGCCAGGCATGAGAAGAAGCTAACAACCGCCGACCTGGAACGAAACAAGAATAAGTTAGATAATGAAGCAAAGGGAAGAGGAAGGAGACGAAAAAAACATCCAGTTTTAGTTTCTCCCTCACAGAGAGAGAGAGAGAGAGAGAGAGAGAGAGAGAGAGAGAGAGAGAGAGAGAGAGAGAGAGAGTAATTCAGGAACTGAAGAAGCGTTCGCTTGAAGAAACGCATGGAAAAGCGTCAACACTTTCATAAGAAAGGAAAAAAAAACACATGCACATAGAATAGAAGAGAGAGAGAGAGAGGAGACGCATTGCTCTCTTACTGAGCCGACCGGGAAAGGACTGCCGACATCCGTGGTTGACCGGGTTTCGGGCCGCCGACCGGCGCCTTGCGGTGACTCTCTCTCTCACAGAGTCATTCGATGAACCTACCGTTAAAGTTAAAGCGATCCCAGTAGAAAGACAAATATACCCTTTTCACTCATCAAAAAGGCCGAAACTGCATCTCTCTCTCAACACCTTTGATAAGTTTATGCTTAGCAACTTAAATAATACCAAATTTAACGAAATGAAACGTCTTTCTTTTCTCTCGAGATATTACACAAATATTGGAACATACAATGACACATTATTATTGACCTTTCACTTTTTTGAGCTCATATAGAACATAGATATATCGCTTTCCACTTACTACAAGTTTTTTTTAGTTTAAGACAAGTACGGTTAGCCACAAACTATTGTAGTTCTTGCGAAAGCAAGCTTATATCGAGGTGTGCCATGTAGAGTTGTATAGATAAGAAACAATCTCGAGAATGATTTTTTTGTTATTTGTCACATTCAACTTACTTAAAGGATCACTCTTTTATGTTCGGTTCTAAGTTTGGATAAAGAGGAGGATTACATTATGCTTTCAACATTTAGCATAAAACTTTATCGGACTTATTTATGGTGAATTCTACAAATTAAGATAGGTATTCATGAGTTAAAAGTTTTTCGTACTACAACAGGTGAAAAATATAAGAAGCACTTATTTTCTCACTATTTATAAAATTGAGAATTTTTTTGTCACAAGAAAAGGGCAAATTCTAATACACATTTGCACCCTATGGTAGTCGAACTTTCCACCAGAAGCAACTGTGAGTAGAAATAACTTTTTGAAATATGTATAGATTTGTCTAATTCGCAAAAATTTCATAAAGGAGTTTGAAAAGAGGCCACCGTTAATTTAGGTAGCTATCGGTAAATTTTATCCAAGAGAGGCGGGACCCTGTTGCCTAAACCCGCCTGCAACAATGACGCGGTAATTGAAACATATATGAGGGTAAAAGAGTCTTTTCAATGAAGATGCTGTATCCCCTCCCGCCACGGCGTGCGTCAGCTGTCAACAGCCCGTGACTCCTTTTCGCACACTCTAGATTTGCTTCTGGATTGGCCTTGACATGGACACGATGAATAGACTCTTGAGACACCGATTGACTCGATTACCATTCTAAAGCGCCAATGGTGACTCAAATTATTGCATGAAATCAGTTCGAGGGTGTAACACGAAGACTTCCTTAGAGGCTACCCGTTTTAGTGATATTCTCAACTAAACAAGCTTCATTTACCGTTAGCATGAGAAATTTGGCCAATTAATGCGGCGACGACCACAGATCAGATCGAAGATCCGGCAAGATTCAATGCAATACTTTACATCACAAATTTTTTTCCTTTGTGTTCAATGGTGAGATTTAAGCTAGATGCACATCCCCGATATCGAACTCGAGACCTTTCTTTTCATATGGTTCAAGTGCAGAAACCACTTTTGGTGTCAGTTGGCCGCTTTATATGGTTAGGTAACTGAGTGTAACTGCAGACCACAAGGACCAAATAATGAACGAATCGTGTCCTCTCCCTCGTCACGAATCAATGACAGTGGCGGCCAGTTAGAAATTGCCTTTTAGTCTTTGGATCAAACCCCACACTCATTCAAATACAACCAACCCTGCCCCGCTTCATCCTACAAAAAGTAATCAACTTAAATAAAAATCAGTTAATATTATATTTACATAAAGTATACATTTTACTATATGGTATTTCACATTATTAAACTAGAACGATCATATGTACAAGTCACATATTTATATAATATATATATATATATATATATGCATATAAAATGTATAATTATTATATATAGAAAACACATATCCACATGATTTATGTATATTTTATATACACGCTACACACATACACATACATACAAATATATATATATACATAAAAAAACTGATTATGCTCATTTTTGACATGGTTACTAATATTAAAAATCATTTTTATCACATTCATACTCTTTAAAAGCAATGATCAAATATGAGTAAGTAAAGTAAGCAATGATCAAATATGAGTAAGTAAGGTAAGTGATCATAGGATCCTATATATATATATAGATAGAGAGAGAGAGAGAGAGAGAGAGAGAGAGAGAGAGAGAGAGAGAGAGAGAGGTGGTTCTTAGCACATTCATACTCTTTAAAAGTAATGATCAAACCTGAGTAAGTAAGGTGAGTGGTTATAGGATCCTATATATATATATATATATAATAGATAGATAAATAGAAAGAGAAATGTGGTTCTTATCACATTCATACTCTTTAAAAGCAATGACCAAACATGAGTAAGGTGAGTGATCATAGGATCCTATATATATATATATATATAAATAGAGAGAGAGAGAGAGAGAGAGAGAGAGAGAGAGAGAGAGAGAGGTGGAAAACTCTACCTCCGCCTCTTACTTCTTCTTTGCTTCCCTTACATTGCGATCCCTACACCCATGATATTGCGTGCACGCGTGAGTGTGGGTTCGGCCTCCCACCATAACAAAAAAAAGAGAAGTCGTTGCCACTATGGCCCACGGTCACCAGTCATGTGAAGTAGAGAAAATTTAATGCCATATTTATGGTGAATACATCATCGTGTCACCTATCTGGCTGTAAATGGACGCTGAGCTGCGAATGATTTGTCTTTAAATGTTCAGTTCATCTTGTTCGCTTTCTCTTTCTTGTCAACTTAATTTCTAAGGCTAAGGAGCCACGACTCTGCTGGTCTGGTCGTTGATTGGAAACAACATCAAGTGGAAGGTTATGAGTTCAACTCTGTACGGGACAAAGAAAGTATTTGGTAGTCCCGCTAATCAAAGCTTAATTTGTTCTAAATAAGTATTTTTCTGCCATGGTAACGGCTAACTTAGCACATGATAGGGCTCCATGGAAACAAAGAATCTATGTAGCCGACCTTGTCTAGTATGGGAAAAGGTTTAATTGTTGTTGTTAACTGAAACAATAGAAATTAGGCTATACTTCGCCCTCTAATTCCACAACAAGCATGAAGGGAAATAAAATATTAACTTGAATTTGATTAAAAAATATCATCAAAAGGAAATGAGTGGTTCTAATCTAAAACGACAGGCTCAAAAATCAGTTAGGGCCTCTCCATTATAATCTAAGTCAAAGTTCACACTAATTGTGGATTAAGAAGGGGTTTTGAAAAAAAATAACATATTTTTGTGTTTACCTTTTAGGTGTTTTTTATATAAAAGTTTGAATAAAAGAGAAAGGTTGTGTTATGTACAACACACACAAGCTAGCGCAAAAACTTTATTCACTAGTTCTTCTATAAGGGTGTGATCTTTCTCACAATACAATTAGACATGGATAGTTCTGAACTAGCTTGTTGATGTGAATCAAAACGGAACCACCAGTGGAACTGGAATCAAAACCGATGGTTCCAAACCATTGTTATCTTTTAAATATATTTTCCAAAAACCCTTATTACAAATGAATCATTAGCTCAATCACAAGACACCATTGTACTTGGTGGGAGTTCAACTCACATAATGTTAGCTTCTCTCTCTCTCTCTCTCTATATATATATATATATATATTATTTCTTAAATTTAAATTTTAATCATCTATCATAAAAATAATAAATTTATAAAAATAAATAATTGAGATTTATTTAGATTTACTAGTATTCAAATTTACATGTACCCACACAGTACACCTAAGATTCCAACCAACTAAACACAAAGAGCTGGAATCTTGAAATTGGAACGTAGGCAAACGAGAGCTGAGCCAGCTTTTTATGTTGGTTTACGGGAAGAACTCTGCGAACTTTGTTTTAACCCTCAGCAAGTATACGCGAGGTTTATGGTAGTCTAGAAAATCGAGGTAAAAAAGGGAAGTTATGCACAATGACCAATTACTCAGCCTACTAGTAGATCATTTCACAAGTTTCCGTAAGTAGTTTTTAAAGTTTTAAATAAAAAAATAAACAATTTTCTTCAATAACTTATTAATTATGATCACATCTACCATTACTATCATGAATTAGAAAACTAATCTAACTTACAATAGTTTTTTATTTTATTAAAATTTTTTATTTTAAAATTTTAAAAAAATTATAATACAATACAATACACTGTATCATAAAGTAAAACGATACAAGATACGATAAAAAGAACACTGATTTGGAGACCATTGGTATTCAGTATTATGGTTTGAAGCAGGTATTATTAGCTAGGCAGCTGCATATCAAACGGGTGTTGCGCATGAAAAAGCCTCCAGCACCTATCCCTAACGAGCATTTTTTTTTCATGAGGTACAGTCTTATGCATTTAATGTATGGTGCATAAGCTTGCTTTGTTTTTTGGTCGCAAATGTTTTTCAGTGTAGGAGATGAAAATGGGGTATGGGTTTCGCAACCCAACACTCCAAATACCCCTCATCTATGGTCACTGTTTCTCTCTCTCTCACTTGTCTCATGTCCATCTCTGTCTCTCTACGTATTTATAAATATTTTACTTATAATGTATAAGTCTAGGTATATATATATATATATATATATATATATATATATATATATATATATATATATATATATATATATATATATATATATATAACCAGGTGCAGAGCCATACTAGTGTTAGGGAACGTACTGCACACAACGCTGACGATCACCGGAACCCCCTCCATCAACTGCTTCATCTCTGCCCTGTAACTCGGAATCAGGCAATCTACGACCCGGTGGTCGGAGAATGCGATGGAGAGGAAGACAGCCACCGACATTACGGCATGCAGGAAGTCGACGAACCCTACGCGAAACCGGTCGTCGGTCGGAACCTCCACCTGGCTCCCAGTTTGAAAGACGGCAAGCCCCGACGGCGTGACGAAGCCGTAGTATAGTTTTCCGTCGGGGCCACGGAAACTGTCGGTGAAGTGGAAGAGGAAGCAAGAGAGGGAGCAGATGAGGAGGAGGGAGTGCGTCATGGATTTGCTCATCAGTGTGCATTCTCCGTCGTTTGATACGGCCGGGAGGAGCATCTCGAACGTCAGAAGGGTGCCCGTCGGCAGGAAGTTCGCGAGCATCGACGTGCTCGCGAACGTCTTCTGCACTCGCTTCGCTACCGCTTGTCGTTTCTTCCCTGTTTGTTTCGCCGGACCGTAGGTGGACGGAGAAGGAGGCGCGCCGGAGTCGCATTGGGTGGCGGAGTCGTCGTAAATGCTCACTGCGATTCCCTCCGTCACGTCCATTGTTTTAGTTTTTGACCGGAAAAGGTGTTCAGTGGCGGCCAAAAATGGACTCCGGCGAGACTCAGAGAGGAAGGATGGAGAGAGGGCTCCTCTTCTTATTCTCTCTTCTTCTAGGAGAACGTTGGAGAGTGTAACTACCAACTTAACTGCCTCTCTTTCACACACACAGGATTCAAATCCGAAATTTATCTAAATCAGTTTTCCAAATCCAGTGAAGAAAATGAAGATGAATAAGCTATTCAATAAATATGTACCTGGTACTGATTTTTCCCATAAGAATCTGAATCCGGTTAGATAAGTTCAAAGCAAGTTGGTTTTGGTTTCTAAGTAGTTCTCTCTTTGGATCTGTTAGGGTCCTGCACTTGCAAACTTGGGGTAGCGCTAGCACATTGGATATTCTTTTATGGGTTTGGATTGAACCCAAATCCTGCAGAAGGAGCCGGGTTCTACAAACCTTCCGGGTCGGGTCCTTGCCACCTTTGTTGGATGTAAGTTTTCATAGCAAACCCAGCGTGTTATAAGGTTGAGGTTAATACGCTCAACCGACTGAAGGCCTTATTAGAGAGCTAATTTCCTCCATTCTGCTTATCGTATACAATTAATACACATTAGATGTCAACAATAGAATCTTTTGAAGTGAACCTTTCTCTCGCGTGAATCTCTTTTACAACTACGTTCTTTCTTTTCCAACAAAGGTAGATATTTGATTGAGAAACGAAATAGAGAATGAAGTTTGCTCCATGGTTGTTTAACCAATACAAAATTAAAGAGGTACATTCAGTTTAGAAGCGAAATTGGTGAATTAGCGATCCTGAATTCATCTGTCATTTTGATTGCTGAAGCGATGGTGTCGTCTTCCTGGCTCAAGTGACTGCGTTTCATAATAAAGTCGTATCTGGCACACCATCGTTTCCATAATATGAAGGCATTGTGGCTGTCCCCAAATAGAGCCTTCACCGTATCTTGACGGACTCCTTTGTCTGAGAATCAGTGTCCAAGTAAACTCTTGAAGCATTGAGTGGTCTCTTTTTGTATGGCATCCGTTCCATTGTGAAGTCTTTTCCTCTTCTTCATCTGTCATGACATGAATCCAACGCGGTCGCCTTTGCAATGTGATCAAGTTCGCCGGAGGTGATAGTTTCCGGCACGGTGACCGCTTCAAAGATACATGTACACGGGCACAGTTCTCATACAGAACGTAGGAGGCCCTCCCTCTCAGAGAGAGAGAGAGAGAGAGAACTGAGAGAACTGAGAGAAATGTTAGTCTAATTACCTTTAAAAGCAAGGAGTATGCTCCCGTAGCGTTAGCTCAACATCAAGGAGCTCTAGCGCCATTGCTGGTGGGGAGTTCGACTCGCAGAGGATATGTGTGTGTTAGCATGCCCTAACGCCCTTGCTGGTGGTGGAGAGTTCAACTCACGGAAAGTGTATATGGTGTGAGTTAGGCTTCGGCCTGAAAGAAGAAGAAGAAGAAGAAGCAAGGAGTCTGAGTTAATAACTCACTTGGCTAAGACGTCGACTTACGTCATTAGTTCTATAGAGGGAGTATCTCCCCATTTGCAACAAACAAAAGAAAAGCAAGAAGTTCAAGTTAGGGACAAATTCGAATCAATTCATCCAAATAAATGAACAAAAACGGCCAATATCACACTCACCAACCACACTATTTTAAATCTTTAAATGTATTCAAATACAAATCATGTAGTCACAGGAAACACCAATCGTGTCTCCGTGTCGTATCATTCACCAATCATGTCTCCGTGTCGTATCATTCTTAAGTGTCTTGGTGAGGCGTAAGAACGGGCTCTGATCGACGTCAAAAATTTAGCTCGCGTTTTGAGATCTGGACCGTTCGTTCAGTATCTAAGCGAAACACCCTTATGAAGTCGAGGCTGCGTCGTCAACAATGGACGGCCGGGATTTCTGAAGGTCTGAAATACGTATCACCGTCCTCAACACCGTGCCTAACACGAGAGTGCGTAGGCAAGCAGCAAGCTTTCACGTGTTGCGCACGGTCCACCACACATTCACATTCACATCACGTATACAATTTAATTTAGCATATTGTTTAGTTTAGGTTCGGATCTCTTAGTAGATTGATGAAATGGACCGGACCAAACTTTTTGTTTCAAATCCAAGCTGGTGGGGAGGAGGGGCCGAGGGCCAAAGCTTTTGGTCGTCAAAGTTGACGTGTTGTTTCTTCTCGGAGTTCAAACAGTGTTCAGAATAAACCAGGTGATCAGGGAGGAGGTTGCTTCCGGGTTACAACTTCCAAACCCGGATCCAATTTAGACCTTGACAATTCGGGTCAAACACTCGATACGTGGACCCATCCGTTACCAAACACCTTATCGAAAAGAGAAAGAGGGATTAGTTCAGGAGTCTACTTTTTTATTAGACTCGCACTTCAATTATGAAAGATATGAGAAAGGATACCAGGATATGGATCGGATTCGGACTAATTTAATAAATAGATTAACCTTTTTGCAGATGGTTTGGTGACTTGCAGTTCGGGATCGGGACGATGATCGAAATCAGAACCGAACTGGCTTGGAACCAGAAATAGTTGAATTGAACTTGGTCCCGGTTCCACCTTCTATGGAACTAGAACCGACGGTTAAAACCCCTTATGTGGCTACCATTTTATTATTTTTCGATCTTTTAATATTTTTTCATAGTTTTTATTGGTTTGGGGCTGACTTGGTCTCGGTGTATCCGGAACTGGACATGTATAATTGAAAGTGTTGAATAGTGGATCCAAAATCTATTTGGGTCTCTGATATGGGCCAAATATTAGAAAATCCGATAAGATTTTTTATATTTTTTATTCTTTGAATCCCTTGGAGAATGATTCTCCTCGTCGTCTCCTTTTCTGACTCCCTCTCTTTTCTCTGACTCCCTCGCTCCCTCTCTGGGCGGAGTTCGCCAGAAGCTGGGAAGTGCCATGGAGAGGCTTATCCATTCACCGTTCCTCCCTCACGAGACTCTAACTACGCCGCCTTCCGCCTTCCTCTGCCGCTTTCCTACCCGCTCCGATAGATTCCGCCTCTCCCTTGCCGGATTCCGGCCCGCTCCACCTCGGGATCTGCTCCCTCTCCATCTTCTCCTTCATTCCCGAGAGTCCTACCCGTCCATCAAGATATTCTCGAAGGATTTTTCTGTTAGGGCTTCCGGAAGCGGTCCTCCTCCGGTGGAGTTCCGGCGAGATGCCTCCGTCCCGAAGGAACTGTCTTCGGCGGAGCCCCCGAGAACAGTAACCTTCGATTTCCTAAGAAAGGTATTCGGATGAACTGTTAGACTTATTTATTTATTTTCAAAATTTGAAACGGTAGCAAGGCGGGGTTTTGGGTCTTTTCTTCTTCTTTGACTTCTGATGGAAACGTTGAATTACTGTTCTATTATGTGATTATTGTTACATATTGTCTATAAGAGGGCTGAAGTATTAATAATTTGAATATCACTATTTCGTTGCTAGCGTGAATGTTGTTCGCCTTACTTTCTTTGTATAATTTTTCTTATATACTTTAGCGGTCAGTTTGGATTTGCATTCCTTGTGAAGAACATGAATTTAGATTTGTAGAGATGAGTTGGGGAAGTGTGTAAAATTTTGCTCTGATGGAGATGAGTTTAGAAAATGTGACTCTGCTGAGCTCCATGGTTTATGGTTGTTGTTACTGGTGATGGAAATTTGACTACAACTATATTTTACCACCAATATCCTTGGACTACATTTATATAAGTCTGTGAAATAATTTGTTATTTGGGCCTTTTACAAGTTTAGAACACCATTCCAGTCAAGTATTAGGCACTTGAATTTCTCAACTAGCATGGTAGTGCAAGATTCGTGGGGCCCTTTATACAAATTAAGAATGTGAAATCAATGAATTTAAGTGAGAATTTAAATGCCTTTTTAATATTGTCGATACTTAGCGTGCAAATAATGAATTATACTGAAATTCTGATCCTGTCAATCATTCAAGACCTTAATTGCTTGACCGGTTCCCTTCATTTTCTATGTTGCTCTTTTTCTTTGACTTTTAATTTATTTACAAGTTTGAAGATCACAATCTGTGAGATTCAATCTTATAAAAATCCATTGTGGTTCAAAGTATTCACTAATTAGTTCCAATTGGAGCTCTACATTTTCTCTGATATGGCTTATTTGTTCATTTATCTATCCTTTGTTTTCCTTTTCTCAAAGTCCCTTGGTAATATTGATGTTGAAAAATATCTGTTGTCTATCGAGAGATCATCGGTGACAACTTTGTGATAGAAAAAGAGTAAGGGGCCTTTTAGGAAGGAGCTAGGACAGTCTTCGGCCTGTTTTGGCAAGAAAGCAGGGAGGCAAAGTTACTACAATGCAATGTAGATGGAAAATGAAGAGGGTTACAAAGGGAAAGCCCATTGGAAAGCATGTTTTGAAGCCTATAACTGATTGCCTTTTGTCATAGTTACTGTGTGTAGTTGTACACCTGAAGAGACAAGGTTATCTTCTTTCTCACATGTATTACCTAGCGCAAGATTGTTCCTGTTGGAAAAGCTACTATTATCTGGTTGTGTCTTCATAGGTATGTTTTCTGTTTTCATTATTTCTCAACATTTTTTGATTTGTTAAAGCTGAATATGATGGAAAAGGCGCTTTTTTTTTCTGGCAACATTTTCTGAAACAACAACAACAACAAACTTCTTATATAGCATATAATTAGAAAAATTTACTCTCCAATTTATTGTAGGTAGCAAGCTTGGTTCTGTTTGTTATACGTATACATGTGGCTTTCATATGCGATGCTCTCTTGTTGCATATATCCTTCCATGTGTGTCTTCTTCAATGGTTTACTGTTTGATTAATAAAAGATTGAACATTATAGGTTTCTCCTGTTGACATAAAATGCAGTACCCACATGTTTTCTTTTAATATTTTCATCAAGAGAGTTTCTCCTCAAGGAACTTGAAGCTAAATCTTATGGGAGATTTTTATCTCTTAGGTGTCACATGATCTGTTTAGCTTCATCAATTGATGTTCCTTCAGGCACCCACCCACACACACAGAGGAACCCCTATTGTCTCACTAACCATTTGGATGACCTATTCATGTTCCGATGTGCTGCTAATATGATCAGTCGCAAAATTGTTTGCACACATACAAACACACGCCTTTGTTGTGTCACTAACCATTTGGAGGACCTTTCATTTTCCCTCACGTGTTGCTGAATACAATCAAACTGCAGAATTGTTTGACTGGTAAGGATCCCCTTCTTTAGGTATCTTAAGGGGAGATGGCTTTCTGCCTCACAATCTGGGCACTTGATTTGGATGACAATATGATTTTCTAATTGGGAACTGGATGCTTGTCTTGTTAGCATCTCAGACTTAAGCTAGGATGGCCATTCCTTCATCAATACCATGTGAAAAATCAAAAGAGGCCATCAAGAAGAATTTATGTTTGTCATAACTTTTAACTCTCAATTTGTTGGATTTGGTATACTTTAAGTTTAAGCACACGGTTTATATCCAATCTGAATGCTTAAACATGCATCTATTAAAAAAGGGTCTGGATCACTCTTTCATGGTTTGAAGACATGGACCTGATTTTTGCCTTCATCCCTGGTTGGAAAGTTCAGCCTCGCACCACTAAGTTGGTGATCTAGAACTTTATCTTTGTTTTCTGGTTGTTGTAAGAGCTACCTATAGTTGTCCACCAGTAATTGGCGTCATCTCCCTTATATGTTTCTCTGTTGAAGTCCATGGTGTGGAATTTCTGTCCTGCTATCACTGCAAGCTAGACAAGTTTGTGGTAGGCTATTTAAAATCGGAAGTTGAAATGAGACATGAGCTGGTCAAAATCAGTCCCGGATGGAAGAGTTTAAAATCTATCCTGGAAGCCTCCTTCCTTCTGTAAGTTCAGGAGCGTACATGATGTTGTGCGTGTGGCAGCATAGGAAGTTTGTGACATGTAACCCGTCTCGGTCATTGTTGAGTTATTGTTTAGGATTGGTTTGAAAAGGTCACCTCCAGGAAGCCATCTAAAGAACCTTTGTGGTAAACATGGATGGTATACATTCCTTGTCATGTGGATAATAGAATTTTTATGTGAGCATCTTTTCTTAAGCATTGTCACGCATCATCTCTAATGAATGTTGTGGGATGTCATGTTCATAATGCTTTAGGTCACCAAGTTTCTTACTATCGGTGACGAATCCATGTATTTATTAATTGTCACTTGTCTGAATCTTGGATATCTTCTAGTCTTCTTTTTGCTGGGGATTGGTCATGCATTTACTAGTCATGTGCACATTAGCTTTAGTTGACATGCCTCCATGAAAAACACTACTTCATCCTTCTCACTTCTGTGCCCTCCCTGAAATTTAGCTGCAACAATGAGAAACTTGTCAGTGTATTAAGTTTTGTAGTCACATGAAGAAATTACTATTGGGTGCAATTTGCTCATTTCTGGATACTTTCCTATATTGACTTTTTGGGAATTGATGCTTGTTTTTTTGAAGCCTAGGTGATTGGTGGTGGGCTTGCATGTCCTTACGATGATTTCTCATAGTTTTTGTTTCTCTGGTATCCTTCGGAGAAGCTAATGCAACCAAATCCTGCTTGTATCAGGCTTGTAGGGCTGGGGCGGTGACTTTGCTGTCGGCCCTAATTATAATGTTGATACAACCAGCTTTGACCCGACCTGCATTAGCAACAGTAAAAACTGCAACCGCTACGGGAGGTGCAGCTGTTAGGAGTATAGCTCGCACTGAACTGCTCACGAGTGCATGGACTGGCTTTTTCACTGGTTGCTTGCATACACTATCGGGGCCTGATCATCTTGCTGCCTTAGCACCACTCTCGATCGGACGGACAAGGATGGAGAGTTTCGCTGTTGGAGCACTTTGGGGTTGTGGCCATGATGCGGGACAGGTGTTGTTCGGTTTGCTATTTTTGCTGCTTAAAGAAAGGTTACATATAGAAGTTCTTCAGACATGGGGCACGAGAGTGGTGGGAATGACTCTGCTTGTTATTGGTGCCATGGGAATCAGGGAGGCAACTGAGATTCCTACTCCATGTGTTGCACTCGAAAATGGAGAATGTGTTGCCGAAGTCATGGAAACAACCGTCGGGAAGAAGAAAATTGGCTTCGCTACGTTTGCAACCGGTATCGTCCATGGACTGCAGCCAGATGCATTGATGATGGTGCTACCTGCTTTGGCCTTGCCGTCAAGGTTGGCCGGTGCGGCTTTTCTAGGTATGTTTCTTGTTGGGACTGTGGTTGCCATGGGTAGCTACACTGTCTTCATAGGTTCATTTAGTCAGGCTCTGAAAGATAGAGTGCCAAGGATAACTGAGAAACTTACCTGGGCTTCCTCTCTTGTAGCGATTGCGCTTGGAGTAGCTATAATAGCTAGCCAATTTTTTGGAATCAGATTGTATTGATATTCCTTCCATGATTTATTTGTGCCCCCTTAGCGATTCAGAGATTCTTACCGAGTGATTTGTTGTAAAAGATGAACCACTGGAAAGATCACTTAATGGCGGTGTAAACTATTTTTAGTTGTGTAGACCTTTTGATGTTTGCCAGGAAAAAGAATGAAGCTACATCCTCTTCCCCATTTCTGCTTATTTTGCAATTGTGTCATATTCAAAGCTATAAGATGATGATTAAAAGCAATGGTCATGTATTGGAATGCACCTCAATGTTTCATGATTGTTTAAGATTTTGCTTGTGTGTGTGTGTGTGTGTGAGAGAGAGAGAGAGAGAGAGAGAGAGAGAGAGAGAGAGAGAGATCTGTGGAAAAGTGTTGGAAAGAAACAACCACCATTAATTCATAGTGAGAGGTATTAATGCTGCAGTGACCGGTTAATTGAAGTTTAGGGTGTCTGAAAGAAAAGTGTTACAATCGATCCTCTCTTATCAATAAACTTCAAGTCGTTGGATAATCCACATCATGTATTGTGTGGTACTCGAGCTGTTCTTTTCTTTTTTGGGTACAAGGAGGAGAGGCAGAAGCTAGATGAGTGCCCTGGGTATAGAATTCATTACCTTCAAGTTGTGACTTGGACGCAATGCGAGTCCAACCTGACCTGAATTTAAATTAATCAGATCAGGTGCACCAAACATGAAGTAACATCTAAGTAGGTTTGAATTCTCATTTGATTATATGCCACTTTGCTTTATAGGATGCAGAGCACAAAAAATGAACAAGGCTTGACCAGCTACCTAAAACTTTCACTACAGATAAAGTTTATCATCTAATACATATTCCCCATTTTATTTATAATGCATTACCTAGGGGAACTACACAGAGAAGGTGAGGCTTAGGCACACCGTCACCGGAGCCCTGAGGCTGTGACCGCCACGGCCAGGACATTTTCTGGGTGTTGGCCTGTGCTTGGATTTCGGCCAAAGCCATTCGTTGTCTTGAAGAGAAAAAAGGTAAGAAACACAAACATAAGTTACATTCACGAACAATTAATCCAGCACAAATATTGTTTGAAATAATGGTTATTAAGCTCTGTTATTTCAGTGAAGGTCTTAAAGCGTTACAGAGGAGTTTCAGGCATTGAGCCAGACCTCTGGCTCTCTGGTTCTGACCTGGCTCGGCCGGATGAACTAGAACTCAACTGTCTGTGCAACTGGAACTGGGACCCCCTATGGTTCGGTACTGAGTTCCAGGTTATGAGGAACCGAATTGAACATAAACTGAAACTTGCAGTTTAGAATCTTTGGTTCCAGTTTTGATATCTCACCTTGTTTTTCAAATAAAATGGAACCTAATTGGAACCTGACCTGACTTGAATTTGGAACTGAAACCGGACCTGAAACTGGTAGAACTGGAATAGGACGTGGAGAGAGGAAGGTTTGGTTCCAGTTTCATGTTTAGGTAGAACGAGAACTTCTGGCTTGAAACCGATGGTCGCAGTTTACCCGGAACTGGACGGGTATACATTAAGCCAAAGACGGTCCTAATTGCTACTAAAATATAAGCTCCAGGCCTTTTCTCTTAAATGGAAGACAAGTTTTATAATTATAGGGGCTTAAAAGATATATGAAAAATACAATCACCTGTGCTAGAGTGTCACTAAAGCGATGCAACAATATCTTCTGCTTCATTCAAGCGGGGTCACAAGCATCTAGACATGGCTGGTCCCAAACCGACCCGACGGTTTCAACCGAAGCCGAGAGCAAACCAGGCCAACAAACAACTGAAACCAGAACTGTTGAAACTGGATCCAGAACTGTGGACCACTGGTCTTGGAACCATAACCGTGGAACCATCCATTCCATATGATTTTTTATTTTTTTGGAATTTCAAATTTGTAATATTCTTTTTCCGGTTTCGGGTGGTTTAGGCCCCAAACCAGAACCAGAACCGATGAGTTTCAAACCCAAACCAGAACTGGCCCATCTTGGTTCCTGGTTCTGTCCGTAAGCAGCCATGTCTAGAGTTAGCAGCCTGTCCTTAGTATAGAGATGGGTTCTTTGAAAGAAAGAAATGCTAAAAGAGGAATCTCTCTCTCTCTCTCTCTCTCTCTCTCTCTCTCTCTCTCTCTCTCTCAAAAGCACACATGCAGCACACGGGCTCACACGCACATAAATGTACAGGCACTTGTACTCTTGCATTTACTGGGGCCGTAGTGAACCATATCTTCGTCAGATTTGGATTGGACCAATCCATTTAAGAGTGTAAATTCGGGATCTAAATTAAATGTTTTAATTCAATGTCTACTACAAAAGGGCCCTATGGTAACTATCTAGTGGATCTGAAGCCGGGCAGTGTCTGCAAGATCTGCACTTAAAATTGGTATGCATTTTTCTCACATGATAGCAGGTTGTGGTCTGTCATTATCACAGTTGCCCACTTTCAGTTTCAGATCTGAATCAACCCGAACCTGAAATTTAGTTAGTATATCAGGTAAACGAAACACGAAAGATCATCAACTTTAGCTTGAATTTAATTATTCAGTCAGGTAGAACCTATCGTTCGAAGTGATGAATATTAGCCTCTATGAGTTACATATATACAGGTCATGTATGATCAATTGTACGAAGTTCCACTTAAGCCTATGCTTTCTCTAGGTCGACCTTTATCACCCTCTAACAAATGATTTTGAGGCATGCATTATATATTGAGCCAAAGATAATTCTAACACCTTAAAAATATAGAGAAATATCTCATAAATAACCAAGTGGGAGTCATGATGATGTTAGATGCCATTCATGAGTTGCCCACGAAGAACTATTATAAAATGCTAAGAATTATTTAATCTCATATACTTTCTGAATCAGTTATCCGGCCAACTCTTCAATGTAACATGAAGTATGAATTATATATATGGGAAAATCAGATATTGCCTACCATTGATGTTGCTCGCTTATGCTTGATAATTGCTTTTCAGTAACATGAATTTAATTTCAAAAGGTTGTAAGTGTATTAAAAAATTATGATGAATTACTTTATTAGGCTCATGCTACCAAAAAGAAAAGACTCGACATGAGTGTGGTGGGCTGGATCCAAGACACACACTCTCTCCTTCGTGTGATGGATTTTTATGAGAAATAGATATGAACGAAAAGCCACTTTCAGTAAAAGAGTTGACTAGAGTGCCAACTAAATGAGTCTTTAATTCCCAGATGAGTGGATACATCCTTATTCAATTGATATATTAAATGGACATCGCAATTGAGACAACACATTCAAGAGTCTTTAATTCCCTCGACAGTGTAAAATCCCGAGATGATCCGGCCAGCCGACTATCTTATGGTAAGAGGTGCACATCCTGAGAATTGAACTCCAATCTCAAAGCTTTGGAGGGGCTTCTATCAAGATTTGCAGCATCTCTGCGGACTAACTTGATGTTTCTTTTCTTCTTCTTTTGTTTTTTTTGGAAAGTCCCTCTACCGTGTACATTTTGGGTATTGAACTTGTGACCTAAAGGAAATATTAATAGGTGGCGAACTTCTCTCGTTTCAAGGTCAGCAAGTGAAGGAGAGAGCTTCATGACACGGAGTATAACAATTGCAACTCAAACTAAAGCAAAACCCAAGCCCAAGTCTTCTCGCACTAAAGATGACAAACTGAGTAGTGATTTGGGGCAGCCAAAATGACCAACAACATTCATTATGAGGGCACCGAACAAATAATTGCACAATGTGAGAGAGTCTTAAGGGAAAACGTGGACGAGTTCATCAAGGATTCAGTAAGCTCTCTCTGTGGGGTGAAATCTATCCCAGAAGACATCATTTGAAGCATCTGTGCATATGAATGGAGTCAAACTTGTGCACAAATAAAGTCCCCTCCAAATTTCCTGTACCATAAGACCCTTTTGTTGCCTCTTGAAAACTTGCATTTACCCACAAACGTTACTATAAGGAAAGCATTTCTTATTAGTTTTTAGCTTGTATTCTATGTAAAGAACTCTCTTAGAGAAGATGCGCTCTGTCCTCATTACTTGCCCCAAGAAACCCATGTGCCAGCTTTCAAATTGGCTGTCCCCTCCTCTCTCTCTAACACACACACACACGGAGAGAGAGAGAGAAGGATCCTTTGAAATTTTCCGCCCATTTGGTATCATTCACTTGCGGAAACCACAATGATTGAAGTGACGTGCCACTTCCTGTGGAGCTGACTTTTGCATCAATTATTGTCCCAACTGCCAGGTCACATTTTCTTGAGAATTTAATGCATGTTCTACCAACAATCAGTTTTGTCTTACTAGATGGGGTTAATCAACTCCAGCAAATTCTAGACTTCTAATTCGATTAGGCACCCTGTCATGCTCTTGTAGCGTAATATTTTACCTCAAAACAAGAGAAAAAATGGGAAGGAAAGACGAGGTACCATATTCTTCAGCGTTTTGAATGAAGTCCAGCAAAGGATAGTATACATCGACCCCATGTCACTGGGAAAAGCTACGAGTGCTTTTGTCGTAAAAGAGAAGATTGAAAAGGCCTCAAGAGGCACGGCAGGGCCGTATGTTGTGCTGTCTGACTCGGGACTGGCTCAAAACAAATTGTGCTCTAAAATGAAACTCGGTTACTATATAAGAATTAAATTTTGGGGCCTAAAATGGAATTCACATCATCATATATGACTTCAAATTTGGGGCCTAAATAATTGTACTTTAATGAGTAAAAACTCGTGGATCTAAGGCTTGCTAATGGCCATACCATGAGCCACCCTTGCTGATTGGAGGTAGGAGTTGACAAAGGAAGGTCTCATCAAGTATATGTTTCCAGCTTGGTTGTCAGAAGATTCAAGCCTAATTAATGATGATTAAGAATCCATACAGCCGAACCCCACTTCATCGTTAAAGATATGGAGCCTGATTTACTCCCCCATATTAGATGCCGGTCCTTGATTTTTTTCTAACCCAATCGGAATTATTGTAATTTTTTCTCATTTTTCTCGTAGATGCTCTTCATAAAAAAAGTGGTTTCCATCTTGTAATTAAGAGATTGATTGACTATAGTGATTTTTTTCTTAGTGGCGGCATGAAGTACGAGTCTCTTTCTCTCAACCACGCAAATCTTGTCTCTGTGTTTGTTTTGTTAGGCATTTGATCTTCCGGTTTTCTTACTGCCGGTCCTTTTGATTTTAGTTTTGGTTGTTGCTTGGCAAGAGAACGTTAGGGCTCATTTCTTCACCATAGCCACGCCCTGATGCAACTAGGCCATGCTTCACTTGATGCAAAATTGTAGCGCAAATTTGGACAAATTGCTTCAACTCATAACAAAATGTAATTAAGCACAATAATTCAGACATCAGCACCTCTCATTATTACTGCTGCACAAGTGCTTCTTTGTGGATTACAAACTCTGAAAGCTACAGGTGATCGAAGGGGCAACCAAAACAACCAACAACCTTCGTTTCTGAGACCATGGAACAAACAATTCAACTGTGTGAGAGTCTTAGAGGAAATTGTTGATGAACTCATCGACAAGAATACGGTAAGTTCTCTCTGAGGGATGAAAGCTATCCCAGAATACATATTTCGAAGCATCTGGACATGTATATGGAGTCATACTGTTGCACAAGTAGGTGACCTCCAATTCTCCAGTACCACAGCATCCTTTCGTTGCCTCCTTAAAACCTGCAGTAGTGCACAAAGATAACCACGAGAAAGTTTCTTTCTTAATACGCAAGCAGGGAAGCAGAGAGTCTGAACCTATGTCAGTGCACTAAGAGCAGCTTGTGCTGGGCTCTGAACCTACGTCACATATATGTGGCGAAGACTATTTTCATACCCTCTCTGACATGCGTTCTCAGACCAAGATTTAATAAAAATAATATTTTTTATTATCATCATTATCATTTCCTTTTTTACTCATTCTTCATGAGAAAGCATTTCTCAATAATAAGACTGTAGAAGAGAGTGACGGGAAGCATCAATTGTTTACTGCATGCTGGTTAATTTAATTAGAGCAAAGCTACCATGTAAGTTGGCTTGAATAGTAAGCAACTTCTTCACCAAACAAAACAAAAATATATTTGTCTAATCCCTTGCTTCAGAAAAAACATGAGTTTCATCACCCCTTGCGTTCGAATCATCTGTCTGCCTATTTCCTTGGCCCCGTTAAAACATAAGATCTATTATATGGCCTATTTCCATGGAACATATATATATATATATATATATATATATATATATATATATATATATATATATATATATATATATATATATATGCATTACGGCCTTCTACCCACTTGGCAACATGCACTTGTGAAAACCACAATGATAAAAAGCGACTCTTAACTTAATTCTCAGGAGCTGACTTTTGCATCTATTATTGCTTGCGTGGGGACTGTGAATTTCAATGCTTGCGGTGCGGCTTATAAAGATTTCTTTGCAAAAATCGTTCTTTTCGCTTTCTAGAAAGGATTAATCCTTGAAATATTCTAGATTTCAAAGTCCATTATGAATCCTGGCATGCCCTTGATAGGCCATTTTCAATGAACCGGATGCTTCTTATGTGCTAACTTCTAGCAAGTTATAAAACGAGTAAGGTTACTTAAATAGATTAAAAAAATGCCTACTTTTTCTCTCGAAACAAAGTGGAACAAAGAGATGCGGTACCATATTTGGCCGGGTTCTGTATAATGTCGAGCAAAGGGTAGTATACATCTTGATAAGCTATAACTGATCCACCAAGTGTCTGATTAAGGGTCAGGATTTCATGTTGCAGCTTGTCATTGTACATCAGAGAAGCTTGATTGTAACTCTCTGCACACCCACGGCCGATTCCTCCCGCCACGGTTCTCACAGCGGGAACACATCCTAGAGGTGGAAGTCCGAGAATGAGTATCCTTCTGCCTCCTAATGCATATAGTTCCTGTTTGATCACAAAGATTGATCGAAAGAACGGCCAAATATTAAGAACATAATTGTATGGTGGACATAATAAAAGCAAAATAATTCATTAACTATGTTGGTAGTGATCCGAATGTTGGTATTGTTTTACCTTGATAAAATGAGATGCAGCAGCCACTAAGAGGTCTGCATAGGAAGGCAGATCATACTGTGATTTTCTCAATCCTGTGAATAAGTAAGTGTTCCATATGTCATTGTTACCATTGACCAGCAGATACTGTGCATGAGATATGATGGAGTTTGCTCCCTCTTGGCCGGCCGATGCGGCTAATTTTACCTTGTATTCCTTGAATAGTTCTAGTTGATCAGACAATGAGAGCGCCGACTGACAAGAAATTACCAAATACCTTAATCAATCAACTAACGCATACGGGAAAGCCAACCAAAATAAGACATATTTCAAGTCCTTAATCTTACAGCTAATGTAGATGTTAGGTCATCTAATCCAGCGGCGCCTGATGCGAAAGTCACACCAGTCAGAAGATCGCTGTCTTCTAGGTTTGGATCAAGATAAGCCGGTAAATATTCTTTAATCCCAACCTTTGAAACTGCCAATATGAATTCAGGAAATAATCAGATATTGGAAAATGTGTCATATATTGATCTAGGTACGCATACTTTTGTGAAGCATATAAAGTCTAAGCTAGAGTAGTTACCAATAATGTCATTAATAATCTTTCCATTGCAGAACCTTCCGGTAGCCGCTTGGCCATAGAAATCTCGACCATAAGGTGGGAAATTGCACTTGGCCCATGTACGGAGATTGTTGTTGTTGCCGGCATCGACTATTGAATCACCAAACACGATTAATGCTGACACTTTAGTATTCCGAGCAGAAACCGCAGATTTTACTGCCAAGAAGACAAGGAAACCAACAAAGAGCAAAAGCTTCTGCATTTCTGAATGTTGGAAGATTGATTCTTATGACGGGATTCATGACTGTTGAAGCTGGGTTCATATTATAAGAGCCAACGTTTGCGAGCAAGGTAGGCCCTCCTTTTGGAAATCGTAATGGCGATGCTTAGTTGGTGCTATAAACTTAAAGCTCGATATCTTGTGGAAGAAACTCTGCTGATTGGAGGCAAGGATAAATGACTAGGGACCAGTAGGGGCCTCATTTTGGAACGTGTGGCCATTTTCAGTTGGTGCTATAAACTTGAAGCTCGCTTTCTTCTGGATGACACGGTGCTGTTGGGAGAGGACAAATGATATATATATATATATATATATATATATATATATATATATATATATATATATATATATATATATATATATATATATATATATATATATATATATATATATATATATAGAGAGAGAGAGAGAGAGAGAGAGAGAGAGAGAGAGAGAGAGAGATGAATTTGATGTGGCTTATTTTGGATATGTTTGTGATTGCGGTATGCTTACATTTGTCATGTATTTCTACGGTTTTTCCCAACAGTAAAAGAGAGAGATGACTATGAGGCTAAAGACAACCCTGTTTCATCTCTTTCTTTTTAGTTACAACTGGGAACAACTGCCGAAGGTAGGTACATGTGCCCCGAGTGTCAAACTCACAACCTTCCTCTTGATGAAAGACGATCCCCTGCCAGGTAACCTTATTTAAATTAGTTATATCTAATTTAAGCCTTTGGATGATCCCTTGGGAGTTTGGGAGTTGAAGAAGAAGTTGGTCAAGTCTCGATCATGAAATGACCTGGTTTGACCGAATTCTAGTAATTCGACCATAGTCATTGATCTCTCTCCCTCTCCCTCCCTCCCTCTCTCTCTCTCTCTCTCACTATATATATATACTATATATATATATATATATATATATATATATATATATATATATATATATATATATATATATATATATATATATCACGTAATATAGGAACCCATAGAAGCTGTATAATTTTCTTTCTTTACCATGGCCTAATTTTGTGTTTATCCAGAGATGGTTCTCGGAGAATACATAAGAACTTTTGGTTTTTATATTTAACATCTTCAGAACCAGTCTGCTGTCCTTCATAATTAGATATCCCAATATGCAACGTGGAAGTTTCTTAGCTTCGTAAAAGCCAACATAATTGAACATCATGTGTCCTACCGCAAACCTTTTTAGCGAGAAACTGTAATGGAATATGGATTCGTCACTCCTCTAAAAAACTTGGGGTAGTGCAATGTCTTCCAAGCCGAAGCAATATGGGGGATGCTTACAGACTGCATTTAAGTTGGGGAGCTGGATACTGTTGTGTAACAATTAAAATGGACTCAGGAAGCATAATATCAATGTTAAATGATAAGGTTTCATTGTGAGAAGTGGGCAACACAATACTGAATCATATCAGGCATATGCTGGGTGGAGAACGGGAATTGCTGGTTTGACATACTCTACGAGGGGGTAAACCGAGTGCAGATAAGCCTGCAAAGCAGAGTTTTGTTGCACCTTTGGGTCTGACGGTATGGAAGGAGTCTGCTCCCTCAATTAGGCGTAGCATACGAAACATTAAGGACTTGAAAAGTTATCTCTTGTTCGTAATTTGCTAAAGGGCAACATACTGAGAAGAACCTCAAATCAACAACTGACTAATTAACAAAAAAAATAGTGTCCCGAAAAGCTCTCTCCCACGGCTTTTACTCACCACCAAAGTGGACATCATTAAGCAACAACAATAACAACTAAGCCTTTTCCCATACTAGACAGGGTCGGCTACATCGATTCTTTGTTTTCACAGAGCTCATGTGCCATGTTAGCAGTTATAGATCATTCTTTATTGTTTCTTTCCGACACTTTTGTGGTCGTCCTTTACCTCTTTTAATACTTTCCAAATTTAGTTTTTCATACCTTCTTACACGTTCTTCTTTTGATCTTCTTTCTATATGCTCAAACCATCTTAAAAGATATTCTCTCATTTTATCCTCTATTAGTGTAACTCCTAATTTATTTCTAATAACCTCATTATGTATAATGACTTTTCTTGTATGACTACTCATTCATCTCAACATATTCATTTCTATCACAAACATCTTTTTGTACATGTTGATGGTTAACTGCCCAACACTTAGAATCATAAAACATGGCAAGTCTAATTGTTGTTCTATAATATTTACTTTTTAACTTTGCATCTTCTTATCACAAAGAATACATGATGCTCCTCTCCATTTTAACCTATCAGTATTAATTTTATGCATAACATCTCCATCAATTCTTCCATTACTCTGAAAAATTGACCCTAGGTATTTAAAACTTTTCTTTTGGAGGATATAATGTGTACCAATTTTAATTTCTATGTCCTATGAATTAACTAAATGATCAAACTTACGTTCCATATATTTTGTCTTTGTTCTACTAAGTCATAGGCCTTTCCATAAAGTGGAGATCATTAAGCAACTATCCAAAAAAGAACCAAAAAGTGTATAAACAATCCAACAAAATGAAGAGAAGGTAAGGATCTAAAAAAAGAACCCATAAAGAATCTCAAATCATCTAATATGACGTCCTTATGATGCAATACGTGGTTGTAGTTTGCAAATTATTCAACAACCGTTAAGTTAACACCAACTTCTGTACATCCAGATTTCCTTCTCTCATGCCGGCATCAACCACAGCATCCTTCCACCAGTTTAGCATATAAGACCAATTAGTCTATAATTTTTCCATCTTTCCCTCAATCCATCTATCTGTTGAAATGTCTACATTGAATTGATTACGATTGCAAATTCGTTACAAGCATACTAATCAGAGATAACACTTGAGTTCTGAACTTTGCCTTTTTAGTTTACCACTTCACTGTCTACAGATTTTGAGCCCCTCCATCACTGATTCATGCAACATCACTGAAGTTGGATCTAGGCAGTTGAGCATTCAAAAGTAGGCTCTGTTAAGATTATAAACAAAGAATTATGAAATTCTAGTCTTCCTTGAGTCCACTAATGCATGCTCAGGAAGAAAACAAGTTGTACTCATACTATCGATTATGATGCAGATAGAGAACAAGCAAATCTTGGGGATGAAATCTGCATTTATATCTCTACTTGGATTTACTTTTGGTTCTTTACTTGGATAACTCGAATGGTAATAAGATGCATTTAGGGCGTTAACCCACCTGAAGGGCTCTCGACTGCACAAGATGCAGGGTGTCAGTTCGATTCCCGGGGCGTGAGTATCTCGCTTTTGGCCTCCCTGTTAAAAAAAAGAAACTTGATTGGTCATAAGATGTGGATCATCATATCAAATCCATATCTAGCACAAGGTTTAGATTGAATTTTCTTAACCATGTTATCCTATTTGTTTTTTATCAAATTAAGAAGTTCGATTTACCTAAAAATTTTGAAGGCTCAATTATAGATGAACGAGACTCCGTTAGAGTTCGTTAGTGACATTAGAAGATTTTGACATATTGAATTTCGTTAGTACTTCCTCTTTTCTTAGATTGTAGCGTAATGTATCGCTGTTGGAGATTAGTTAGTGAGAGAAATGATTATAATGTACATCAATAAAGGATGGAGAAACCCTGCAGCAGCACCAAGGCCAAACTGGATACAACAGAGCGAATATAAGGTGTTTGAGTCTGTTCAATAAAAGTGAAAAGAGAGAACATTGTATTTACATGAAATTATAATTAGCTTCATCACAGAAACGTAGGAACTTCATTCAAAAGGTTGGGTTCGTGTGTGTTTGTGTGTGTAGACCCAAGATTTTCAGCTTAAGCTAAAATTCTCATTTTGCCCACCAAACATAGGAACTTCATTCAAGAAGAAGATACAAAGGAAGGCTTTGTATAGCATTGTACAATCAAAGAAATCGGGGATTACAATCGTGAAAGTAAGTAAATCGCCAGCATTAAGGTTGTAGCTTGCGAAGCACCGCCATAACTTTCTGTTGAAACAAGGAAGAAGACTGCAGAATATCGCTCCATTTTCGGTCTTTAGCACACGAATACTAATTCAAAATCCTCAACAAGCACAAACATAAACTACATATGGGGACGCCGAATCCTCACACGGCCGCGAAATGGCTCCCCACTCAAGGGAGAGGGAGAGAGGGAGAGGAAAAGAGTCCGAGAAAGAAAATGAAAGAAAAAGAGGTTGTAGGAAGATCAGCGATCGTCGTACCGTCTCAAAGGTACAAAAGTAATTCCTTTCATTGCTCTACTCTTCATCTTTAGCTCCTTGGAGAGAGAGAGAGAGAGGATGGAAGAAAGAAGAAAAAGAGAGATAAAAGAAAGAGAAATTACTCCCCTCTCGATCTTTATAAATGTTTCTATATATAAATATTATATTAACTAATTAAATTGCTAGCAATTAATCTAATATTATGAAAAATATTACATTATATCTAACGTGGCAACTTAACCTTGAAAACCTTATGTTTAAGTGTTAATTGAGTGAGAAGTTTCGATCTCAATGTATAAAAACCGAAAACGACAATTTGAAACCCCCCCCTCCACCCCCCACACAAAAAAAACTGCTACTTCACATATCACCAATGAAAACCGAGTGACGAATTGTACGTACCAAACTAAATTTGCAATGCACAAACAGTGATGTAAGTGTTATATCATCTTTATTACTGCGATGGAAGTGATGATCTAAATTCTGATGAGAAAATAGACATCATTTGGTCTTCCCATCAACAGCTGGCTAATTAACAAAACAAACTTGACTGGCTTGAAGAGGTGAAGATGTTGATGTAAGTTAAGGTTGTCAAATCTTGATCATCAAATGACCTGGTTTGACTTAATTATGGTAATTTGACCAAAGTTATTGATCTATATAAATATAAATAACATGATATATGAACCATAGAAGCTGATAGGTCTCTGTATAACTTTTTTCTGCTACGAGGGTCTAATTTTTTGTTTATCCAGGGATGGATTTTTGAGAATAGAAAAGAACTTTTGGTTTCTACATTTAACATCTTCAGAACCAGTTTGCTGTCCTTCCCTACTAGAGATCTCAATATGCAATGTGGAAGTTTCTTGGCTTTATAAAAGCAACCATAATTAAACAATTGTCCAACAGCAAAGATTCTTCCCGAGAAAATTTAATGGAATATAGATTGGTCGTTTCTCCCAAAACTTGAGGTAGTGCAATGCCTTGCAAGATGAAGGATGAGGATGCTTACAGACTGCAGTGAAGTTGGGGGTGTAACAATTAAAATGGACTCAAGTGGCATAGTATCAAGTAAAATTATAACACTTCATTGCGAGAGTGGGCAACACACTACTGAATCATATCAGGCATATGCTCAGTAGAGAACGGGGGTTGCAGGTTAAACATAATATATAAGAAGGTAAACGGTGTGCAGATAAGCTTGTAAATCAGAGTATTCATGCACCTTTCTCTGTGACGGTATGGAGGGAGCCTCCTCCCTCAATTAGGTCATTACCCATAGCTGACAGAATGGGTGTGCTGTACCCCCGTCTTAGCGTTTCCGTGTGATTTACCTGAGCTATGGCTCCTCCTTACAAAAAGGAAAACAACAACAACACATCCGTTTCATTAATCATGTTCTTATATTCTTCACAGATATGTGTGGTGATTAGATTTGAAATTTGGATTAGTGTTGTTCAGAAGATATTCATTAATGATGATGTAAATGTTGAAGAAACAGACATCGTTGGTTGAGCTTACAAAAACTTGGCTAGGAGTTGCATCCGAAAGATGGACGTTAAAAGTTGTCCAACTATTCGTAATTTGCTAAATGGCAACATACTGGGAAGAACCTCACATCAACAACTGACTAATTAACAAAACACAATAGTATCCCAAAAAGGTCTCTCCCACGGCTTTTGCTCACTACCAATAAAGTGGAGATCATTAAGCAACAATCCAACAGAGGACCAAAAAGAGTATAAAAGATCCAACAAATAGGAAAAAAGATAAGGATCTAAAGAAAAGAACCCAGAAAGAACCTCAAATCATCTGATATGATGTCTTTATAGTGCAATTCATGGTTGTAGTTTGCAAATTATTCAACGGTTATCAAATTGTTCAACGGTTGAAGTTAACACCCACTTCCGTACATCCAGATATTCTTCTCTTATCCCGGCAGCTTCCTGCCACCAGTTTAGCATATAAAATCAGATAGTCTATACTTTTTCCGTCTTTTTCTTAACCTACATATCTGTTGGAAAGTATACATTGAATCGATTTCACTTAAAATTCATTATAAACCAGAGAGAACTTGAGTTCTGAACTTAACCATTTTAGTTGACCACTTCGCAGTTAACAGATCTTGAGTCCCTCTCTGACTCGTGCAAAACCTTAGATCTAAGCAAAACCTTAGAAGTTGGATGTAAGCATTCAAAAGTAGCCCTTGTTAAGATTAATTAACAAGGAACTATGAAATTCTAGTCTTCCTTGAGTCCATCCATGCATGCTGAGGAAGAAAGCAAGTTCCAAAGGATACCTAATGGAGAAGACAGTTGTACCCATACTATCGATTATGATGCAGATAGAGAACAAGCAAATCTTGGGGATGAAATCTGCATTTAGATCTGTACACGTTTGGTTCTTTTTAAGTTGGATAACTCGATTGGTAATAAAATGCACTCAGGGCGTCAGCCCACCTGAAGGGCTCTCGACTTCACAAGATGCAGGGTGTGAGTTCGATTCCTGGGGCATGCACTTTGGCCTCCCAGTTGTAAAAATAAAAAGTTGATTGGTAATAAGATATAAATCATGTAAAATCCATATGTAGCACAAGGTTTGGATAGAATTTTCTTAACCAAGTTGTTCTATTTGCCCTTTATCAATTTAAAAAGTTCGATTTATCTAAAAGTTTGAAGGCTCAATTATAGATGAATAAGCCTCCGTTGGAGTTTATTAGAGAGATTGGAAGGTTCACTTACTGAATTTCGTTAGTATTTCCTGTTCTCTTCATTGTCTTCCTGTTCTTGTAGATTGTATCATAATCCAGATTAGCTAGTGAGAAAAATAGTTGTGATGTACATCAATAAAGCATGGAGACGCTGTATCTGCACCAAGGCCAAATTGGATACAACAGAACGAATATAAGGTGTTCTTTCTGTTTAATGAAAGTGAAAAGAGAGAACACTATATTTACATGCTATTTGAAATCGTCTTCATCACAAACACCAAACAGTTATTACACAACAAAAGCTCCTCTATAATCTACATTCGTTGCACTTGTGTATTCTAATACGTATCCCCACAAATTTAAACAAGAAATCTAGAGAAGTATCTAGACTACTATACGAAAATCTAGAGAAGCATGTAGACAATCTTAGCTTTGGGAAATCATCTAGAAATCTTACCCATTTTGTGCAAGTGAGAAATAGTGAGCAAGGTGAGGAATAGTGTTAGTTGTATTTAGCTCATTTTTCTGAAAATAATAATGCCCTATCCTCAAACAGATTGCGCACTCAGACATCAATGGTTCCAAGATCCATCTGCATCACTTTGTGCTTAGAATGGAACTACCTTGGTCCCCTTGCATGAAAGCCACAATGCGCATCATACAGAACATGATCGAGACTTTATATATATATATATTACAAAAGGAGGTCGAAGCCTAACCCACACCCATACATGCACCCTCTGGGAGACGAGCTCCCCACCAGCAGCAATGGTGGCAGAGAGCCTTGCCATTGTGCTAACTGTATCGGAGCGGCTGATAAATTTTGGTGTGAACATTAAACATAAGAGCAGAACCACAGCCATATGATGTGTTACACATTCTAAGAGATAATCTCAAATTTATGAGGGGAGGTAAATTTGACTGGGTTTTGGATTGTGTCACTTGGGGTTCGTGTCAATAGTATGGTACAAGCCTATTGTGACCCCTAGAAACACCCACAAACACGCCCGAGCCCAACCTTTTGTCCAATTGTGACCCCTAGAAACATTAAAATATTATTAGAAATCATGAAATCTGTGGATGCTAATCATTAATGCATCTAACCAATTAAAGCTACTCGAATAGAAAGGTTTAAATATAAAGCCCTACCAAATTAAAGCAATGAACTTTACAGATCAGGAATAGGCAACAGTCCAAGAAAGATATCAGCAGCTCAAATAACACACTCTAGACTACATAAGAAAAGTAATCGAAATGAATGATACAAGCTGCCACAAAGACTCATAATTAAGAAGGAACTCTTTCTTTTTCAAAGCCAAATAATCTCGAAAACGACTAAATGCATGGACAACCCTCACATGGTAGTGTCAGTTCCACTTAAGCGACATCATTCTGATTCCTGTAAGTCCAAATTGCAGATGTCCACATTATAGTGACAACTAAAAGGGTGGTTGAACTGCGTATTGCATGGAGTACTGTCTATTGATATGTGTCGATATACTACACTATATGATATGACATAGCACATAAATATGAACAAGGAACCTAAAAATATAAAAGTTTGAAAATCAGAAGAATTAAATGTCACGCTGAAATCAAGAAAGGCTAGGGGTCGGCTCACAAATTGAAGGTCATGAGTTTCATACCTGAGGTGTGTAAGATATGATTTGTATCATAAATTTAAATAAAAGAAAATTTTTCACAAAAGTATTTTATGGTTTTGATGTTTTGGAACCTAAACTTCTCCCTGGTTTATACCATTGATAAAAGAGGGACCTCTAGAATAATGGTGTTAGTGTTTATCTTTATGGATAAATTGAGATGGTAGATGCCATGTCGACCTACTATATGCAATACAATATTATAACTAATATTATAGTTAATACTAATTAATATTTATATTATATAATCAATATTATAATTAATTTAGAGATATTAATTAATAATTATTTTATTTTAACTAATATTTGATAATGTTTAAATTTATTGAATAGATATTATAATTAAATAATATAAAAAAATAGAGATCATAATTTTATAATTAAGTAGTACTTAATTATATTAGATCAAGTATTTCTATCTAAATATTATATTAACTAATTAAATTGCTATCAATTAATCTAATATTATGATCAAGTTTGGGTCGTGTCTTAAAATGGGTTTCTAGGTTAAAAACATGACCATGTTAGTAGTTACAAGTTTTGTATTGACACAGTGATACAGACTACCTACTGTGTCACTCAATTTGGATCAGATATGGATCTAGGTATCAGTTTGGATCTCGAATAGCTTAAACAGATCCAAATTGGGTTTTGGGTGATTTTAGGGTCATTTGGGATCCGATTTAGATACGATTTGTTAGATTAGATTCGTAGTTAAATATATTTTAATATTTTAGTAATTTATAATTGTTTAGAGATTAAAATTAGAGGATTTGGTGGTAATACGAGTGACCCAGCGGCTTGGGGATTGGATCTTAGCGCTCCTTTAGGTAGGAGGTTATGCATTCTTTTACAGAACCATGCTAGAAGTGATTTTACTTATTTTAGATAGATTTAAATGTGCATGATTGATAAATGTTTTATTGATGTTTGTGAAATGTTATTCACAATTAAGGGTTATTTGATATGCTTTTTAAATAGAACATGTTTATGACATTGATTGATAAAGAGCATGTTTCGATATGCATGTGAACATGATATTTAAATATTATTTAAATATTGTATAGATATGGATTTAATTTTGGATATTCGTGGATCTGGATATGATTTGTAAATATGATAAACTGTAATTGGTTTTAGAAATGTAATGATATGTGAATATATGAGTCGTACTTGTGTGAGTAGTGTGGGGTATCTAGAGACTTGTAGGTCCCTTAGGCGATTTGGCTTGGAGCGAATACAAGGTGTTTTCCCGGACATTCTGTCGTGAGAGTCGGTGTGGTTATCGTCATGGACGGGGTTACCGAAGTCACGTTAGGGAGGGTCGAACGACTCCCATAGCCTTTGGGGCAGACACAGTATGGACTGTAATTATCGTAACTAATGATGTGTGTGTGAGTGTGTACGTATGAATTTGAGATCATGATTTAAATGTAACTATGCTTTGTTATGAAATGATTGTGAAACTATGTATGCTTTTATTATGATTTATGTTTAAAGATATTTAACCTCCCTACTAAGTTGTGTATAGGAGCTCACACATTGTTTTATAGCTCATCTTGAATATAGCAATTCGAATGCACATTGAGCAGAGTAGGAGTTCGATAGAGCTGTATTTTTATTTTAGATGATATGATAAGTATCAAACGATTTATAATGTCTTGTTATTCGAGGTTATTATTAGGTGAGCCCCACACAATTTTGGACATGTTGTTTAGAACTTCGATATGAATATTTATTTCAGTTAGATATTTCATTATGTTTGTATTAAATTAGTATTGTATTTGGTTACTGCTCATCATCACGCTCGCACGAGAAGCGGACACCTGGCATTAACTTGGGTTGGGTCGTTGTGCGACCCAAGCGGGTGTGACAAAAACAATCTTCACATCCATCTGATTGATTATAAGGTTATATACGAAAGTAAATGCTATAATCACCCACATTATAGTCATCCAAAAAACAAGGAGAACAATTTATTTCTTCTTTTTTTATATCCTTTGACCACTAACTCGACCTTGTACTTATTAATTGTTTCGTATGTATTCTATTTCTTTTTAAAAATCTATTTGTAACCCACAATAGAATAATCAAGAGGCAAATCCATTAATTATCAAGTACCATTGAAAAAATTGATTTAATTTCATCATTAACAACTTTCTTCTAATACTTAACCTTTGGTAGAGTCATAATCTACTAGAAGGTGATAGGATCATCATCGACATTGAAAGTAATAAAATTACTTCTAAAGTATTTTGATATTTTATATTGTTTATTTTTTCTTGTTTAAATTATTTTCTCAGAATCATTTGATTTATAAATACTAATCTAAGGGTTAACTCCATATTTGTCATCTTTTTCATGTGATCAAGAATGAAACCAGTAGTAGGACCAGGATCTCCAGAAGATATACTTTGAGAAACTTGAGTCTTCATTTGAAATTTATTCTTAAAGAATGTAGCATCACAAAGTTTAACAATCGTATTGACTTATATATTAGATACGTAAGATCATATGATCAAGAATCTATATGCATAACTTATCTCCATATAACCTAGAGATATGATATATACTATTTTATGTTTCAATTTTTTCTCTTTTGTTTAGGGATGAATACTTTTGCAAGATACCCATATACTTTGAGATTGATTTTTTTATCCTTCCAAAGCTCAAAGGGAATACTTTACTTATTCTTATAAAAAACTATATTCAGAATATGACAAACCGTATTCAAAGCTTTCTAGGTAACTTGGAATCTTGAAATAAAATATTTATCATATCGCTCTCATGAGTAATATCATTGTTTTGACAATATTCTTTAAAAATATTTGAGTTATACTTTAGTTCTCTATCAAACATTAATCATTTAAGTACCTTATTAGTTTTGGTTTGTACCTCATTTCTAAAGATTTAATTTTATTCTAAGGCTTTACCTAAAGATTTAAATATAATAATATCTACTTTAATCATCAATAAATATAATAAAATATCTTTTGTTATCCTTAGTTATCATTCTATTGAATTCATAAATGTTAGTGTGCACCAAATCTAAAGCTTAATATTTTCTATAAACAGTATGAAAAGGTTTCCTCAGTTATTTCGCTTGCACATAGATACTATACTTGTATTTTTTATCTATTATATTCTTAATAATAAGATTAAGATTCATCTTTGAAATCAAAATTTACATGTTTCAATCAAGCATGTCATATACAAGATGATTAATATTGTAAATAGGAGAAGAAGAGAAAGCAAAAGTAGAGATTTTATTAACATTAAAATTTATAAAAACAACAATTATGAAGTACAATATTAAGAATAGATCATATGACATGCTTACATGTAAATTTACAACTACTTTTGCTTTCTCTTATTTTTCTATTTACAATATTTGTGTTTTTAATATTATAAATTAAAACAACAATTTTAAATAGATCAGTAATATCACATAAATAGTCATTCCTAAAGAAACACTTAGTACGGAATCATGTAATTATGACTTTATTACATTTAAAATCTAACCTTAACCCATTTCTAACTAAAATTGAACAATGGAGGATATTTTTGTGAATCGTTCGAATATGCCTAACCCCTTTAAGAGTTAAGACTTTTCACGAAGGAAACTTAAGATATGCACTCCCTTCGCCCTTTACTTCAGCAATTAAACAATCCCCTAAGGTTATGATTCTGTCACTAATGGTATGATAAGAAACAAATAGAGAATGATTAGCATAAACGTCCACAATATTCTAATGTCCATAATATACTACTATAACTCATAAATAGAAAGTATATAGGGTTCAAGAGAAAGCAATGGTTATCAGGTTGACCACAACTCCTTCAACAACTATAAGTTTCTTTACTTTCTTTAAGAGACAGTTTGTAGCCCAATGTCTAACCTACCCGCAAAGCCAACACAATTTATTTTTGAGTTTTTTTTATCTTAGTTTTTAGTTTATATTTTGCTTGTTTTCTCTTAGATTACTAGATTGTTTCTTTCTTACTTCTAGGTTTACCCTAAAGATACTATGTTAATACATAATAAGTTTATATTTTTTATGTTCTTCCTCTATTGCTATATCTATCATAAGATCATCAAGAGTCATCTTATCCTTCTTATCCTTGAGATCTAGGCCGAGACCCTCCCAAAACTTAAGAAACTTCTCAATTGTAGATATAAAATAAATTTATTAGAAAACTCCATCTCAACTTCTTTTAGACCACGATATGGAAATTGAAATTCATGTATCTACTCGGTCATAGATTTTGTCTCTATCATTTGATACTTAAGCAACTTGTCATTGAGATACTTTTTAAACCGAGATCTTCAATGTTGTATTTTGGATTTAAGACAACCCACATATCACTTGCTATCATGGAAGGGGAAGAACCATAAACGTCGAAAAATACATTCGATAATATAGATAAAATACAATGACACAAAGTGTCTCCTTCCATTTGATGATTTTATATGAGATTTTAGGGTGAGTATCATCTTGGTTGGGACAATCCGACTCGATGAAGGTATGCAACCCTAGTTCCACTTTTATAAAAAATATGATGAATCATGAATCTTATTCAACCGACACACTTTTTCGTCCCGCAATTGTAATAATTCTCAAACTCAAACCTAAGCTCGTACCGGCCTGACACACACGTGTGTGATCTAGCATATCCTCTCTAAGCTCTTTGAACGAAAGTTCATGAGCTATCAATCATACAAAATGACATGTGAGTTTCTTTTCTCCTTTAATATGGGACTAAACTTTGTCCCTTAATCGTCACATACACAAGTCCCTCATATATGACTTTACACTTTAATATTCATATATATATATATATATATATATATATTAAAGATACATCAAATAAATGTATAGAAATGCTTAACAAGAACTAAATGTAATTAATACACGTGAGTTTAATTAACCCAACAATTAGTAAGCATTATTCTAACAATAGGTACCAAGGACAACCGATTTTCAAGTCACATGGTTTGAACTTGCACTAATTGAAGAACCAACTCCTTAAATGCTTTATGAATGCAGCCACTTCACATCAACAACCTTTTGAGGCTAACCATAGTCAGAAAGTAGACATTAATGATGATGTATGTGTTATATTAAGTTATCTTTATTATTGCATGGAATACATGATCTAAATGCTGTTAAGAAAATAGACGTCATTTTGGTTTGGAAGTGATGATGTAAGTTATCTTTCCCTTGATGCATAATTGTAATGAAAACTTGGACAAATTGCTCCAACTCATAATAAAGTGTAAATTAAACACAATAGTTAAGATACCAGCAACTCTGATTATTACTGCTGCACAAGTGCTTGTTTGACGATTACAAACTCTGAGCTAAAGATGATCAAAGGGGCATCCAAAACGACCAATAACCTTCATTTGTACTAGGGTGTCGAACAAATAATTCAACCGTGTGAGAGAGTCTTAGAGGAAATTGTTGATGAACTCATCGACTAGAATACGGTAAGTGCTCTCTGTGGGATGAAAGCTATCCCAGAATACATATTTCGAAGCATCTGGACATGTATATGGAGTCAAACTGTTGCACAAGTAGGTCACCTCCAATTCTCCAGTACCACAGCACCCTTTTGTTGCCTCCTCAAAACCTGAAGTGTTGCGAAAGATTACCACGAGAAAGCTTCTTTGGTAATAGTCAAGCAGGGGTAAGGTAGAGCTAGCTCTAGCAAAGATGAACCATGAGTATCGAACTCATGACCTTCAAGCGGAAGGTTCTTTTGAGTGGAGGCCCTAGTCTTTTGTATATACATACACAAACACAGAGACGCACGCACGTGCATGCGTGCATGTATGTGTGTGTCTATGTGTATATACACTTTTAGCCTGCTAGAAAGGATTAATTCTTGGAATATTCTAGATTTCAAAAGTCAATTATGAATCCTGACATGCCCTTGTTAGGTCATTTTCAATGAACCCGATGCTTCTTATGTGCTAACTTCTAGCAAGTTATAAAACGAGTAAGGTTGCTTAAATAGATAAAAAATGCCTACTTTTTCTCTCAATACATAAGAAGGCAAAGAAACAAAGAGATGCGAGTACCATATTTGGCAGGGTTCTGAATGATGTCTAGCAAAGGGTAGTATACATCTTGATAAGCTATAACCGATCCGTCTAGTGTCTGATTGAGGGTCAGAATTTCCTGTTGCAGCTTATCATTGTACACCAGAGAAGCTTGATTATAACTCTCTGCACATTCTCGGGCGATCCCTCCCACCAGGGTTCTCACAGCGGGAACACATCCTAGAGGTGGAAGTCCGAGAATGAGTATCCTTCTACCTCCTAGTGCATATAGTTCCTGTTTGATCACAAAGATTGATCGAAAGAACGGCCAAAATATTAAGAACATAGTTGTATGGTGGACATAATAAATGCAAAATAATCCATTGACTAGTGATCTGAATGTTGGTATTTTTTTACCTTGGTAAAACGTGATGCAGCAGCGACTAGGAGGTCTGCATAGGAAGGCAGATCATACTGTAATTTTCTCAATCCTGTGAATAAATAAGTGTTCCATATGTCATTGTTACCATTGACCAGCAGATACTGTGCACGAGATATGATGTAGTTTGCCCTCTCCTGGCCAGTAAATGCCACTAATTTCACCTTGTATTCTTTGAATAGTTCTAGTTGAGTAGACATTGAGAGCGCTGGCTGACAAGAAATTACCAAATACCTTAATCAACTAACTTCATACGGGAAAACCAACAGAAATAACACATATCTCAAGTCTTTAATCTTACAGCTAATTTAGATGTTAGGTCATCTAATCCAGCAGCGCCTGATGCGAAGGTCACACCAGTCAGAAGATCGCTTTCTTGAAGGTTTGGATCAAGATAAGCCGGTAAATATTCTTTAATCCCAACCTCTGAAACTGCCAATATGAATTCATGCAATAATCAGATATAAACGTGCAATTGAAAATCAGAAAATGTTTCGTGATTCATTTCTTATTTTTGTGTTCTTTGAATTTCCCTGATGGAGGTTGGTCCCTCGCTTAGTGAGTGGGAGTGGTAAATCAGCTAAGCGGACTGAGGGGAGCTATTAAGCATTTTTCCCGTATCTGGTAAGGTCAGTAGCGAAGTAAAGGATAGACTATAACTGCAAATATATGAACATCCCACAGTTGAAAAAGACGAAAGAACGAAAACAAAATTATATTAATTAAGAACAGACATTAGACGTAGGAAAATGTCATATATTATCAAGTTGAGAATTTAAGAAGCATATAAAGTGAAAGCTAGAACAATTACCAATAATGTCATTAATAATCTTTCCGTTGGAGAACCTTCCGGTAGCCGCATGGCCATAGAAATCTCGACCGTAAGGTGGGTAATTGCACTTGGCACTTGTGAGGAGATTGTTGTTGTTTCCGGCATCGACTATCGAATCACCAAACACGATTAATGCTGGCACTGTAGTATTCCGAGCAGAAACTGCAGATTTTATTGCCAAGAAAACGAGGAAACCAACAAGAAGCGAAAGCTTTTTCATTTCTGGAGATTGGAAGATTGATTCTTATGGTTGGCTTCATGAGTATCGAAGCTTGGTTATTATAAATACTGCCAAAGTTTGAGAGCAAGGTAGGCCCTCTTTTTGGAAATCGTAATGGCGATGGTTAGTTGTTGTTGCTATAAACTTGAATCTCGCCATCTTGTGGATGACGCGGTGCTGCTGTTTGGAGACAAGGCATAAATGACTGTGGACCAGTAGTGGCCTCATTTTGGAATCGTAATGGCCATGCTTAGTTGGTGCGATCTGGGAAAGACAAATGGCTATGGAACAGTCTCTCTCCTCTCTCTTTCTATATATATATATATATATATATATAGAGAGAGAGAGAGAGAGAGAGAGAGATACCTCCCGCAGTCCCTTAGGCAAAATTGGAAATTATTCTTGACGAACTAAAGATGCCTTACTTCTCTCCCTTACCATTAATGAAGTTCATTTAAATTAGTTATATCTAATTTGAAGCGTACGTTGATCCCTTGGGAGTTGAGAAGAAGTTGGTCTAGGATTTAGTGAAGTTGTTGATGTCAGTGAAGTTGATCAAATCCCGATCATCAAATGACCTGGTTAGACCGAATTCTAGTAATTTGACCATACTTATTGATGTATCTATCTATATCCAAATCCAAATGACGTGATATAGGAATCCACAGAAGCTGATAGGTCTCTGTATAAATTTCTTTTGCTACCAGGGTCTAATTTTGTGTTTATCTAGAGATGGATCTCGAAGAATATGTAAAATCTTTTTGGTTTTCATATTTAACATCTTCAATACCAGTTTGCTGTCATTCATAACTAGAGATCTCAATATGCAACGTGGAAGTTTCTTGGCTTTGTAGAAGGAAACATAATTGAACAACTGTCCAACAGCAAATAATTTTAAAGAGAAACTTTAATGGAACATGGATTGGTCGTTTCTCCCAAAACTTGGGGTAGTGCAACGCCTTCCAAACCGAAGCATGGGGTATGCTTACATACTGCAGTTAAGTTGGGGAGCTGGATTCCAATGTCTAACAATTAAAATGAACTCAGGAAGCATAGTATGATAAGACTTCATTGTGAGAAGTGAGCAACACACTACTGAATCATATCAGGCATATGCTCGGTAGGGAACTGGGGTTGAAGGTTAAACATAATATACGAGAGGACAAACGGTGTGAGATAAGCTTGCAAATGATGATGTAAATGTTGAAGAAACAGACGTCATATTGGTTTCTTGTTGGTTGAACTTACAAAAACTTGGCTAAGAGTAGCATCCGAAAGATTAAGGACATGAAAAGTTGTCTGCCTCTTCGTAGTGCAACGTACTGGGAAGAACCTCACATCAACAACTGACTAATTAACAAAACACAATAGTATCCCAAAAAGGTCTTTTCCACGGCTTTTATTCACTACCAATACAGTGGAGATCATTAAGCAACTAGCCAAAAAAGAACCAAAAAGAGTATAAAAGATCCAACAAATAGGAAAAAAAGATAAGGATCTAAAGAAAAGAAGATATAGATGATCATGTAAAATCCATACGTGGCACAAGGTTTGGATAGCATTTTTTTAACCAAGTTATCCTATTTGCCATTTATCAATTTAAAAAGTTCGATTTGTCTAAAAATTTTGAAGGCTCAATTATAGATGAACGAGCCTCCGTAAGGGTTCATTAGAGAGATTGGGAGATTCACACACTGAATTTCGTTAGTATTTCCTGTTCTCTTCATTGTCTTCCTGTTTTCGCAGATTGTAGGATAATCCCGATTAGCTAGTGAGAAAAATAATTGTGTACATCAATAAAGCATGGAGACGCTGCAGCAGCACCAAGGCCAAATTATATACAACAGAGTGAATATAAGGTGTTTAGTCCGCTTAATGAAAGTGAAAAGCGGGAACATTATATTTACATGCTATTTGAAATTGGCTTCATCACAGCAAACAACAAACAGCAATTACCCAACAAAAGTTCCTCTATAATCTACATTAATTACGGGGATCCCCACAAATTCAAACATCAAACAGTAATTTATGGGGATCCCCACAAATTTAAATAAGAAATTTAGAGAAGTATCTATACCTAATGCTATAAAAAAAACTAGAGAAGCATTTAGACAATCTTAGTTTTCAAAATTCATCTAGAAATCTTACCCGTTTTGTGAAATAGATGGTGTGCAAGTGGGAGAAATAGTGAGGAAGGTGAGAAATAGTGTCTGAATAATTGAGTATTGTCTTATAAGTTCTCTTTTGTAAGTTCTCTTATGCCAGTACTAAGAAGAAAGTTGTATTTAGCTCATCCTTTCTCAACATAATAATGCCCTAACCTTAAATAGATTTTGCACTCAGTGATCAATGGTTGCAAGATCCATGTGCATCACTTTGTACTTAGAACAGAACTACCTTGCATGAAAGCCAAAATATAAGCACATCATACAGAACATGATCGAAACGACTTAGATTCCGACTGATATATTTATGGTGTGAACATCATGAGAGATGTGTTACAAGATAAGAACAATGGCCATTCTCGGCTCACGTAATGGCTGGACTGGCCATCCAGTCCATTACCTGAACGGATGAGGGCCGAACCGTAACGGATGATCGTTACCGGGATTTCCGATAACAGTTCTGTAATTTGCTCCGGACGAGGGAAGCCGCAGGTAGAAGAATCATGGATGAGGAGGAGCAGGCTGCCTATAAAAGGCAACCATCACATGTCGAGTGAGACGCTAAAATCACAGACTCTGAAAAAACACAGAAACACTTGAAATCTCATCTCATGAAAGCTCCTATGTGGGAACCTCGTATCCTCTCTCCAAATCCACAGCGTACAGAGGAGATCGACAGAAGCTGAAGAAGGAAAGACAAACTGAAGTTGCCTATTGCCGACCCACCACCGGAATCCGCCACAGCCACCGGAGGTAGATTCCTTCGCTGGCATCAGGGCCTAAAAACCCTGCAAAAGAAAAACAGGTAAGCGAAGAGAAAGAAAAAAAAAAAGGGGGAGGAAGAAGAAAAAAAAACACAGGAAAGGGGAAGGAAGAAAAAAAAAACATCATAGGAAAGGGGAAGAAATCAGGGAGAAGTAAAGGCGGTCGCCAAAAGCCAAAAATGCCAAAAGCCGAAAAGGCCAGAGGTCGAACGGCCAGAAGTCGAAAAGGCCAGAAGCCGAAAAGGCCAAAAGCCGAAAAGGATAGAGGCCGAACGACCAGAAACAGTAAAAGCCAAAAGCCGAAGAGGTCAGAGGCCGAAAGATCAAATGCCGCAATCGATTGGAAGCCACCGTCGGCCGGACAACCTCCTAAAAAGGCGTGACAACAAAAACCACCAGGGACGCCGCCACCAGAGGGTCTGGCTCCCCCACCCTTCTCCCTCTGCTTTCCTCTCTCCCCTCTCTCCTCCCTTTTCTTTCTCTGTAAACCTCTATCGACTTTTTGTTTTGTATTTGTAATAAAAAAAAATTGAAATCTGCGGTTTTGGAAAACCAGTGGTTTTCCAAAACCACCAGCGATTTCCAGTAACCGCATCGGGGAATGGTCTAAAAAGACCATTTTGCCCTGGCTGTTTTTTAGATATTACTCTGTTGCCATTGGGCAAAATTACAATTTTGTCCAGATATTTTAAGGTAAAAAGATTATTTTATCCTTATTGAGCGAAAAGTCTGTTTTATCCTCTGGATGTTTATAGAAATTACCAAATACTGGGATGTTACTTTACAATTTTACCCTTCTCGATTTAGATAATTTCACTTCTGCCATCTAGTCAAAAGATAAATTTACCCCTGTTCTTTTGAAAAATTACAGATTTGCCTTGAGGATTAAAATTATGATTTTAACTCCAATCAGTTGCGAATTTTACAAAAATACCAAAGAGTAATTTTATGAGTTTGTCCTTAGCATTTTACAAAATTACAAAAAGGGATAAATAGATAAAATTAGAATTTTGACCTTGGTATTCTTTTAGGGGTATAGAGGTAGAAACCCCTTGGAAAAATTTCAAAAAGATCATTAGATTGCTTGCTTGATATCATGCATCATACTAACATGTTTCTTGCTATGTATGCTTGTGTTTTTATATTGGTTTTCTTTCTATACCCCTTAATTGTTACTTTTGCCAAACACATAAAAATGAGTTATAGGATACGTGTGTCTGAATTGGCAAAGACAGAAAAGCTAAACGGTTTCAACTTCTAGACATAGAAGAGAAGAATTCCTTTGGCTCTAACACTGGAAGGTGTTGAGTATGTTCTAAAGGAAACCATGCGTCCGCCACCCCAGACGCAAATGAGCAACAATTAAAAATGTATAAAACATTTCTAAAAGATGATACCATAGCAAGGACGATCATGTTGACCTATATGAAGGATAACTTTATAAGGATCTTTAAAGAATATGAGACCGCAAAAGAGTTGTTTGACTCATTAATAGCTAAATATGATACAACTCCAAAATTGCATGTGGAGTTGCTAATACAAAAGTACAACTCCTTTAGAATGAAAGGAGATAATGTAGTAGAGCATGTAAATTATATGCTGGTAATGGCTAGAGACTTAACCATACCAAAACCAGTCATCCCCGAACCGATGCAGATATCAACAATATTGAACAGTCTACCCCCATCAGGGAACATGGTCACCATTGCCCTAAGACTAGGGCATTAAATTAACCTTTCTGAGTTGCTCCTTAAATTAGCAATAGAGGAAGAGCACATGCTAAAAAATAAGAAAGAAAAGTTGCTAGTGGTTCAAGATGAGTTAGCATCTAGCTCCAAGTGCAACTAGAAAAAGAAACCAAATAAAAAGTTTGGAAAGGATAACAAGAAAGGCGGCCAAAATTTTAATAAATCGCAAGAAGTCATTTCTCGGATTAAGTGTTTAAACTGTAGAAAGATGAGACACTACAAAAGGGACTGTAGCAACAAGAAAGGTGGAGAAAACAACCCACATCATGGATAGTCAGAGAAGCAAGATATAATCTACATGATTTCATAATGTTTGTATTTAGACCGCGCAATGACAGGTTGATGGATAGACTAAGGAGCAACAAGACATATCTCAAATACCAAGGAAGGGGCAATGAATCTAAAGGAATATCAACATGGGGAACATCGTGTGTATATGGGAAATAATACTTTCTCAGATGTTTTGGGTATTGGGTCATTTAGGATATATGTACAAAGCAAACCAATTGTATTGATCGACGTATTAATTGAACCATCAATAAGGCACAATCTGGTCTTGGTTCCTATCTTAGTAAAGAAAGGTTTTGATGTTAGGTTTATTCCTAACAAGGTGACTGTGGATAAACATACGAGAATTTTGTTCTCTGGGGAATTTGATGTAGAACAATGACTGTTTAAATTGTGTGATAATGAAAATCATGAATCTTTTACTTATATTGATAGTGCATTTATTGTTGATGTGAATATGTAGTATAAACGCGTAGGGCATATAAGTCTAAAAAAGTTAAGGAAATTATCCAACTTTGACTTGTTGCCTAGATTTGAGGAAAATACTTTCAACAAGTGTGAAGCTTGTATACAAGAAAAGATGGCAAGGAAAGTTTTTTCCAAGGAAACAACAAGGGCAACAACCTTGTTGTAAGTTATTCACACAAATTTATATAGACCTTTTAGAGTAAAGACACATCGGGGAAAGAGTTATTTTGTAACCTTTATTGATGATTACTCTAGATATATGTATATATATCTTTTGGCACATAAATCAGAGGCACTTGATGCTTTTAAAGAATATAAGCAAGAAGTGGAAAATCAGCTAAGGCATTCGGTCAAAGTCTTAAGATCAGAAAGAGGAGTTAAATATACCTAGGCAGAATTCTTGGAATTTTGCAAAGACTTTGGTATTACTAAATAAAATACAATGCTCAAGACACCTCAACAAAATGGTGTAGTTGAAAGATACAATAGAACCTTGCTGAATATAATAAGGTCAATGTTAATCGATGCCTCTCTTCCAAGGGTATTTTGGGGAGAAGCAGTAAGTACAACTGTTTACATACTCAATAGAGTACCATATAAAGTTGTATTCAGTACAACATATGAGATGTGGTTTTGAAGAAAACCCAACCTAGGTCATCTCAAGAGGTGGGGATCTATTGCACATGTCAAGATCCTTAATCATTCTAGAGATAAGCTAGACAGTAGGTCCTTAAGATGTGTATTCATTGGATATCCAAAAGGTTCAAAAGGATATAGGTTTTATCATAAGGACCATGGACTCATTGAAAACAGAGATGTTGAATTCTTAAAAGATACTAAGAATGACATCCTTGAAAACAATGATGAATGTGTTGATGATTTGGTAGACTTAGACCAATCATCTTTTGAGCTCATAGAAGATCTTCCTGAAACTACTGATACCTTGAGTGGACATAAGAGGTCAAGAGTCACTCCGTCCTACTTAAAGGATTATCACACTTATCTTGCAGAAGAAGTTTGTAATTCGATAGATTTGGATGAGTTGACTGATAACTTGACTTATCAACAAGTAATGAACTCATCAGAAGCGACAGACTTAGAGAAAGCCCTAGATGAGAAAATTGAATCCATTGAGAAAAACAAAGTCTGAAAATTGACTGATTTGCCAAAAGGAAGAAAAGCTATAGGCTGCAAATGGGTTATGAAAAAGAAATACAAGGTCGATAGTATAATAAAAAAGTTTAAAGCGAGGTTGGTTGCAAAGGGTTTTTCACAAAAAGAGAGATAGATTATATTGAGACATATTCCCTAGTTGCGAAATTTGTATCCAATACGGATAATCCTTGCAAAATTTGCATACTATAATTTGGATTTACATCAGTTAGATATAAATACAGCTTTTCTAAATGGAGATTTAGAACAAATCATATACATGCAGCAGCCTGAAGGATTTATGGTTGAAGGCCAGGAAGATAAAGTTATATAGGTTAAAAAAATCCCTATATAGCCTTAAATAGTCACCTCGCCAATGGTATTTGACTATTCAAAATGTCATTATAGAACTTGAGTTTGTGGCTAATAAATTTGATCACTGTGTATATGTTTGGAACAATGGGAGTCACTTTGTCATCTTATCATTATATGTAGATGACATTTTGTTGACTGAAAACGACAACGAGATGATTGTCAAAACCAAGTCATGGTTGAATTCCAAGTTTGAAATGAAGGATATGGGGGAAGCATCCTATATCCTGAGTTTAAAATGGGTGAATAGTATGTAGATACACCTGTTGTAAAATGGGTTAAATTGAGTAAGGCTGATTGTCCCGGTGAAGGAGACGATAAGCCTAATGTTTCTTATGCACAAGTTGTTGGCAGCTTGATGTATACTATGTTGTGTACAAGACATGATATCAACTTTGTTGTTGATCTTGTAAGTAGATATCAAAGTAATTCTGGTTGGCAACACTGGATAGTTGTGAAAAGGATCCTAAGATATCTGAAAGGAACAAAGGACTTGAAACTGTGTTTTCAAGCAAATGAACTGAAAGTGGTAGGATACTCAGATGCTGACTTTATTGAGAGCAAAGATAACAACAAATCAACCTTGGGACAAATATTCTTATTTGGAGGTAGTGTTGTTTCTTGGGCATGTAAGAAACAGAGTTGTGTAGCATTGCATATACAGGAAGCTGAGTATGTAACTTGCTGTATGACTGCAACAAGTGCTGTCTGGATAAGTCGCTTCATACGAGATTTGAAGTTGGAAATAATAGACGAGCCAATAGTTATCTATTGTGATAACAGTGTAGCAATTACTCTTATTAAGAGTGGAGCGGATTGCTCGAAAAGCAAGCATATAATGGTAAAATACCACTATGTTCATGATATGGTTATGAGAAAGGAAATATCCATCTCATACATGCCAACGGAAGATATGTTTGCAGACCCCTTAACAAAAGGCATAACAGAGGATCTCTTCTCAAAACATGTTACTAACATGGGTTTGAGATATGTTTGATTATTGTATAGGTAAATAACCATACAATAAGTTCTGATTGCAATAGTAATTAGGAATCGACATAACTAAGAAAAACCTTGAAAAGTGAGAGGAAAACCAGTATGTCGATACACTTGGCTCGAATGGCCAAGTGGGAGATGTTACAAGATAAGAATAGTGGCCATTCTCGGCTCAGGTAACAGCTGGACTGGCCATCCAGTCCATTACCTAAACGGATGAGGGTCGAACCGTAACGGATGACCGTTACCGGGATTTCCAATAACAGCTCCGTGATTTGCTCCGGACGAGAGAAGCTACAGGTGGAAGAATCACGGATGAAGGGGAGTAGGCTGCCTATAAAAGGCAGCCATCATAGGTCGAGTGAGACACTGAAATCACAGACTGAAAAAACACAGAAACACCTGAAATCTCATCCCGTGGAAGCCCCTGTGTGTGAACCTCGTATCCTCTCTCCAAATTCTCTACGTACAGAGGAGATCGGCAGAAGCTAAAGAAGGAAAGGCAGACTGAAGTTGCCTGTCGCCGACCCACCACCGGAATCCGCCACCGCCACCGCCACCGGAGGTAGATTCCTTCATGATGTGCAACACATTTTGGAGATAATCTCAAATTTATGAGTGGAGGTACCACCGAAACTAGGGATGGGAAGGGTACGGGTTTGGTTCTCTTTTCTTCAACGACTGTGGTACGAAAATGGGTCATATATATATATATATATATATATATATATATATATATATATATATATATATATATATATATATATATATATATATATATATATATATATATATATATATATATATATATATAATACAAAAGTATCGAGTTGGGTATGGGTGGAAGTAACTTATCTCCTAACTCAAACCTCATGAGGTCAGGTATTTCTCACCCAACCCGAAGTCAAGGTTGCATAGGTTGGATCAATATTGCCATCCTTAACCTTACCTTTCTATTGAGAATGAAAATGATTATGAAATATGTCTCTCTTTCGTACATATATCAAAATGGGTCCAGGGCGGAGCCAGAAAATCTGGACCCATACTAGAAGCAAGGCCCAATGACTCGGCCTGTTTGACCCTAGGAGCTGATGCGGGTTGGGCCGAGTTGGCTCGCAGGGCTACAGGTCTGTCCGATATTAGATCGGGTCTATAAGACCCGATTCATATCTACTTAGAATCCAAACTTAACTGTAATAAAAAAAAATGTATATACATATATATACACTACATATATATACATACATATAATAAAAAAAACTTTATATATTGTACATTCATATATCTATATATACACATATATACATGTAATAGAGAAAAACTACATATATGTAATTGAAAAGCTATATATATAGCATATATATATATGTGTGTGTGTGTGTGTGTACAAAAATATTTATTTATTTATATGAGTTGGCCTGGCCTGACCAAAATCTGGTTCAACCCATATATTTTTTGGCCCATTAGGACCAGGGTCGGGCCCGTATTGACATCTCTATTCTTTCACGTTATAAGGAGAAAGAGTGGGGGAGTGAGGAAGAAAGAGAAATGGTAGCAACCCAGTGACCGTCCCATTCTCTCATAAGTATAAAAGTCGTTCCCCTCATCGCCCCACTCACTCTCTAAATGGAGAGAGGGAGGAGGAAGAAAGTGAAAAGAAAGAATAATTGTAAGACTGACTCCCACCCGTTAAAAAGTACAGTCACCTCCCTCTACTCTTTCTAACTCTTTAGAGAGAAAGAGGAAAAAAGAAGAGAGCAGAAAGAAGGAGAGATTGAAGGGAGCCGCCTCCCTCTCTGCGCTACGCCACCTCCTTACTGTGGCAAAGGAGAAACATACAACTATTATTATTAGGTACATGAAATATGTAGATGTTAATCGTTGATGCATCTAATCAACTACAACAACTCGAATATGAAAGGTTTAAATATAAAGCCTACCAAATTAAAGCAACGAACTTTACAACTCAGCATTAAGTAGCAGCCAGAGAGCGATATCAGCACTTCAAATAACAAATATTCTTGTCTACATATCATTCAAATACCAGAAAAGTACTTGAAAATGAATGGTACAAGCTGCCACAAAGACTCGTAATTAAGAAGGAATTCTTTCTCTTTCAAAGCAAAATAATCTCGAAAACGACTACATGTACAACCCTCACACGGTGGTGTGCAGTTCCAGGGATGTGCATATGTGTCGGGCTTTGGCCTCCTACTGTAAAAAAAAAGAAATAAAGAAAGAAAGGAAGGAAAGAAAACATATGCAAAAAAGCAATCACCTGGTTAAGGGTTTGGCTCACAAGTTAAACGTCATGTGTTCGATACCTGAGGCATGTATATATCTAACTAAGATTACGTCGACATGGCAATACACCTGATCTTAGTTAGATGCCACGTTGACATACTATATACAATACTTAATATTATAATTAGTTTAGAGATATTAATTAATATTTTATAACGTTTAATCTATACTTGATAGATACTACAATAGATATTTTAGTCAACGAAATAATGTTAATATATTAATATTATATATAATATAAAGTATAAGAATATTAAAGTCTTAGTTTTATAGTTAATTGGTATTATATTAATTAACTAAATATATCAACTAAAAGATCGGATGGTTAGTTATATATATTAACTGCTATATCGAATCCTTGCACTTGAGGCATTTACAGGGATAACCGATTTTCAAATCTCATGGTTTGAACATTGAAGAACCAACTTCTTAAATGCAGTATGAAAGCAGCCACTTCACGTCAACTATATTTTGATGCTAACCATTCTTACTCAGCCGCTTGAAGGCAGATATAATGAATATGAATTGAAAAGCGGCCACTGTCTGCTACAGAATTGATCTAGAGTTCCAGCTAATTGAACCTTCAGTTCTTCCGTATAATGGATGTAGCAGAAACCCAATAAATATTTTGAGCACACTGAAGCGAATCCTGAAACAACTATGAGGAATCTCTTTAGATCTCTGCCATGAGGAAACTACACTTGCAATATGGGTACACATATCGCCTTTCAGCAGCGTGAAAATCATAAGGTCATATAGATCATATCAGCCCACTGCTTCCGCCGGTGGTGACAGATCTATAAAATGTTTAGAGTATGTTGTGTAGTTTGATTGTAATTCTCTGCGCATTCTCTACCAAGTCCTCCTGCCAAAGTTCTTACAAAGGGGACACATCCTAGAGGAGGAAGTCCAAAAATAGCTATCCTTCTTCCTCCCAGTGCATATGGATCCTGCAGTTCACCAATTGAAGATGAAAAGAAAATGAAACGACATTAAGAAAATATTTTCATAGTATCACTATTAAATGCAAAAAATGACAATATTGATAGTACTGTAATGTGTCAAATATGTACTTTTTACCTTGGTAAATTTCGATGCAGCGGCCACTAAAAGGTCTGCATAGGAGGGCACATCATACTGTGATTTTCTTAGTCCTATGGTAAAATAAGTGGCCCATATGTCATTGTTACCCATGACGAGAAGATAGCCACAGCCGTTAATCTAACCATGTAATGTTTAAATAGTTCTAGTTGAGTATACAATGAGGTTACCGACTGAAAATATATTACCAATTGAATTAAACAGAAAAAAAAAACAGTTAAAGAGAACTTAATTCTTTGATTTGTAATTGCTTACAGCTACTCTAGATGTTAAGTCACCGAATCCGGCGCCGCCCGATGCGAAGGTAACTCCATTCAAAAGATCACTGTCTTGAAGTCTTGGATCAAGGTAAGCTGGTAAATATTCTCTCATCCCAGCCTCTGAAACTGCCATGGATGCAATCCACTTTATGTGAGAGAAGCCTTGGTTTTGGCTTTGACTTCGGCTATCCAATGAAATTCTTGTTGTCCTAACATAGGGAGTATGCATGCAATTGAAAATCCTCACCAGATGCAGGATTTTACTTAGAACGGCCCCTTGAGAAAAACAACTGATATCATATCTACCAATCAAGAAAACCATTTTATGCACCATATATAGCAGTAAAGATGAATTCTAGGATTACAAATGATGTCATTAACAATCTTCCCATAACTATTCCTTTTCCCATATTAGATAGGGTTGGCTACATGGATTCTTTGTTTCTATTGAGCCCTATCATGTACCAATGTAGCAGCTAACTCAATATAAACCAGATCATTCTTTATTTTTTCTTTTCAACACTTTTGTGGCTGTCTTTTTTTCTTTTTAATAATTTCACAATCTGGTTTTTCATATATTCTTATAGGAGTGTTCTTTGGTCTCATTTCTAAATGTTCAAAGTATCTTAATTGATTTTCTCTAATTTTATCTTCTACTCTCAATTTGTTTTTAATAACCTCATTATGTATTCAGTTTTTCCTTGTAAGAACACTCATCCATCTCAACATCTACATTTCGGCTATAGACATCTTTTGTACATGATGATGATTAACTGTCCAATACTAAAAACCATAAAAAATAGTAGGTCTAATTGATGCTCTATAATATTTATCTTTTAACTTTAATAGTATCTTCTTATCACATAGAATACATGATGTCCCTCTATATTTTAACCAACCAGCATTAAATGTCTACAACATCTCTATCAATTTTTTATCACTCTGAAAAACTGATCCTAAGTATTTAACTCGGATGATCAAGAAATATATGAGCTTAATGGAATATGTATATATATTAGTGGCAACAGTAAGTCCAAATTAATTGGATCTTGCTTAATAGGGTTTTGTATTTAAAATTAAAACTTTGATATCAGACTCACTTCATAATTAGAAATTTAGTTTGTTCTGTTCGTAATTCGAATGGATTCATATGTCTCCATTCATTAGGATTGATGGCACCATCTCCAAATTCAACAGGAATTGAGTAATTAATTACCTTGAACCTTTAAATCCACTATTTCCATTATTCTCACATTAATATTTAGAAAATAAAAGCAACTCACTTAATAATAATAGAAAATAGATTTTCTCCAATCAAATTCATTCCTCGTACATATTTCATTTCATTCTGATGAAACTATTCTTATGGTAACTTCATTATGGATATTACAATGAAGAGCAACACTTCTACTTTACTTGTTTTCCTCTTTAATGTTCAAAAGGAGAGTTGTTATTTGTTATTATGTATATATTGTGGCTTGGCCAATTAATTGAAATTAGTGATTGTTCCATTTTAGCAATGTACGACAGTGGATCATCTTTTTCTCCAAACCTTCTAAGCTAGAGTTAATTCCTGTTTACTTGGTTCTTTCCATGTGGAGAGGAAGAAATGTATGTATCCAGCTAAAAAGTTGATTTTGTATACTGCAGTAGGTTCCATTTTTAAGATTCATTTATTAACATATTTTTATCTTCCATTTCAACTTATCTCTAGGATTATAGTTTCTTTAGTGAGCACAATTGCTATGGCTGTCCGGTAATAGATACTTAAAATTGTAAATAACAAAACAAATAAAAGAAAAGAGTCTTCTTCCAAGCGATTGTTATTGCATTGGTCCACCTTACATTGAAATATTGTTGTATTTGAAAAATGCTTCATAAGCTATCTCTGAAGTTGATGTTGATCGATAAAGTAATCCTCGATCGTAATTCACAGCACGAGTACTGCATTCAAGATTTAAACTTGTGATTAGTAGTAAAACATTGATTTCGTGACAGACTCGCACATGAAAGCAGCAACTACGATATGTTTTGCTTACTTGATCTGAGTGATCGAGTTCAAATTCGGGCTTGATTAGAATGTAAATTCGATCCACTGTCCTAAATTTATGATGGTGGACCCTTTAAACGTTAGCAACTATTGAATAAATAATCATATTTAGGGACTTGACACGAAAAATATAATTCTGATCTGACACGAGAAAATAAAATATATCGTATTCAATCGGTTGGATCTCTTCTTTTGACAGGTTTAATGGGAGTCTAACCTAACTCTTGATGGTTGGGGCTATGTCAAATCCCGATCAGACAAATCAAGATGGTTTGTTGGGTTGTGTCATATTATATTATCATTAGTCATGTTTGACTCATGTTCAGTCGTGTCATTTTGTGTACGATTTACTCATGTTACTTTAGGTGGACGTGTACACATTATTTGGGTAAAGATATAATATCTTGTAAGGTTGTCTAAACCCAACTTACTCATAGGAAACCTTGAGGCATACTATAGATTAAGGCTGGTAACCATGAGACACACTTAGACCTGGTCAGTTTCAGGTGAACTGGGGTCGCATCATTCCGACTGCCAGCTTCTGGGTTGGATTTGATTCCAATTTTGTTTAAAAAAAACGCACATTTAAGGTGGGATTTTAGAACTGGTACCAAGATATGGCTTGGAACCTCCAGTTCCGGGCTGGTGGTTTCGGTTCAGTTTTCCCGAAAAGTGACTTTATGGTAAATATTAATCGACCAGATTTATGACATGATTTTTTTGGATTCCAATTTTTCCCCTCTGCCTGTAACGACTGGGAAATTTGAAGACCTTCCTTATGAGAAAATCACCGATGCACAGTCCCACTTCGTTCAACAAGAAAGTGAAGAGCTGCTTGATGAAAATATTTTCCACAAAAATCATGTCCCCAGATGAGAAAATAGTTCCAAACTGATATATAGAACAGTTTTCCTAGGAAACTTCGTTCAAGGCTGCGCCATTGCAGTTCATTACTGGAGTATAGAACAGAAATTCCACATGGGAAAACAATTCCAAAATCTATTTATAAGGAAATGCTTTTCTACGAAAAGAGCGGGCAAGCTATTTACATATCTTCCGATGCCGATGGCTACCCAAAGTTGGCACCAGATCTGACCCTCTTGACGTCACCCCTTAGAATTCACCTTGCCTTTTGGTCTATCTGCTGAATTAATAACAAATCATAGTCAAGCTGCCGATTCGTGGCATTTGGTGTTAAAGTAGGTTTATACCTCAATGCAAAACAAAATCGAATGGAAATACATGGGAAATGATAACTTTCAAAGCATGCTCAAGAAACCGAAAAAAACTGCAATATGTATAAATGGTGAGTTCAATATACTTGTCAATATATATATATATAGTGTGTGTGTGTGTGTGTGTGTGTGTTTGTGTTTGTAGATAAAAAGAAAAAGGAAAAATAAAGTGAAAACAAATGGTAAAAAATGATGGCTTGTGCTTCCACTGGATTCAAAGTTGAGACTTACCGTTCCTCAACCAAGCATTGAAGCCAATAAACTACCAGAGTACCTGCGAAAGTACTGTGGCATTTACGTGCAACCTTGGTTGCAAGAAGACAGGATGGCAACTGTAGTCATGTCATGATAGAAGCAGTATTTCCCATAATGACAGACCAGGGCCGGTCCAGCGAATGTATAAACTTTTTGTCTACAACATGGGTACCCAGAAGCCCACCAGGACCCAACTAATCCCACTTGAGACGGGTAGTACCACTGTGGGGGTAGGTAAAGCTCTTCGAGTACTGGTTTTCTTCACTCACAAGAGTCGCTCAAGACCTTGCTTGAGGTAAACAAGTACCGAATCACTTCAAAACTAATGTCGTTTGATCCTCCAATGAATATGAACACTTGGTCCTACTAACTTGCCCAAAAAAATATCCAAGTTTAAACTCATTTCTGGACAGGTTGGTTCAAGCAGTTCCGCACTTGTTCCCTTTAAGTGAAGGTTTTCAGTTTGACTCTGGTGAATGGAGAAAAGCAGTGGTTAGAGAGATTTAGCCGTATAGTGGGTCGACCGGGCTCCCAACTGTGGCCATCATCCTGTAAAGTATCCGGAAGTGCTTCTATAATGCATTTGGTAGTGCTGGGTTCATATCGAATCCAGGACCATATTTAGATTGGCCCATCTCGTTGAGCTCTTATGTGGGCAAAGTGAAATATCAAATCCGATCCCATTTTGCATTTATTCAATTGGTTGCTTACCAGTATGATAAGCAATGCAGATACTGAGATGCGCACCCAGAGCGTTAATTCAACGGCCAGGCACTTTGACGCCCTTGCTCCTGGTGGGGAATTCGATTCCCAAGGTTGCACATGAACAAGAAAAAGAACACTTAAGCTGCAACAATGAAGAGGATATTGCTGCAGGCACCAGCAGTACTGTTAACACCGAGAAGACACCGAACAGTTTAAAATGCCAGACCAGAGTATATCAGCTATTTTATCATCGTCAGACAAAAATTAGTGACATGCAGGATGTTACTGCTTGTAAACAAATGGTTCACCAGACTGTTGATCGTATAATCTGGTATCTGTCTTCAAAAGCCCAATCTAGAACGTTCAGTATATACAAGAGCCTCGAGCTAGAAGCCATTACTATAATTCAAAATAGAGGCAGTATTGGAGATGCAGAAGAAGCTAAGATGATTGAATGCAGCAGTAGATATCCTTTGTCAGTGTGCACCCACAAGGAAGGGGTGCTGACAGACTCCACACTCTATGGTCTCCGATCCTGAGCTCGGAACTTGGACCTACAAGAGGAAGCAATTAAGACATGGAATGACTTGTCAAGGTTTCTGCAATAGAAAAGATAAGAGGTTTACTGAAAGCGTCGAAGAGCTAACCAACCTGCAGATGGACGGTGCATATTGGACATGCAACTTCTCTCATCCTTCTCCCGGATCCATCAGAACTCGTTCTAGAACCTGTCATGGTATGATTGATCAGAGGAAGCAGACTACTTGTGGTGACTTGAGGCAGATGCTAATGGAAAAACATCGGGTATCAATAAGCTCACCTGATGAACTGCGATTCTTATCCATTTCTTCCTGTGTCCAGAGAACAAATCCAGATTTCAATCATGCTTTGATAAACATGACATCCACATATGCAATACATAGAAGTACCAAAGAAACATAATAACAATTCTTTATTCAACTGCAAAAACCGTTATTGCATTTTCTTAATTTCATACAATAAACTGACCAACAAACAAAACTTTGTCCCCATAGTCGCAATCTTTGATGCTCAACATAATGAAAACTTGCCATGTGTCAGAGGCTGTAAGGTTACTCTATATTGAGCACAATGAGGAAATAGTTGACAGATCTCTATAAAAGTAAGAAGAAAAACCTGAAAGCAAAACTGAATCATATCTTAGAAATTAGAAAGAGTGAGGGCATTTGCTTAATGATACCAGACAGTCCAGGGACACTAGAAATAACGAGAAAAGCTCTATTAAATGGTTTTAGTCTTAACTTGAAAGTTACATTAAATTAACAGGAAAATCCCTTGTTAAGATTTTCTGAGAAATCTCGAGATGTTCATATAGCATCAAGAGAAAAGAAACAGAAGGAAAAGAAGAGACAACTAAGACACTCAGGGTTTGACGATTAACGATACCATCAATAGGGAAGTCGGCTTGGAATAACTAAGGCCGTCACTCTACTACATAACTAAAGACATTAGCTAATGTCGCAAATGCAGATACAGGAAGTGCTTCAATGATGTCGCCCAGATCTACGTAGAACGAGTAGGGGATTGTCTTTGTTCTACAACAAAAAATCTGAAAAATGCAACTCCACATGATCAATTCAAATTTTCACTACTGCTGGCTCATACAGTACCTGAAGCTTCTTTGCTAGGTCTTCATGGCTCTGTATTGCAAGTGGTTTAGCGGCTTCTTTCACACTACTCAGCCTCTGGGTTACTTCAGCCTGCACCAAAAACATTGACATCTCTTAATGGAATGGGAAGCCTGATATTTCCTCCAACACCACAAAACTGCGCTCTTTGAGTGGGTCAAGATTATGAAATTTTGGCCAAGAAAAAAACTGACAACAGAGGAAAGTTGTGAGTCAAAATCCAAGCCTCTCTCTCTCTAGAGAGTCTTATACCAGAACCTGAATTTTCTTACTATAATAGAAACATGATTTTGCATATTTTTCTACATAGAAGGCAAAGGTGATTTTACATATTTTCTATGTCAAAGAAAAATCTAACACTATGTACATAAAAGAAATAGAAAACTGTAGGATATTACAATCATATTCCACAATGATTACATATAAGTTTGCCAATAACGTTGTTTGTGAAACTGGACCAGAATGGCCAGTCAAATCGGGAGCTTGAGCGTGATCCAGTCCATGTTGGACCGGTTAAGAGAAAACCGGTGAAGGGGACAGTTGAACAAGTAAACAGGAACCCAGGAACTAGTTTTGGTACCTTTTCCATATATATTGTTACTTTTCAAAATAATAAATGTAATTATTTTTTTCTTGATTTAAATGGATTTTCAAGGTCTCCATTTTATTTCAATAAATAATATCGACATATAATAAATCATCAATATATATAATATATATGTGCTTAATTGTTACTTGTTCAGCCTTGATTTGACCTCAGTCAATCCTCTCTTTTTAGTGAATCGATGTCTTACCCGGTTCATTTACCAGTCCAGTTTCCTGAACACTGGTAAATACAATTTGAAAGCACACAACAGAATCGCAAAACAAGAGAACAAAAGCACAAGGTTTATGGAGTCGGGACAAAGATGTGTACTCCACGATTGTCGCTCAGAAGCTATCCTAAACCCCCAACTCCTATGCAGATCGCTTTTATATGCTCCCACACAAAAATATCGGAAATAGACAATTACAGAAGGATGTTTCCTATCGACCCATGCACTCTGCGTCCAACATGAACCTCTATGATTTATGTACACTTTGTGTCCACGGCTAGTTTTTTTTGGTCGGGTCACAATTCAGGTCCATCACAAAGTTCAAGCCACATCAACAGAAATGACTTAGATGACGTAGTCGGGTGCCAAACCAACGTCTGGCCATTACAGAATACAATTGCATTGGAATGATAGATGTTAAAATCATTTGTCTGCTTCCATAGAAGAAACACGATACTCAAGGGTTTAGCACCATAGTTAGCAATCGGCAATCGATGCATATTGAGTAAAGTTTTGGCAGCATCTCTAGCAACCAACAAATCGTCTAGACTAAAGTTGTATGGTTCATAGGAGACGTTATCCTGAAGGGTGAACTGGATAGGCCACCACCAAGAACAAAAGAACAATCAATTCATTGACATGAGAAAAAGCAATCATACCAAGCATCTGTCACAAACTCTCACAGGTTGAGATTGCTCATCGTTGGTAAGGGCAATCCTACCACTGGTGCACTTGTCACAAAATATGTCTCCACAATTCCTGCAATGATGCTGAAAATTGCAAAGAGATGATAAATAACTACGAGTAAATCAACTATAACATAAAGACTTCATTCGCACCAACAAGGACACGTAATCCAGAGTCCAAGCAAGAAGAAAATCCATAACCTTGCGATTAAAAGCTCCAAAATCTGATCCGCATGAGGTGCACTTTGACACTGCTTCATCAGGGACCTGGTAAGTATAAAAACAGATTTTGTACCATTAAGTTTTTAATACAATTCTTGTACGAACAAGATGCAAATGATATGCATAGAAGAGAAAAGAATAAGCAACATTGTGAAGCCATCCAGACCATAATCAGATATCTTAAATCATCTAAGAAAACAAATTCCTGTTAGTCAAATGGACATGAATAGCAGAATCTAGACTTAATGGGCAAATTTGTTTCGCCACTATTAGAAACTAATTCTATTAGAGTTCCTTTCTCCAGCTATTCTGGTTCACACCATAGATGTTAGTTGGATTCTCATCACAGAAGTAGAAACAAGTCTAATTAGTAAACTTTCGGACTCTACATCAGAAAAACGCAGTGAAAACCAAAGCTCTTCTCTGATTCGCTGAACCAAAACGTGTGCTAAAAACACACTAAAGCTTAAAGCAGAGAAACATTTAGCAACCACCTTAGCGGCCTGGATGAATTTTTGCATTTATCAAACAAATTGGATAAGAGTAGCAGTAATCAGCTGAAAGAGGAGCGACAAGTTAGCTTTCATATGTAGTGAATGCCTAATTGAATGAGATCGAAACAAAGATATTAGAATAATTTTGGACCTGTCATCATTATAATTCAACCAGGTACAACAATGATCATGCACCTGCGAGTTCCTCCTAGAGGACAAGTTAGCTTTCATATGTAGTGAATGCCCAATTGAATGAGATATTGCACTTGATAGAATCTCTCGAAACAAAGATATTAGAATAATTTTGGACCTGCCATCATTATAATTCAACCAGGTACAACAATGATTATGCACTTGCGAGTTCCTCCTAGAGGAGATAATTTATCCTTGACTGAGCCTTTTTCTATTCATATTTTTTCCATGACTTACTACTTTCTTTTTTTCTTTTTTTAACTCCACCGATGTAAGGGATCACCCTTGCATTGCCAATCCCAAGCCCGGATAAAGGAGGAGGGTTGTGTTAGGCTTCCGATAGGAAGCATAAAACATCGTCGGATTTTTATAACATGGATTACAAAAATTAAAAGCATTGCTTTGGGGCGTCCCCGCCTAGCGATGTGCTGCATAGCTTGAATGAAGTGATAAGTAAGCAAGGGTCACTACATTTTCGCTCGAATGTAGTGAATCAATTGAAGAGATGGTTCCCACGTCATGGACGGGTGTGGATAAAGAAGTTAGTCCTGCTACATTGCCGCCCGAATGTAATGAATAATTTTCAGATAGGGTCTCCGCATTTTGAATATGGATGGATGCGGGGGGTAAGGAAGCTAATCCTAGATAATAAGATTCGTATTGGTTCTTGGAATATCATAACATTGTTCGGTAAGCTAATGGAGGTGGTAGATACTATGATTCAGAGAAAGATTCATATTTTATGTTTACAAGAGACAAAATGGGTTGGAGAAAAAGCAAAGGAGATAGAAGATATAAGTTTTAAATTATGGTACTCAGGTAAGGAAAAAGCTCGAAACAGAGTTGGTATTATCATAAATAAAGATTTAAAGGATAGTGTAGTAGACATTAAACGATATGGTGACCAAATCATGACGTTGAAATTAGTGTTAGGAGCAAAGGTTTTTAATATAGTTTGTGCTTACGTGCCCCAAGTAGGACTACAAGATAGTTTTTGGGAAGAGTTAGATAAGGTGATTCAAAAGATTCCACAAAGAGAGATGATTTGTTTAGGAATAGACTTAAATGGACATGTCGGTAAAGAGGCATTAGGATATCAAGGTATTCATGGAAACTTTGGTTTTGGGGATATAAATGAAGAAGGTAGGGAGATTTTAAATTTTGCTATGGCATTTTATCTCTTTATAGAACATTTAATTACTTATAAGAGTGGCCCTGCCATATTTTATGCTTTTGAGTATTGGGTAGTTAATCATCAACACGTACAAAAGATGTCTCTGCCAGAAATGAAGATGTTGAGATGGATGAGTGGTCATACAAGAAAAGACCGTATACATAATGCGGTTATTAGAAACAAATTAGGAGTGGCACCAATAGAGGATAAAATGAGAGAATGCCGTTTAAGATGGTTTGGATGGCACCAATAGAGGATAAAATGAGAGAATATCGTTTAAGATGGTTTGGACATATAGAAAGAAGATCAAAAGAAGAACTTGTAAGAATGTATGAAAAACTAAATTTGAAAAGTATTAAAAGAGGTAGAGGACGACCACAAAAGTGTTGGAAAGAAACAATAAAGAATGATCTAGCCTATTGTGAGTTAACTGCTAACATGGCACACGATAGGGATCTGTGAAAACAAAGAATCCATGTAGCCGACCCCGTCTAGTATGGGAAAAGGCATAGTTGTTGTACTATTTTGTTTTTTAATGAACTTAGTATTTTGTACTTCAAGTAACAATTATAGTGAGTTATTTTACTCCAATACGTAGCACTTCTAGTGAATTACTTCATTCAGTTATTTCATCGGAAAGTAGAGAGGAGTGGCGTGCACTAGATGACAAGCTACTGCTATTCCATTCCTTGAGGGCTTCAATAAGCAACAGGATGCATTCTCTTAAGGAAAAAGCTAATAACCTTTTACATATTAGATAGAACAACTGGAGTAAAAATACGTTCAAAAGGAAGTAAATGCAGGATAATTCTATGTATAGGCATACAATACTTTTATGAATATAAGATACTTTGACAAACAAAATCCGAATCTGGGACAGCAAACACAAATGCGTAACTATGAGCTATTGCATCTTTCAGAAGCATACCCAGTGGTCTTTCTCCTCATTTGCGGGCCTTATCATGGTTATCCAGTCAACCAAGCCTTTCTTCCTTTCGGTTGTCTGTTCAGCAGGTTTAGCAGCTTCAGTGTTTTCTCTGCTTCTCACTCCTATTTCCTTAAGCTGTCATTTAAGTAAACAAGAAATTGCAACCAATCAATCTAAAATGGAAGGCCTTTATCATGTTCAAAAGCTACAAATCGTACAACAGTGAAAATTACTTGGTTTGAGAAACTAATCTGTCAGACATTGAAAAGAACTTCAAAAGTAGGAGAAAACCAGATGAATGTGACCAATGTACAGAATGATTTTCTGCAAGTAAAGGACTATGTCCTAAGCCTGTCAATAACTCAAATCCAGATCCCTATGCATGTCAAAGACCAAGTGCTTGACTTGTCAGGACCATCTCATCATATTCACCCAAACAAGATTCAGTACTTAACTGACTTAGGGTATAAATTCCAGATTTTGTTGGATAATATGGTGATTATTGGTGAACCATAAAGAAGACCAAGACTAGAAAAAGGGTGTCTGTTGTACTTAAAAATACTTTTGGAACATTTGATCAACCCAGATTGCTCAAATATTCAGGAAAATGATCTCATACTAGACCAACACGGTAGTCAGATGAGGTTCAGGATGGCCCTAATATTAATCAGGTCAGAATGCTATCCCTAAAGTTTATGTGATGTCTAGCCACATATGTCCAACACATAGCATGCAATTGACAGTCCTTTCATCACACTCTGCAAGATCGGTCTTGTTGCAAAGTCATAATATACACATAGAACTTAAAGCCATTATTGTGTGGTGTGAGACATAGACAGGCACACAAATAAATACCATGGCAGATAATAAGAACAGCTTCAGCAAAGTAAGAGTGGAAACATATAAAAGTTTGAGTTTTCAAAACATTTCAGGTTACAATTAACTGGCATAATTTCTATAATATGTTGCTAAAGCGGAGCAGTTCACAACATCATAGAACACCAGCAAAATGTGAATGCCTGCTTTCCTATCTCAAAGCTCGCTTTCAGGCAACACAAAGGTTTCCAATACAAATTTCACATATTCAATAATAGTGGAACTTATCAAACCAACCTGCACTGTAGCAGCAGTTACTGTGTCTAAAATGGTACTAGTGGTGTAGCTATTTGATTGTAGGCGTATCCGCCTTGGTTCAATGTCAACAGCACTCTTGGACCAAAAGCTGTATATAGACGGATCATTCACCTGCATAAACACAAAAGTAATCTGTATTGGGGAAAACAATACACATCTAAAAAGCGGCTCACTAGAAAGAGGACCAAAATCCTTACTTCCCATCTTGCAATTGTTTCAAGTGGGTAGATTCTAAGTGTCCTACTTGTGTTAGGGTCAAGCATACGGATACCATCTAAACCGATCTGCAAAGGAAAAAAAAGAAAAAGGTTTGAGATTCAAGAGTCACGTTACTGAAAGCACATTAAGAAAGAGTTCATGCACAACTGAATCCACTCATAACATGGCAACGCGCTAGAGAAAAATGACAGGATATGACCTGCCCAATTGGCCTAAATAATAGATCTACTGCAGGAGGCAGCATAGCTTGAAACACCACACTAGATAACGCAAATACTACAGGGATCACCAGAGAGTTTAGATTAGTTCTTGCAAGTTGTGCAAGTTTGGCAGACTTCTTGTGAAAGGCACATCTGCACCTATTATTGTACTCGTTCAAGATGCCCACTAATGTAATGAATCTTCAGTAGGTCAAATAAGAAGTCAAGGCATACAAGATAGAATACATCAGATTCTCAGATCCATGGTTGCAGCATTCAATTGCCTCCAGGTTCTTTTTTGAAATTGCTTCATGGACAGGTAGGAATGCAAAGTCTTGCTCATGGCCTTTCTTTGTTTAACTTCAAGACAAAACTGTGGGGAAAACTTCCATCTCCATATCTTTTCTCTGCTGTTAAAAGTTGAAGCAGGGACACACCATAACTGAACCAAATTGTATATATTGCAAAACCATTGCCTTTTTCTTTTTTCCTAATACTGATTACTAAAGTTTTAAGTGTTAACGATCTTAAGATGACGTCTATTTCCTTTCTTTGCTTCATGAGTACTTTCACTAAAGCATTCTCCAAACTACTTGTAAATCTTTTCAAGTTGTGTATGCTTTTGAGTGTGCCATACGTACTTGTTAATATGTTTTTGTTCAGACAAAGAAATATTTAATGAGGTTTATGAGTGAGTACATGTAATCTACTAAATATACATTTAATGATTTACATTTTTAAATTAGTTGTCAATTCTTATATTTAAAGTTAGTGTATTACTAAATATGCTTAAGTGCTTAAGGTTCTAAATATCATATCAAAAGAATGTAACGTTACCTAGTTCTGGTACAATTCCAACTTACACTAGCCTTGCAAATAACCATGTGTGTCTGTTCTCTTGCAGGTCTGTCACCATTCTATTCCTACCATTCTCTCAACTCTCAATGCTAAAGGGAGAGAACTACCTAAGACCTTTGCATTATCCAAATGATTGCAAATCGCAGTAAATACTAAATAGTTCCAATCAGTGTTTCGATGCACAGTATTTGAATTGTCGCTATTAGGAAAAGAGTAACAGTACAACATATCCAGTTTTTTGTGCTTTTAGAACCATATGTTTATTTACCTCAATTCCCCTCCCCCCCAAAAAAAAAAAAATCAAACTTAATTTGTTGTCACTTTGTTCCAACAACTACAAGAAAAACAATCTCTTGCAAGTTGCAACCAACAAAATCCAAGATAAGAGCATTATCTCATAACAGGTGGGATATCCTACATGGATTCTTGGTCCTCGTTGTGCTCTATATTGTGTTGTGCTGCCATTTAACTCCAATAGAGCAAGATAAGGTTTCATCATCTTCTTCCAACACTTTTTAGGCCTCCTTTCCTTTCAAACAGTTCAACATCTAGTTCCTTACACCTCGTTGGATTTCATCTACCCACGTCCTCAAATGTTCAAACTACATACAGCATGTCTCTCCCATTTTATCTTCTATGGTGCTACACCAATCTTTTCTCTAATAAACACAATGTTTCTCTAACAGTTTCTCTAACAACCATATTACTACCCCAGTCTTTTCTTGTATAGCCACACATCCAACACAATAGCTTCAGTTTTGCCACCGTCATCTTTTATATGTCCATTAATTGGTAGTCTATAGAGCATCTTTAGTCTTATAGCTACTTTATAATATTTACCTTCCAACTTTTCAGTAGTATCTTCATGATAAAGAACACGAAACAATATTTTGTAAATAGATTGAAAATTTTATTTCTTTTATGGGCATATTCCACTTTACTTGGACAAATATAGATGTCTGAAATTGACTTTCGCAACTGGAGTGTAAAATGGGCATGTGATTTACCAAAACTGAGCTAGCAATAGCATTTATATTCTTACAGTATATATATTTCTGACCATCTACTGACGTTTATAATAGGGTTAACAAAACGATACTTACAACACTCGTCCAAAATTTCCTATAAGCATCACCTCCTTTTGGATCTCCCCTCACTTTACAACAATACGAGATGCTCTCATGAAACAAAGAGAGAAGACCGTCTGATGATTTATTTGAACCACATAGATCGGTGTTAGCTGAAAATTATAGCAGATGCATTACAAATTCGTGTATTAACATTAACAGCATACCTGAAGCAAAACACTTCACTGTAATAGTCCCTTTTCGTTCTTCACTTCTAGTAAATCATCGCATTCAAATAAAAAACCACTAAGGAGCACATCATGCCCAATGATCTTTCTTGATGATAACGTAATTATATTCTAAATATTTTGCTGGGAAATTGTGTTGCATGAGTAACATCCTCATGAGTACGAATAACTTGGCCGCGTACAATTTCTAAGCATCAGGCTCATCGTAATTCAGGAGATTTTGTCCTCTCAACGGCGACCTACAGGAAACTGACCGGAAATAGAACACAAAAACAGAACTCGAATTCAAGAAGGATGCAATATTTCATACTTGTTCTCTGAAGGGACGATGTGGCCTTCGAATTCAACCTCAAAAGAAGCAACTCAAAACCAATTAAACCAACAGAAATAGATAGACAATTTTGGAGATCAGAATTTGAAAAAAAGAAAGGTCGACATGATAACCAAGAAATTTTAATTCAACCTCGAAAGAATGCTCGCTCAGAACCAACTAAACGAAAAGAAAAAGGAAACATAAATAATGAACACAAACAACGAAAATCACACAAACAGAAACAACACTGGTTATAATCCAAACCTGGCAAAGAACATCCATGGTACCCTGAGAAGACCCTTCAGGCAACAATTTCACCCTAAATTTCTGAATCCCAGCCTTCACATCCTGATGCGTCTCCGCCTTCGGCACCGCCCTAGTGATCTTCGCCGAACTCGAAGATTGCTCTTTCCCCGCCGAAAATCCCTTTACCCTCCCGTAGTCATCAAACCCAGAGAAGGCCTTCCCCGACGCCCCACGGGCACCATACGGCTCGACGCTCCCACCATCATAGGCATACACCCCTTCACCAAACATATTATCCTCCCTCCCGAAGCTCCGATCGCTCTGAAATTGCGGCCGCTCGTACGATTCCGCCGCTAACTCCAGTGGTGGACCCCTGCTATACCCCGGGCCGCTATACCTACCCGAATTGCTGTCCAAAGCATCATACTTCGGTGCAGATTCATACGAGTTATATGCCGGCGCTGATGTAGCAGAATATGGAGAAGGGGAGGACGACAGAACAGAGGGAAAGGGCGGATTCTGGTTGGGATAATTGGGGTAAGGAACGGATTGGGGAGGGAAAGAGGGATCTAGGCTTTGTGGGTGGGATTGGAATTGAAGAGGTTGCGAATAGGAAGAGGCGGTTGGGGGGTTTGGATCAGGGTTTGGAGAAAAATGGGGGTAGGAAGGGTACGAGTAGTCTGGGACGGTGGCGGAATAAGGTGGCGCGGAGGCGTATGATGGCGGTTGGTAGCTGGAAGACGGTGGTTGCTGGTGGCGGTAATACCCCGAGTTGTAATCGCTACCAGAGCCTTGCTGCATCTCGAAGGAAGCCAAAGAAACCAGATGTCGCAGACGAAGAAGTGGTAGGATTTCAATCTGGAGAGAGAGAGAGAGAGAAAGAAGAAGAAGAATAGATTTCCCGGTCCGATCAATCGATCGAGAGAGAGAGAGTCGCGGTTGGTTTGGGTTTGGTTCCACCTGTTCTTCTTTCTGTGAGACTTCGACTGAGGCACGACACGTGGCGAGATACTACGATGCCCATCTTGGGTCGGCCGACTAAATTGGAAGCAAAGAGGCACAAGATTCGCGGGCCGACCCGAATCGATCTGAAACGTACCCGAGTTGCAATTAGACACGACACGGAAATGACTCGAAAAGAATGTCAACCCTCCTTTCCACATGACAAGAAAAAAAAAACGTCGGTTCATCTCTGATTTGACCTGCTCTTGAGCAAACATGAAATGACACAATAGAAAACGACCCAAATGCACGAATTAGAAGCGATATACTACCCAACAATGAAACCCAACACGGAAATCCAAAAAAGATTGTTCACATGCTCACCAAAAATGACATGGGTCTTACCCAAGTTCATCTGTTTTTAACAAAAAAACAGAAAACACGTAGTGAAACACGAAACTGCATTTACTAAGAGCTCATGCCATTCAAGTACATTGCTGAATGTGTTACCTGGCTGGGAGGCCTTCAAGCTGTGGCAGATCTAAAAATTCTTTTGGGTTGGGATGAATAAAATGGTTTTGGGCGAGGCGAACTATGTATTATAGTTCATGAATCCCACCATGAGCTATAGAATTTAAATTGATTTTTGAAATTTCGGAGGATCTGCCACCGCCTTCAAGCGAACTGATACATAAAGTTGAGTATCGAAAGCAAGACTTTTTCAAAACTAAGTTGGGTCAGCTACATGGATCCTTAGTCGCTGCAGATACAGATACGGGTGTTCCTGGTCTGATTTGGTTTTGTTGTAGCCTCAACCTTGATCTAAACCAATATAATCGGTTCCCACTTTTTAGAACCGATCAAACCATTTAGTCCATGGAATGGAATGAAACCAAACCATAAGTTCAGGTTTGGTGCGGTTCCGACGCACAACTCCATACATTTCGTATTATCCTAATACGTGCCAATTGTATTGTGTAACAAATAATGATCATGAACACTGTATCCGAATAATACTATGATACATAAAATTAGAAAGTTATAGCATGTGCGGATGCAATAACAATATATATATATGTGTGTGTGTGTGTGTGTGTGTGTGTGTGAAGACAGTTCGGTTTGTATTCCAACCTTGGAACCACAAACTATACTAAACCACACCAAACAAAACCGTTTAACATTTGAAACCCAACAAAACCGCCGGTTTAGTTCCGTTCTAGTGGTTTAGTTTGGTTTCATTGGTTCCTTGAACACCCTTAGCTACAGAGCTCGACCCACATAGAGTCGAGTGTGGTTTATGAAAATTTATTTGTACTCTTTTGATCAAATTCAGAATCATTGGGTGTCAGTTTAACTCATAAGTTAGCTATGTATGACAACTTTATCAGACCTTAAATGCATTCTTTTGTAGCGTACGCTTTTTTCGAATTATTGCAAATTCTTTTAAGTCCTATATCAACAGGTCCAGACTGGATTTGGGTCCAAAACTCTTCCAAGGTTTGTTCAAGTTTAACTGGTCCACACCTCTATGGCTGGCTCAGGTACAAGGCAGCCCACATTACATATGTGATGAAGCTCACTACATACGATCGAACCCATGGCTCGGTGTAGCTGGAACTTGGAACGGGTCTCGGTTGTCCCTCGAGCATATGAAACCCCGGTTGCCCTCATCCCCGGTATATGTTATAGTGTTGATGGTCATAGCATTCAACTCTCTTTTTTTCATATTATTTGCAAGCTGGGGTTAGGCCTACCAAATATATGCATGCCCCTGGGTATCGATCTCGTAACCTTGTTTAAAGCTTCTTTGCTATCAGCCAGAAGAGAGTTGTTTGTCCTTGTGCCGCTCAACTCCATCCTCATTACCAGTTTTTTCCTCTGCACACTTTGGTAAAGACATAGACATATAATATGATGCAACCCATTTTGCAAACCACAAAGTCATTGATTTGATCCATGATCCATGAAATAATCCAAGATCACATGGTAGCCACCTTTTTAGTATAATGCCTTGTCCAACAAGCTAAGCTTGTGGAGCCTAGAGAAAGAAGCCTCCTTACTTTACCTTATAGTTGTTCTAGCTTATACTAGCAGTTTGTGTTTGGTCCATGATCCATGAAATAATCCAATATCACATAGTAGCCACCTTTCTAGTATAATGCCTTGTGCAACAAGCTAAGCTTGTGGAGCCTAGAGAAAGAAGCCTCTTTACTTTACCTCATACTTGTTCTAGCTTATACTAGCAGTTTGTGTGTGTGTGTGTGTGTGTGAGAGAGAGAGAGAGAGAGTCTACTAGTAGTTAGACAACTAATATATACATGTAAAATACTTTTCCCCTTACATGGACGGACTGGCAATGTAATTGAGACACGAAAGAAAACACGACATTCACACAATCCAGTATGTTCATGCTCAAAGAACACGATATCCACTCAATTTAGTATGTTCATGCTCAAATCCACTCTAACTTTATAACACCAAGTGATTAAACTGTGTTCAGGATGATTTGGTTTCGGCATGAACACGCATGAACGATCGATCCGCAGACATGCACCAAGATTATCTGAGACACTAATATCACACCCCACAAGAGAGCCCAAAATGTCTTTGATCGTGCCCACCCGAATTAACAAGAAGGAAAATGGATCGTGTTTCATTTGGGTTCCTTCTCACATGGAGGAGGTGGATCTACCTCATTAATGAGGTGAGAGAGAGAAAGAGAAAAATGTCGAGCGAGAGTTGTGGTGGCATGGCTTTTAATTTTGTCATTTTTCTTAGTTATTGCTATTTACTTTGAGTGGTGAAAGCTTATAATTTCTATATTGTGGATGTTTTATTTCATTTGTAGTGAATAGGGTTTATCTTATTCACGAATTTTGTTTTGGGATAATAGTACAAAACATTAAAAAATTATAATTTTTTAATGTTTTTTTGGCTATTTAGTATTTTTCAGTAAGAAGATAACCATATTTACAGCATAATTAAGAGAGGTTTGAGAGTTATTTTAGGACTCTTTTGAGTTGTTTATTCTTTCTTTCTCCAATATGTTTGGTTGTTTGATTGTAAGTTGGTTGTTTTATGCTTTTTAGCATATTTCTACTTTTTTGTAGTGAGTAAGAGCATTAATATTATTATATATGGAGATATTTTATTGGACTCATCTATTTTATGTAGTAGAAATTATTTTGGGTTAGGGCTCATAATTTTTATCTCTCTTATTGAGGGGTTTTCACATAAAAATTGTGTTTCCTGCTTAGTTAATATATATATATATATATATATATATATATATATATATATATATATATATATATATATATATATATATATATATATATTCGAGGATTGTTTGTATCTTTCATTTGGGATCATTTATCAAATTTGGATATGAAAAAAGAGTTTTCAAGCTTTCGGAGGTTATCTTTCGGCTTTTTTTCATCATTTCAAATGACATGATCAGACTGAACAAGAAACACACGAGCTTTGAAACAAAATGCTGCCCATGACAGACATTGAAGGTTATCACATTATGTACCGGTAAGATTAAGGATAAGCTTGCTTAAAACCATCTTATGTAAGTATACAGGAAGGCAAATGGTTCTTCCAACTGATTTACAAGGTCTACATAAATCCCACTCTCCAAGGGGGCGAAAATTTCAAGTAATATGAGAAACAAATTTTTTTTTGTATTGTAATATGTAGAAAAGATGTTCCTAACAAAAACAAAAATATTGAGATGGATGAGTGGTTACATATGAAAAGACAATATATGTAATAAGGTGATTACAAACAAATTGAGAATAACACCAATAGATATAAAATAAGAAGAAATCATTTAAGATGGTTTAAATATAAAAAAAGATGACCAAAAGAAGGTTTGACAAGAAGGTGCGAGAAACTTAATTGTGAAAATATTAAAAAAGTAAAAGGATGACCTTAAAAATATTAGAAGGAATCAATAAATCTAGCTTACATTGAATTAATTATTAGCATAGCACATGATCCAGTATTATGGAAACAAAGAATTCATGGAGCTTGTTGTTGTATTACAAAAAATATTATTAGGATAACAACAAAAGATTTCATAATAACATTAAAATTTATAAAATAATGATATTTTTCCATAACACCGTTTTGTTGTTTGTTCCTGTAACTATACTGCTCCAAGGTTAAATAGCCATTACCACTGCATTATTTGCCAGCTAGTGCAAACAACCTTGGAAGTTTGGGTAAGTTCGTGCTGTGTTTTGTTGTGCCCGAACTGGGTCTGGATCTAGGTAGGCCTTGAGGTGGTCTTCATCCCAAATTAAGAAATTTATTAATTGGGATGTGTTGTCACGATGATGGATCCAAATCTGGAACCAGAAGTAAATATCTCCACTTCTGCTCCTGTTGGCCAATTAATTGAGGACTTTTGGTCATCATCCACGTGAACGCCATGTATGGTGGCTCGGGTAGGATCTACCCCTGCACCATGGCAGGGGCAGGTACGTGACTGTGTATAAGAGGTTTGCTGTCATTGGGGCAAGCATGTGCTTCTCCTCTGACCCGTTTGTACACGTTATTACAGTATCAGGTTAGATATGGATCTTGTTTTTAGGTTACAGATCCAATAAGACTTGCTACATACAAATGATACAAACAATTCATACCATTTGAGATTCAATGTCCATTAAGAATTTACGCTATCTGAGATTCAACAGCCATCCAAACAACCCCCTGCCTCTCTACCTATCTATCTATCTATCTATCTATATATATATATATATATATATAACTCCGCCCATGTAAGGGATCACCCTTGCATTGCCGGTCCTAAGCCCGGATAAAGGAGGAGGATTGTGTTAGGCTTCCGACAGGCAGCGTAAAACTTCGTTGGATTTTTATAACATAAATTACAAAAATTATGAGCATTGCTTTGGAGCGTCCCCGCCTAGCAACGTGCTACAGAGCCTTAATGCAGTAATAAGTAAGCAAGGGCCACTACATTTTTACCCGAATATAGTGAATTAATTGCAGAGAGGATTCCCACATCATGGACAGGTGTGGGTAAAGAAGTTAGTCCAGCTACATTGCCGTCCGAATGTAGTGAATAATTTTTCGAGAGGGTCTCCGCATTTTGATTATGGACGGATGCGGGGGGGTAAGGAAGCTAGTCCTAGATAATAAAATTCGTATTGGTTCTTGGAATATCATAACATTATCCGGTAAGCTAATGGAGGTGGTAGATACTATGATTCGAAGAAAGATTCATATTCTATGTTTACAAGAGACAAAATGGGTTAGAGAAAAAGCAAAGGAGATAGAGGATACAGGTTTTAAATTATGGTACTCAGGTAAAGAAAAGGCTCGAAACGGAGTTGGTATTATCATAAATAAAGATTTAAAGGATAGTGTAGTAGACATACAACGATATGGTGACTGAATCATGACGTTGAAATTAGTGTTAGGAGCTGAGGTTTTGAATATAGTTTGTACTTACGCACTCCAAGTAGGACTAGAAGATAGTATAAAGACAACTTTTTGGGAAGAGTTAGATAAAGCAATTCAAAAGATTCTACAAAGGGAGATGATTTGTTTAGGAGGAGACTTAAATGGACTTGTTGGTAAAGAGACATTAGGATATCAAGGGATTCATGGAAACTTTGGTTTTGGGGATATAAATGAGGAAGGTAGGGAGATTTTAAATTTTGCTATGGCATTCTTTATAGTCAATACAATCTTCAAAAAACGAGATGAACATTTAATTACTTATAAGAGTGGTTTATCACAAACACAAATTGATTACTTTATTTATAGAAAAAAAAAGATAGAGCGTGTTGTAAAGATTGCAAGGTAATTCCACGAGAAAGCTTAACCACCCAACATCGACTTTTAGTTATGGATTTACAAATAAAAAAATGGACAAAGAAGAAAAGAGTTTATCGAGCTATTCGGACTAAATAGTGGAATCTCAAAAGCGAGAAAGAAGATATATTTAAACAGAAAGTACTTCAAGGAGATGTTTGAAATTATGTTGGTACACCCTGTGATATATAGAACAATATGGCTATACATATTAGGAAAGTGGCGAAAGATGTGTTAGGGGTATCTAAGGGAGGTATACCGGCACAAAACAAGCTTGGTGGTGGAGTGAAGTAGTACAAAATAAAATCAATGCAAAGAGGGCATATTACAAATTACATTATGCTAAGAAAACTAGTGCAACTTTAGAGACTCATAAAAAAGCAAAGAAGAAAGCGAAAAAAGTCGTGAGTGAAGCAAAAGCTAAAATTTGGGAGGACTTATATAAAAACTCAACTCAAAAGAGGATGAAAGAGATATTTTTAGGTTAGCTAGGGCTAGAGATAAGAAAACTAAAGATCTTAATTATGTTGGATACATCAAAGACGAGGATGAAAAAATTCTAGTGGCAAATGATGATATAAGAAATAGATGAAAAAATTATTTTTATAAATTTTTTAATGAAAATAAATATGTTAGTATTAGCTTAGGAGAGTTAGCCAAATCAGAAAAGTATATAAACCATAATTTCTATCGACATATTCAAAAGAATGAAGTCAAAGAGGCTCTTAAACATATGAAGAGTAGTAAATCGGTAGAACCTGATAATATTCCTATAGAGGTTTGGAAAATACTAGGAGACATAGGAATCACTTGGCTCACAAGACTATTTAATGAAATATGGAAAAACCAAAAGATGCATGAGCAATGGAGAGCAAGTACACTTATACCCATATATATAAGAACAAGGGAGACATTCAAAATTGTGCGAATTATCGAGGTATCAAATTAATGAGCCATATTATGAAATTATGGGAAAGAATTATCGAACGTAGGTTAAGACAAGTATCTAAGTACAACAGATAACCAATTTAAATTCATGCCAAGCAGATCTACTATTGAAGCCATTCACCTTTTGAGACGTCTTATAGAACATTTTAGAGAAAAAAAGAAAAACCTTCACATGATATTTATTGACCGACCACAAATTACATGGCACACGATAGGGATCTGTGGAAACAAAGAGGTAGAGGACGACCACAAAAGTGTTCGAAAGAAACTAAATTTAGAAAGTATTAAAAGAGGTAGAGGACGACCACAAAAGTGTTGGAAAGAAACTAAATTTGGAAGGTTAGAAAAACTAAATTTGGAAAGTATTAAAAGAGGTGGAGGACGACCACAAAAGTGTTGGAAAGAAACAATAAAAAATTATCTAGCTTATTGTGAGTTATCTGCTAACATAGCACACGATAGGGATCTGTGGAAACAAAGAATCCATGTAACCGACCCCGTCTAGTATGGGAAAAGGCTTAGTTGTTATTGTTGTTATATATATATAGAAAGAGCATAATCTATGCATGCCATTCATGCTCAAATCCACTTTATAATTTCATTCTTAAGTTTTTTTAAATTACACTCATGTCACCAAATCGGGAGTAGCACCAATAGAGGATAAAATAAGGAAAAATCGTTTAAGATGGTTTGAATATATAGAAAAGCGATAAAGATATGAAAAAGTATATTGTGAAAATGTTAAAAGAGGAAGATAAAAACCAGGAAAGTGTTGAAAATTAAAAAAAAAATTATCCAACTTATATTAAATTAACTGCCAGCATGACACATAATAGAGCTATGTGAAAACGAAGAATTCATGTAGATGACCCATCTACTATGAAAAAAGGCTTAATTGTTGTTGTTGTACACTCATATCATCAAAAAGCAATAAGTAGACATATGAGAAATGGGCAGGGTCTAATTTTCCTATATATTTATACATGCACATACATATACATATGCACCGCACATATATATATATATATATATATATATATATATATATATATATATATATATATAGAGAGAGAGAGAGAGAGAGAGAGAGAGAGAGAGAGAGAGAGCTGGTTTGAGATTGACTTACAAACAAGAAAATTTGATATCGACGAGAGGTCCGTGATGAAAAAGGAAGCAGATGACAAAACAGATCTGGATTTGGGTCCGAGTCATTGACAATAATTAATGCAGGACATTGGAAACAAACATAAGCAAAGGATAGAGATGTGTTGTTGCAATGAGGGAAGCACCGATTGGGTTCGGACCCACTCTCTAGTCTCCCTCTTTAATTATCACCTTTTTTTTCTGCAACAGTCGCTTTAATTATCATCCTTCGCTCATCTGCATCACAATATTTGGGAGCATGTGCAGAGTCCTAACATATGCAGAAGCCAACTGCCACCACAGCCAGTCATACGTAGTAAACAGTTTGAAGTGGTGAAAGCAAGGCTTCTTATTGTTAGACATATAGAGAAGGGCATGCATTGCATGTGATGGCTGCCCTCCATGGCCCATTTCCTCCCAAAGGGAAATGGCCTCATGGCCACTCACGGCTGTTCGTCACATGGATCTCTCTCTCTCTCAAATATGTATATATATATATATTGGTCCATGTTCAATCACATTTATGCTTAAATCTTTTCAATTGTTTTTATGATTTTATCGGTATAATATCAGTGGTAGAAATTTGAATTTAAAAGATAAATTATATTTTTATATTTTGTATTTAATGCACAATGGTACAATTCACTTTTTAATTTAAAATGTCTATTATTGATTATATTTATGAAACAGTAAAAATATTTGAGTAGATTTGAATGAGTTTGAGCATATACCACTAGAGAAAGATGATATTTGGTGGTAGTCATTTTAGTATCATGTATACAATAAGAAACTCTAATACCTAGTGGACCTGTGTTATCACATTAAAATCAAATTTGACACATACATATAACATATATCATTAATCAAATAACCAATGATAAATCCGATTTGATTTCTAGTTTTTGGATTTTGAGCATTTGATTGATACAAATCTTTTGTGTGCGAGTGTGTCATGGACGAATGCTTGTATTTTTGGTAGAGTGAGGTGGCCTAAGCCAGATGTATGCGTTGGGTGGTGGGTATCAAAATCGTGACCTTCAACTTGTGAGTCAACCCCTTACCCAGCTGAGTTATTGCCCTTTGTGCACATACATAATCTGTTTGACAAACCTGATCGCATTATATGATTTTATGATACTTACAAATTTTTATTTTTTCAATATATAATCAAGTATTAGATCATAATACAAGGTTGTTGAATCCCAAAAGTCTCAAAATAGACTCATCTATTGGCAAATGATCATAAAACAAAACATGAGCAATATTAAAAGTGGTATGAGATTACAATCACCCACAGGATATTAAGGTAAAGAGAAACAAAGTTTGTGTGAATGTGAGGCTAGGAAACAATGCACCCGCGTTGCTAGATAGGATCGTTTCTGGTAAACCGAAACTGAAACCGAATTTGGATTGGGCCGGTTTGGAACCACCTGTTTGAAACTGAAATAGTATTAATTTTTTTTATTTTAACAAAAAAGAACAAAATTATAGAACTGGCAGTTTGGAGATAATTTTGGTTCCGCAGAAGCTAAGAGCGGAACTGAACTGGATCCGTCTCTGATTTCGAATCCAGTTTTAACGTTTTGGGTTCCAGCCGGTTTTTGGTCCAGTTCGATTCCGGCTGGAACCGCCTAGCCGGTTTGAACCCGGCCATCGCTCGTCTGATATGTGTGTTTAATGCAAGCCGACTCCATGAACGGAAAGGACCCGGAAAAGAACAACGCCGGACGAGTCTGAGCCACAGCGTTGGGAAACGGCAGCAGTGCTAGTTGCCAATTCTGTCGTCGTTTTCACCACGTCAAACTTGGAAAGGACGCCAATTCTGACATGAAACCAATCCCTCTCTTGTTTTATCATCTTGTGCACCATCTAATTTTTTTGTTATTATTATTATTACTATATAAGAAATTCATTATTATTCTAAAAACTATTTAGCTTTTGAGAATAGAATGAGGGGTTTAGGATCTTTTTTTATAATATGATATATATATATATATATAGAAAGAGAGAGAGAGAGAGAATTAAGTGTTTGAAGTTTGGACGTAGTTGTGTCATTGAAGGACAATGTGACCCATACCGTCGTATTAGATGACGAACATCACATCGATTTCCCTGTTGTTGAGATTGATTACAGGGCCTCCTTTAATTTTGTTTCCATGCGCAGGCATTAGGCCACATATTCTGCAATGCTTCACTCAATCCGCGGTTTTTTCGCGTCATTCTCTCTCTCTCTTTCTATATATATATATATATGTATTCTCATTTTTTATTCTTAAAGAATAAATTCTGGTTAAACACGGTGGTAGCAGTGCAAAGAGTACCTACGTCAAGAATTGAACCACAGATGTCTGAGGGTCCAACGCCATGTCGCCATCATATGGCGATCAGTTGGCCGGCACTCTTTTTTTTTTACAAAGGGAGGTTGAAGCCCAACAACAGACATGTAAAACCAGCAGGGAATTGAACTCACAACCTGCAGCAGTAGTGTCAGGTAGTGACAGACTTGAAACTTTTTTTTGGGTTGCGTATCACTTATATTTTCCGTATACAAAAAAACTTATATATTTTTCTATATACAATAGTGGATTGAAGAATTTTTTAGATTTCAAGTAAAACCCATGCTTCACCACGAGTGGCAGACATATTCATTTGGATTGGAGGTAATATGGCATTGTCCTTGTGATTACACCATGTACCTTTGATATACCACAATGACAATCAAGAATTAATGTAGCTAATTAACTAACCCCACACGGTCAGGGATATGGTTTGGTTTGGTCTGGTTTAATAGAAAAATATATATTACAACGCCCATATCATAAGACAATGCAAGCAACAAGTACGTATATGTTGTCAAACTTGATATTTACATAATTGAAATCCTCACGTTATACTCCTTTTATTTTTGGCATAAGGATTGACACCTGAGTTGGTTCAAGGGTCGACTCAAAAGTTGAAGGTCAAGAGTTTCATAACCGGGGCATGCATCTAGCTTGGTTCCCACGATTGTAGAGAAAAAAATGGACTAGATAAACGGGCCTACGGTCGTTCATAGTCTTCTTTACATTATTTCATCAATGAAATCCACGGTCCAATTCATCTCATATCATGCAAAGTACAATAAAAGGAATTGAATGCGTTCAACACAAGATTGGTTGGAACGGTGGGCTAATCAACCATCGTGTGGGGTACTCTCATTAATTCATATTGCTTGACATTTATCAATATTTCCAAACTTTGATGGCATGACATATTTCATGATTGTTTAAATCCCATCACCTTATTTGTGGCTGATTTAAAAGAAAAATTAAGGACGGGCGAACTATGTGTAATAGTTTAACAATCTATCATGAGTTATGGGCTTTAAGTTAATTTTCGAAATTTCGGGTGAGCCACTGAGAAGTGGAGTTATATATATATATATATATATATATATATATATATATATATATATATATATATGTGTGTGTGTGTGTGTGTGTGTGTGTGTATATGTATAGTATGCACTGGTATCCTTCTGCATCAAGAAGGCCAGAGCTAGATTGTTTTCAGTTACAGGATAACATATTGAACTGGCAGTGGTTTCGGTCCCAGTTCCAGGCAGTTCCTGTTCCAATTCAGTTTCGGTTGGAAACCCCGGGTTGGTTCCAAACCGGTCATGTCTAGTTGGACCTACAGTAACAAAGAGGGAAAAGCTAGGGCATTAAATTATAATTAATTTTTTTGTAATTCCTATATCATGTTTGGCAACTGGAGCTGATCATCTGGTGCAATTTGCTTCAGCCAACAGGCTGGACCTTTTTTCTTAGTGATCTTATCTTAAAACTGGTTTTGATTACAAAGGTTAAGGGTTCAAAACCCATGTCCTCGTTTCTTGTGATCATCTGGTTGAAAGGAAAAGGATTCACTTTTCTTTGATTTGGTGTGGTTTCATCTAAGTATGAGCTTCAATACCCTAGGGTAAATTTGTGCAAGTCATGGGCTTCAATGGTATGTCTTTGTGTTTGATTCGTGATGTTAATTCCTTAGTATGGTTTTGTGTCTGACTCACAAGTGAAACTAAAGCTTAGTTTTTGATACGAGAAAGAGTAGTAACACGAAAGAGGAGGCGCTTGTGTTTTCATTTAAAACTTATGGGCCTAGTTCTTGTGGCTCACCTATCCGTTAGTATTAATATTTTTTTATTGAAAATGGGTCTATAGAACTACAATTTTATGAAGCTTGATACATCCCCGTACCTACTCCCTCCGGAGACAAAAGGGTAAAAAAACGTCTCATCTTTAAGTCAAGAAAATTTGCACTTCAATTAAAAGAAGTCAAGAAGTTGGGACTTTTTTAATTGAAATCCGTACACATGCATTTTTATTCAAATCACATTTTTTTATTTAACTTTATTTTCTAATACCGACCGCTTGCATCCATTATGACTACTTAATTTAGCAATTCCTTCTTCTTGCCACATTCATTACCTTACTATTTATTCTATTATTTTCCGATAATAGAATATCCCCAAATTGAATGCCTGAGCACCATCATGCAAGAAGCGCACCCTTCATGTGTGCACTCTATTCCTACCAAAAAAAATACTAAACCTTAGTTTCATCCCACCCTAAGTGGGATCTGCTACATGAAGTCTTATTAGTCTTTGTTTTCTTATCTCATTTCATATTAGCATTTAAAAGAAAAAAAAGGAAGATAATCTTTGTCGTTTTTCTTTTAGCACATTTGAGTTCTCATGTTTTAGAGTGTTCAATTGTTCATAGATCGCAGATCTTATTAATTTTTTGGGTGAGGTGAAATCCACTTTGGTAAAATTAGGGTGAGATTGTCTTTATATTTATTGAATAATTTCAAAATATGCCTAAATGCACATGTGGTAGACATTAAGAGACCATAACGATAATAAGGTTTTTAAATAAAATGTTGGAGTAACACCTATAGAAGATTATATATGAGAAACACACATGAGTTAAACATATAAAAAGATGGCCAAATTCAACTTTCATAAAAAGTTGTGAAAATTAAATAGTTGTGAAAAATTAAATAATGAACATTTTAAAAAAGGGAAAGAAAGGTTTAAAGTATTGGAATGAAATTATTAAACACGATATAGAAGATAAACTACCATCAAGCCAACCAATCCGCAACCCAACTAATCTAGAAGAAAAGGCAGGAAAGCCACCCTCCTTAAGCCATCTAGAAAATGATGTACTGCTCATTTAATTCTATATGATAAAAAAGAAACAATTTACAACACCTTCGTATTGGAGCTATTATTCACGGTGTTCACTCTTTAAGATACTAAAAATGAAAAATGTATAAAAAAAAAGTGACTCCATTTTTTTTTAAAGTTACAAGAGGTGGTCGAAGCCTAACACAGACACCCATGCATGCACCCATCGAGAGTCGAACTCCCCACCAACAACAACACTAGAGCGTAATAATGTCATCTTTAAATAATGAGATTCCAACACTTTTTCCTTTTTTTAATTATACAAAAGAAAGGCATACAAGCTTGAAGCTTCCTCATCTTTCCTACACTCAATCAAGTCACCCTCTTTATCTGGTCATTATCATCAAACCTTTCACTAGATCCACCAATCCAAATCATCCACCATGCAACATAAATGAAGTAATAAAATAAGCCACTATCCCCACTTTATTGAGTCTCAAAAATTTCGGACCCTAGTACGGTGAGTCCCGGCCTACTTCATACCCGTACGAACAAAAAGAATAAAATACTGCATATAATTAATGCCAATTTCCAAACTTAAATTATATCTGCCAATTCATATTTATTTATGCTCCGTGGATTTTGCTCTTTATGAGTCTCGAAAACCGCATGGTCTTCCATCAAACTGAGACATATGTGAGTACGTCTATAGTTAAAACTCTTACCACCATACGTACAGTAAGACTGTCATACTGTCCTCCCTCTCTCCCTTTCTCTCTCTCTCTCTCTCTCTCTCTCTCTCTCTTATATATATATATATATTATCGGATCTTATTCATTTCTCACATATTTACTTATGTTCATTTATTTCTTTCAAGTGGTAGGAATGTAATTTATATTTTGTTGAACTTATTCATTTCTCACATATTTACTTATGTTCATTTATTCCTTTTAAGTGATTTATATGAATGTAATTTATATTTTAAAAAAAATTAAAAAAATTAAAAGATATTTTTATTACATTCAAAAGCAATAGGTAAACATGATTCTCACCAACAATCCCATCTTGGCTTTTCTATATTTAACAGAAAAAATACCTCGAAATTTCATTGATGTTCAGGACATGAAACCCATGCCGGATCCATTTTTCCGATCGAGCCCATTTTGTAAACCAAAGCCAAACCTCCATACTCAGCATGCTAAGCAGGGGCTGATGGATTCAGGTCTCCACATTAATTATTCACCATTGTTGGTGAGAAAACACACTTCTTGTACATGATTTAGGAAAAGCTAAATTGAATTGATATATATCTAGCTGGATAATTAAAATGTTATTACCAGTCTAACTCAAACCAAGCCTTAACACGGAGAACCAATGGCTCGCACGGCTAGGGAATCAACTCACAAGTTGAAGGTGATGAGTTTGACACCCAGGAGGTGCATATTGCTTCGACATCTAATTGTAAATAAAAGCCTAATCTCACACTAATTAATGTTTTTTCTGGTGAAGTATACGATCAAAAGCAAAAGTTGGTCCACACTAAGTAACATTGATCACATGAATTCTTAGTCGTCGTTGTACTCTATTTTGTGCTATATTAAGATTTAATTTCAAATCATATAAATTATAAGACGATATATGCAAGATTTATGCGTCACAAATAAACTAAGAAGTTGGCTTGTTTTGAAATGGAGCCAAGACCCTTCCATTAATGGGAGCCCTCTCATTAAGACCAAGACCGGGTCTAATGGCTGCTGCCTGGTATTCAAGAAAATTACGCACCAAGCAAGGGTGCTTCCTGGGCTGGAGACCCATCGAAAAAGTCATATAAAGAAGGAAGCAAAGTTGGTGATTCGTTCGCCACCCATTTTCACGTTCTCTCTCGTTGCTCTCACTGCCACAAATCAATCACTCAACCTTCTCTCTCTCTCTCTCTTAGATTCTCATCTCATCCTCCAAATACCTTCGCTTCCTCCTCCTTAAAAACTCTCATAATATCAGAGAGATTAAGGAGGTACATGGCGGTTTACACCGAATATTCAGACTCTTACATGCTGGCTTTTCCTAGTGAGTCACCGGAAATATACCAAGAAGCCATCAATGGATTATGCTTCTTACAGCAGCAGCAACAGCAGCAAAGAATCTCTCCTCTCCTTCCCCTCACATGCAACCAGATCCTCGCTGCCTTCTTCGAAAAACAAAAGCAAGAGATCGACCAGTTCATCACGCTGCAGGTATTCACTTTAACATTTCTCTCTATTCATCTTATTATCGTAATTTCTGTGGTGTTAAGAAGGAAACAATAAACCTTACCATTTTTATTGTAAATTGTTAATATAACACAAGATCCATTCTTAAGAATCCATGTAAGCCCCCCTGAGAAAGGGTTGATTTCGATTTTGGTTTTAATGAAATGGAAGTGGCTCATGAGCCGGAGTTTATATTCGGTATGGTATGAATTTTGTAAACAGAAAAGCCTCAACTCAGCTTCCAACCATCTTCGCATTTCTCTGCCGTTTAATTTCCGAGAATTTTGTGATTAATATTGTTCTTGATGTTCAGGGTGAGAGGTTGAGATTGGAGTTGGAAGCGCAGAGAAGAGAGCATTTACAGGCGATTCTGAGGAGGGCGTCGGCGAAGGCGTCGGCGCTCATCGGAGAGAGAGACGCACGGATAGAAGAGGAACGCAGGCGGGGAGCCGAACTGCAAGAGATGCTCCGGCGCGCCGAAACTGAGAGAGCCGCTTGGCAGCGACTCGCTTGCGAGAAGGAAGCGGCCGCGACCACCCTCGCCATCGCACTCGAACGGCTCGGTGGAAGCCCACCGGGAGGCGACGAGGACGACGCCGAGTCGAGGTGCATCGGCTCCAGCTCACCGGCCGGCTCGTCGTCCCCGTCGCCGGTTTCTCCATGCAGGGCCTGTGGTTCGAGCGACGCACGTGTCATCATCCTTCCTTGCAGGCACCTCTGCGCGTGCGGCACGTGCGGTGAGTCGGTTCGCACTTGCCCCGTCTGCGGCTCGACTAAAAGAGCGAGTGTCGAGGTCTTCTTCATGTAAAGTCACGATAAATGCTTAAAAAAAGATTAATAATATAATAAAATCAATAACCATCCTTTTTTTTTCTTTATAATATTTTTCTCGCGGTTTTATTGGCTCTATAATTATCTCTCGTCTTTTCCGTCTTGAGAATTACGAAAGGAAAGGAAATTTGCTTTGCCTTTTGTTTTTGCTTCATTCTTTTTAGATCGAGCCATTACCGCAAATAGTAAAACTAAAAAAAAAAAGAACAAATAAAAAAAAAGTTTCGGGGAGACGGTTTCCAAGATTTTCCTCCTGTAGATTCCACCTTTCACGCAATTGAAGGGAGGAACATCTTAACTTTTTGTTTCTTCTCCTTTTGACGTTGTGACAGTATTTTATTTATATATATATATAAACATCCTTTACAATTTGTAATGACATCTATATTGAATGCTTAGTTCTTTGCAGTGTTTTTTTTAATATGTTGATCATATGGATAAATTGATATGTACAACGTCAGTCTTACAACTACCATCAACAAACAAAAGGTAATTAAAATAGTAAATTGAACAATTTTGAGATTAGCTCGAAACGAAATTTCTGATTCGGAAATCGGATCGAAATGCGAGACGTTGTGGTTTTTGGGTTTTGCTACAAAGGGAGGGCGAAGTCTGAAACAAACAAGCACATGCGATGCACCGTTTTAAACTTTAAAAAGAGTAGACCTCTTAATGGCGATCAAGTCAAAACCCACCAGGTCAACGAGTCATGAAGAGCACGGCGGTCTCTCTCTCTCTCTCTCTCTCTCTCTCACACACACACACACACACATATATATATATATAGAAAGAGAGAAGAGTAATCTTAAATACATCATGTTTTTATGTGTATAGTCTTGCATCAAAATTTTTAAGAAATTTGAATTAAAAACATTTTTATATTTGATACGTCATGTGTATTACATGTAAAGTAATTCAAGGCTTAATGATGATGTTTACGTAAGATTATGTAATGAAAAACATTATTTACTTAGAATTACTTTTATATATATTGATTGGATTATGCTCAATTGTTGACTTACTTTTTATAGTTATTTTTTAAAGATATGAGTATAATATTATTATTATATATATTTTTAAAATATTTAAATTAAATTCGTGTTACCGAAAAGTAATAGTGAATATTAGTGAAGCCATGGATAGGATCCGATTTTCATATATCAGGTAGAGCAGTTTCAATGCTGATCAACCACTATATATATATATATAGTGTATGCATGTAAAAGCTTTGGGACTTGGATCGGACTCGGGTTGACATACAAGAAACTTTAAATATTTCCAAGCGAGACGGTCTTTTCGATATTTGTAGACTTGGATCGGACTAGTTGTACCCGATGCGAAGCCGCTTAGGAAAACTACGCTCTGCTCACAGGGTGACGTTATGCAGTCCATGGGATGATGGGCGTTGCAGTGACACGTGCGAATGGGTGTGTCTTTGGGCAAACGGGAAACTCCAAAACTAGCGGTTCGTGTCCAGGACACGAGTCGAGCCTTAGTTTGGGTCTCTAGCCTATAGGTGACAAGATTGGGATGTGTTCGTATCCTTTCAAAGTAACACGATATAAATGCCGTTGTTCTCGGATTGACCTGTTTTCTGTACAAACACGAAACGAGACGACACAAACATTACCCATGACATGATATTGGTGGCAATGTAACAACCAAAAAGAAAATAATGAAATCCACTTTTGAATATTTTCATTAATAATATGATTTTAGAAGAAACAAAAAAACTTTAGGAAAAGTACAAAACAATAGTTTGACGTGTCACGCATGCCATCTAGGACACTACTGAACTGGCGTGTCGCTGTGACTAAAGAAGTCTAATCTAACGAGTCATGTAAACTTCGTTAAGACATTCCAAAAACACGCTCTTGTGTTGCTTCACGCTTTATGCATCGCGTCTACTTACCGTTTCTTGCTTGCTAACTAATCAAATTGCTCAAACAGATATCGAAAACCAGAGCCAAGCCGCACCCAGCGCATTAGCTCACCAGTAGGTCTCTCTTGATTCGTGTCGGTTTGGCTCATCCCTGGCTTCTTCATGTTCGGTTCGTTGAACCGTGTGAGCTGAACAAGATATGTTCGGCTTGGTTCAGACTGTGAAAGCTTCTGAAATGGCATCCTTCTAGTTTTATTTATAACTACGTCTAAATGAGGAGACAATTTCGTGTTATGTTTCGGTAAATGAAGGTTTTGGGTAAATACGGGGCGGTCTATTGAAGGTACTTAGAGGGAATCTCTCTCAACTCGGTTCAGCTCAGATCATAATGGCTCGTAATAGAACAATGAACCATTCAGTGGGCATGTTCAAATAGAGGTTGTTGGGCTAGCATAAGCTCGGCTCGTTCGCTTAGAAAACGAGCCGACACACGAGTTGGGTTCATTCCGCTCATTTACCAGCCCTACAAGGATGCATCAGAATGTCGTGGAGATAAGCACAATGTCATCATCCTTTAGAATTGCTGGTTATGAAGATTTTAGAAAAGGAAAAGGAAGAGTTGCTTTTGTAACAACAAAAGGGAAAGGACACCAACCTTGCTGCAAGCATGACCTACCAATCTTTGATGGCCAATAATGCCGTTCTGAAATCTTTTGTTTAGCAAAGCATTCTTATGCAAATCTGATCTTGGGTCAATGGTGGGTTGGTCTGGATCCAATCCAGACCACTTGCCAAGGATGAACGCAATTAGGTTTGACATGCTGAAGTCTGGTTAATCAAAATTAGTTCTAGGTAGGACTGGACAATCACGTTTAACCATGTTTGTGTCGTTTCATTTCAACCTGATCACAACCCGATTTTTTTTCTTTTGATGCCACTTTAGGCGACTCCGACACCTTCTTGGGTTGTGCTCACTGTACGTTTTTGTGTCATATCTGATATTCCGAGCAATTTATTGTTTCATGTTGTATCATTTGTGTTTGTGCCAAAACAGGCGAACCCGAATACTACCTTTTCCTTTTCTTTTGCTTCTTTTGTGCGGACATGAAGGAAACTTTCGGATTGCATCGCTTTCATCTGTATATTGTGGTTCTAGCAAACTGAGAATGGTGTGATAATTGGATTGTAGAAGCTCGAGAAGAGAGTTACTATCCAATTTCTAAAGAAACATTGGAGACCTTATGATCCATCATAATAAACGAGAAAGATGGTCTCAAGAGATCTATACCAGACATGGGCACCTCTTAATGTTGATTTAAAAGTGTTTGATACTTATTTACGTACAGTGCAATGAAAGTATATATATAAAGGGAGGGATCTACAGCATTAGGTAGCAATGTACTGAAAGCTTCCGATGAAGCAAACGTCCTGAGATAAAGTAGGAGTCTGCACAAACTCACTTCGCTTTAGAAAGCGAAAATCTTTTCAGTTTTATCTTGTAATACTCATGATAAACATTTTAAGAGTAGTAGTAACACACACACACATGTTGTGTGTATGTGTTTGTGTGTGAGAAAGAGAGAGAGAGCTTTAACCCCATTCTTTACATCCTTCGTGAGATATGAGAAGGGATCCTGGTAAGAGTCCAGGAGCTTTTCTTTATGGAAAAGAAGTGAAAGGGGGAATCATGAATCGGTGTTCCAACGACTGGCTCTCGCTTTTATCATGAGAAACCTTGGTGGAAGCAAAACCGTCCCCTTCATGGCATGAATGACATTCTTTTGGATTTGTTTGCTGCTTTCCCACTTTTCCTCCTCTCCCCTCTCACTGACAAAGCCATTGGGTGGAGTCGTGTCAACTGGCCATTTGAACTTTTTCCCTCGTGTCGTCTCCTTTTGTGCCTCAATTCAGGTAAGAAATGCACACCGTTGATGTGTGCCTCGTGTCATTTGATGGGTCAGTTACTGTGCTTTGTCATTGAATATATGCTGACTGTGACAGCCCACCACAGAAGATTTAAGGTATCAGTGAGCTTCAACCCTTTTGATTGTATGGGCATAATAAAAGGCTGGAATCTGCATTTGATTCCATGGTGATCGATCCGAATTGGCCTGATCAGCCCATTCCCAAGCCACTAGAGCTACCAATACGTCAGTCTCTTCTTATATATATATAGGGTAGCATGTGAAATTGATGGAAAACAACATAATAGAATCGGAGTCATATCTTGTGAAAATAGATGAATGTATAATGACCACAAAGATCTTCCGGAATGTGTAAGGGCTTTTGCCATGACCCATTTGGGTTAAAATGTAGGAAGGAGGTGGGGAGAAACCAGGGGTGCCAAAAGCTCTGGTTCAGTACCCATACCAAACCCATTAAGGTCGAAGTTTGGTCACCAAAAAGCATATATTCATGACTCATCATCTAGTTTATGACATCCAATGAATACAGGGATAGATCTAGACCTTCCTGTAAAGTGAAGTTGGAGATGCCATGTTTGATGGAGGCGACCGCCTTCGATCGGACTTCGTTCAATGCTTGTGGGGAGGTTCACAAGGGTTGTTGAAGTGACAGTGGAATGCGATTCGATCTGAAAGTTCCACCTGATTTCTTGTAGACTTTGGAATCAACTTAAATGAGATTGATGATGTGCAAGATTATAAGACCCAAATTAAGGTCTACTACTACCTTCCCAAGGCGAGGTTGAGGCATAGACATAACTGGATCCTAACCAAGTCCAACATGTTGCAAAGGCAATTTATGGTTTCAAAGAGGACACTTTTATCGCTGAGAATCTTACATACAATAGGTATAGATCACCTGGCAAGGGGCTCGACTCACAACTCAAAGGTCATGAGTTTGATACCCAGGGTGGGCATCTACTTCCAAGAACATTTACGCATGCAAATACTAATGATATTAGTAAAAAATTTAATGGAGTTAGCTCAAAAGGTATGTGGTGTACAGGTGCTCTGTGGGTTATGGAACGCCGAATCTTTCCACCCCCAACAATAGAATCCTGTTCTTAGGCGTCCCTATTTTCTCTCAGGACGACCAGTATAATGCAGAACAACCAAGACTATTCACTTTGCCTATTGTTTCACAGTTCAAACACAGAGCCACTGAGTAAACTGACACACACAAGGAAATAAAAATATGAAATTGAAATCTGAATACAAGAAGAAATTTTCATGAAAGTAATTGATAAAGAAAAAAAGATTAGATATTACTAATAAATGCTAGCAATGATATGTAAATAAGAACATTAAAGAAATGGAAGATCAAAGAATGAATGTGGTTTAAATAAGCATTACTCTCTCAGATGCAACAATCAATTTATTCATGTAGTGAAAATAAATCAAATTATACAAATCTTCCTTAAATTAGCATCAATGCAATAGTGTCCTAAGAACTAATGGTGCTTTATCTTGTCAGAGAGCTAATGCTCTGACCGCAAACTAATGGTGCTTATCATTAATCTCCTTTTATTAGAGCTAGTTAGTGAATTCTCAATTGTGAAACATAATGCCATAAGTATCATAATGTAACATGCAATATAATAGTCTGAATTGATAGGATCTAAGTATCTCATCAGCTTTTGCCCATTTATGGGTGCCTATTGCATCCCTCGCTCAAGAGTAGCAACAAATGAATGGTGGCAGGGGGAAGAGAGACAGAGAGAGGGGCCAGCCTTAAACTAAAGTTACTAAACCATCATATGCTATATATGATCTTCACTTCTAACTATTGCTAATACAACAACAACAACAACAACAACTAAGCCTTTTCCCATACTAGACGGGGTCGGCTACATGGATTCAATCCCTATCGTGTGCCATGTTAGCAATTAACTCCCAATAAGCTAGATCATTCTTTATTGTTTCTTTCCAACACTTTTGTGGTCGTCCTCTACCTCTTTTAGTACTTTCAAATTTTAGTTTTTCTAACCTTCTTATAGGTTTTTCTTTTGATCTTCTTTCTATATGTCCAAACCATCTTAAACGATGTTCTCTCATTTTATCCTCTATTGGTGCCACTCCTAATTTGTTTCTAATAACCTCATTATGTATACGGTCTTTTCTTGTACGACCACTCAACCATCTCAACATCTTCATTTCTATCACAGACATCTTTTGTATATGTTGATGATTAACTGTCCAACACTCAGAACCATAAAACATGGCAGGCCTAATTGCTGCTCTATAATATTTACCTTTTAATTTTAATGGTATCTTCTTATCACAAAGAATACCTGATGCTCCTCTCCATTTTAACCAACCAGCATTAATTCTATGTGTAACATCTCCATCAATTCTTCCATCACTTTGAAAAATTGACCCTAGGTATTTAAAAATTTCCTTTTGGGGAATGCAATGTGTGCCAATTTTAATTTATATGTCCTCTAAAGTAACCAAATGATCAAACTTACATTCCATATATTCTGTCTTTGTTCTACTAAGTCGGAGGCCTTTGCTTTCTAATGTTTCTCTCCATAGTTCCAATTTTCTATTAACTTTTTCCTTAGACTCCTCCGCTAATACAATGTCATCTGCAAATAACATACACCAAGGTACTTCATCTTGAATATGTTTTGTTAACTCATCCATCACCATTATAAATAAGTATAGGCTTAAAGTTGATCCTTGATGTAACCCAATATTAACTTCAAAGAAGTCTGTCGTTCCTTCATGAGTCCTCACACATGTTTTTGCACCATCATACATGTCTCTTATAAGGTTAATATATGTCAATGGGATACCTCTTTTTTCCAAAGTTCTCCAAAGAACCTCCCTCGGTACCCTATCATAAGTTTTTTCTAGATCAATAAATATCATGTGAAGGTCTTTCTTTTTTGCTCTAAAATGTTCCATAAGACGTCTCAAAAGGTGAATCGCTTCAATAGTAGATATGCCTGGCATGAATCTAAATTGGTTCTCTGTTGTACTTATACTTGTCTTAACCTACATTCGATAATTCTTTTCTATAATTTCATAGTATGACTCATTAACTTGATACCTCGATAATTCGCACAATTTTGAATGTCTCCCTTGTTCTTATATATGGGTATAAGTGTACTTGCTCTCCATTCCTCGGGCATCTTTTTGTTTTTCCATATTTCATTAAATAGTGATGTGAGTCAAGTGATTCCTATTTCTCCTAGTATTTTCCAAACTTCTATAGGAATATTATCTGGTCCTACCGATTTACCACTCTTTATATGTTTAAGAGCCTCTTTGACTTCATTTTTTTGAATATGTCGGTAGAAATTATGGTTTATATACTTTTCTGACTTAACTAAATCTCTTAGACTAATACTAACATCTTTATTTTCATTAAAAAGATTATAAAAATAGTTTTTCCATCTATTTCTTATATCATCATTTGCCACTAGAATTTTTTAATCCTCGTCTTTTATGCATCTAACATAATTAAGATCTTTAGTTTTCTTATCTCTAGCCCTAGCTATCCTAAAAATATCTCTTTCACCCTCTTTTGAGTTGAGTTTTTTATATAAGTCATCCAAAATCTTAGCTTTTGCTTCACTAACAGCCTTTTTCGCTTTCTTCTTTGCTTTTTTATAAGCTTCTAAAGTTTCAATAGTTTTCTCTCCATAATGTAATTTATAACATGTCCTCTTTGCCTTGATTTTATTTTGTACTACTTCACTCCACCACCAAGCTTCTTTTTATGCCGGTACACCTCCCTTAGATACCCCTAACACATCTTTCGCCACTTTCCTAGCCATATTGTTTCACATATCACAAGGTGTACCAACATAATTCCAAACATCTCCTTGAAGGATTTTCTGTTTAAATATATCTTCTTTCTCGCTTTTGAGGTTCCACCATTTAGTCAGAATAGCTCGATAATAATTGCTACATGAGATCTCAACCAAAGATTTTCTTTTACAATAAACAGTCATAATTGAACTCATGCAAACACCAAAACCTCATCTTTAGGGAAACTGTTTCTTAATGTAATCAGTTAATCATGAAATTAATTCGTTTAATGTAAACCGTTAGATAAATTTCAAAGGGTAAGATCGGAACAGGGTGACCGTTCGACTACCAGCTGATTAGTCCCTGACAATTCTCTCTCTCTCTCTGGGGTTAAGGTTGAGACTGTGGAATTACAAGGCGGTGGTGCTCACCAGTGATTTCTCTTTCGTTATATCTAAGATCATATAATTTTTCTGTCGGAGTTCTTAGTTTCTTTGTTTGTATTATTTGGTTGTATGGTGCATTATGAAGTTTCCTTGTACATCTTCCCACTATGGAAAACTTGTATATATATATATATATATTATGAGAGGGAGTATAATCCATGCCCACACTTAAAATCTTTTTAAAAACTTCAACATTCGATCTCTAAGATCAACTATTGATATCTTTAAAACATGAAGCAAATAGTACTAGATACAATTAATGTACCTGGTAGAAAGTTACTTTCTTTTTTAAAATTTAAATTTCAACAGCCAGGTGTATATATATATATGAAACCCTTGATACAATTAGTACTAGGTACAATTAAAACAGGCCGATCACATTCATGAAACCCTTGAGATTTTTAGAATCTTTAAGCATATATATATATAACACAGGTGTATTAATAGCCATTACGCATCTCTATCAACCCTATTAAAGAAATGATCTTATATCAATGCCGATTGGTGAATAAACGAGGCTCAACAAGAAACTGTCGGCCTTAGAAAATAAGGAACCTATCGTTTTTTATTCATCACCTAATGCATGCATGTGATGAACGATGGCCAGAATCACTCACTCAATTGCATGATTGGTGGTCAACAGTTAGTATGGCAGAGATCGAAAACCTACCGAATTACAAATAATCATTTTCGATAACTTGGCACAATCAATCTCGCATGTGACGTATGAATAAAATAATGTTTTTGCACCATATCCTCCAACCATCATATGTGTTGCTGCAAATTTCTTTTTTTCTTCTCCTGCTGGCAGAATGTTAAACCCCCACAAAGTTTTCGTCAGTCGCCATTGTTCTCCATCTTGTGTCAAATTCATTATTAACTTCAAATAAATAAGAACGAATTTTATGGTTTCCCTTCAATATTCATCGACTTCTTGAATCTGAAACTTCGCGTTCGGTTACCGGCCGATAGCGAATTTTCTCGGCCAATGCAGGATGCTTGCTTGGACAAAGGACCGATCTAAATGATCAGGAATGCCTATTTTCTCGGTGAGATTGCCATGGCTTGCTCCCGCTACGACCTAAAAGGCTCACTGGAAATCGCTATTCTACTGAAACAAGTGCATTTCTTAATTCAAACCTTCATTCGGTGACATCCGCAATCAATTATCACTTATGCATATAACATCACCACTGATCTGAATGTTGAGAAGTTCTCATATTCTTCTGCAATGGAAGAAGTTTTGCCATGGATTCTAAAACATAGAACTTCGCTTTTTATTTGATAACATGGGGAGGCTGAAACCAGACACACGCTCCAGGTATCGAACTCATAACCATCGACCGTGAGTCAAGCCCCTAGCAAGGTGAGCCGCTCGTGGTGCGTAGAACTTCCTTTTTCGAAAGGTGTGTAGCCATACCCATCTTCTCGATGGGCCAATCCGCTCTTATGGTAGTTATTCAACTCAATAAATATTACCTAATATTAAAAATCTCTGAAATTTCTCTTCATTATTCCAATTTTATCGGATGTCTCCGAAGAGTCTCTTCATTTTATATATATATATATATATATATATATAACCAATTTTGCTAAAAAAATGACATGTTTAGGTGATCAGTTACATATGACCAAGGATGCAATTTTCAACTAATTCTTGCAGACTGGCATTGGCCTGAAAGAATTTGAAAAGCAATATGCTGCAGTTCTTCTGTTGCCAGCTTGCTAGGTGTAATGTTTTTTAATAGCATATATTGCTTACTCAACTCCTCTTAGGAACGATTCCATCTCACACTTGGCAATTGCACAGGGCTGCATTCACAAAGGAACCATTAATTTATCATTTATTTTAGATTTTAATATTTTACGAGGCAGTGAGATGGAGCTCCGGCGTGAAGTATGAGAGCAGATGGTGAACACTTTAAAAGTTGCTGACGAATAAGATAAGGGTTTCGTTTTGGTTGTAGTCTCTCTCTCTCTTTATATATATATATATATATATGTATATAACAAGTGACAAATTAGTAATATTATAATAAATCTTGTAATGATTAGGTGGTATTTTGAATTAATATAAAAACTTTTTAATAAGTAATAATATTCTTTGTGACAAGAAGATACCTAAAAAATAAGAAGATAAATATTATAGATATTTTATGGTTACGAGTATTAGTCAGTTAACTGTAAAAAGATGTTTGTGATAGAAATGAAGATGTTGAAATGGATAAGTGGTTACACAAGAAAATATCATATAGGTTATTAGAAACAAATTGGATGTGATACCAATAGACGTTAAAATAAGAGAAAATCACTTACGATGGTAGAACATGTAGTAAGACAATCAAAAGAAGCTATGATAAAAAGATATGAGAAACTATATTATAAAAATATTAAAAGAAGAATACCACAAAAGTGTTAGAAGGAAACAATAAGCAATGAGTTCACTTCAAGCTCTATGGAAATAAGCAATCCATGTAGCCGACCCATCTAGTATTGCAAAAGGCTTAGTTGCTGTTGTTGGTTATGTTTCAAATGAATATTTGCAAGCTTCACAAAAATTACGAATGTGACTTTTGCTTTCATTAAAAACTTTTACCATTATGTCAATAAAAGAAAATGGAAATTGACCATAAACATCTATGAACTAAATTGTCCAAACATGGCTTGTTGGAGACTTTGAAACATGAAAGTGAATCATAATAGAAAGTAGGGCTACGTCGTTGCAACTTTATGAGGTGCTGTTCAAGCATGGTAATTAACTACAGTCAGTGAGCTTGAAACTTTTAAACTGATAGTAACATCTCTCAACTACACAGACACCCAACCATCCTGATCCAACCTGGGTCAGTAATTTAGTGGACCCTGCTTCAGCAATTCTTACTTGCCGTTGTGCTCTATCTTGTATCATAATGTGATTTGACTAGAAAGAAAGAAAACGAATTTGGACAATTTAGTGAATGCTTTGGAAATCCGATTCACAGATTCAAAAAGGAATTTGATGAAGATCTATCTAAACAATAATGTGCTTGAACTTGGAGTAAGATAACCTACAAAATCATGTATGAACTCCACTGGATTCAGATCCATCTCAAGACCTGGGTCCAGATCTATTTAGTTTTGGAACCATTTACAGCAACTGGGTATTCGATCCACTTGATGAAAGAGACAAGAGAATGCAGGGGGGACTAGCCATGGCTGAACATGGTTTAATTCTGAACCTGTTTCTTTGCCTAACTTTTCTGCTTCTGTGAAGAAAAGAAAATCTTGGGTCTCTGTATTGTGTTTATGGCAACCAGATTGTGAAGCGCAAAAGGAGGGAGAGAACGTGGAAATAATTGAACTCTGGCATTCGCCTATGCTGCAGCAAAATATATTATTTGGCGCTGCTGCACAACATTAATTATGCACATAAATGAATGCAATGTAGCTCTTTCTACACCTCAGCCTGAGTGCACCATTCACATGCAGTGTGCCCTACCACAGTCCTGCATCACCAATTGCTTCTCTCTCACACACACACACACAGATTTTATAAGTTCATCCCTGTATTTCTGGCCGTTTGCATATTCACCTCTCTTTTGAATGATTTCGAAAGTTTTCCCTACTTGTGCAAAGCTTCTATTAAAGGGTCCATATAGGTAAGGCAACATTCAGAAGGTACGGTGGCTTACATTGTATACATGGAAGTTGAAGGCACTTCAAATCCTTTTTTAAAAATAGTTTTTACGTTATAACTTTATGAAGGAATCAACACCATTGATTTTAGGTGGAGCAAGGGCTCTCGTTGTTTCGGCTTCGACCAAGAAAAACCTTCAAGTTGAGGGCTTCGATTTTATAATATTTGAAACATACACTTCAAACTTTCTAAAAACCATTCTTAGCACAACGAGCAATAACTCACCTATCCTGCGGTCGACTAAGAAGTTGAAGGTAATGAGTCAACACTTGGGCATGCATGTGAAATTGGCTGCCCAAATACAAAGACAACTAAGCTTTTTCTCACACTAGATGAGGTCGGCCACCATACATTTCGATCACTTGCAAGGCTAACAATTAACTCTACGTAGATCATTCTTTATTTTAAAATATTTTTAGTTTTTTTTCTTTTAATATTCTCACAACCTAGTTTCTCATACTTTTATCGGAGCTTTATTTGATCATTTTTCTAATTGTTCAAATTATCTTAAACGATTTTCTCTTGTTTAATAATCTATTGGTATCACTCTCAATTTGTTTCTAATAACTTCATTATTTATACAATTTTTATTCATGTAGTCACTCATCTATCTCAGTATTTCATTTCTATCATAGTTTCTAATAACTTCATTATTTATACAATCTTTTCTCATATAGTCACTCATTCATCTCATCATTTCATTTTTATCATAAACATCTTTTATACATGTTAATGATTAAGTATACAACACTTAAAATCATAAACTTCAACTTAATGATATTTCCTTTCCATATAAAATACCTAATATACCTCTTCATTTTAACCAACTTGTATTATTATATACTATTTTATTGATTGTAAATTTATCTTCTATTACTTAGACCAATTCGTGAGAGGCGGAGTTGGTCTCTCATGAATTGATAGTTAATTTGTTCATTTACAAGGATATAAAAGTTATCACGTTTGGTACAGGTATTCTTTTAAAATTAGTAAAAAGGAAGCCATGGTTTTGAAGTACGTGGAAAAGGAGGGACTGATCCGTTATGCTTTTCGAAGAACACGCTCTGCTGCTTCTGGCCTATTTATTGTGGCCCAGCAACGCTGTTTTTGTGACTCTATGCTCTTTGCTGCATTGCTGCCATGGATTCTCATAGGCTTCTTTCTCTGGTGATGTTGGTGGTAGCCATGACCGACGCGGTGTCATCTTACCCTTCCTCAAATGAAGGATGGAACAGGGCTCACGCTACATTTTATGGCGGAAGTGATGCCTCTGGAACGATGGGTATGTTATCACAACTCTTCCTTTCTCCTGCTGTGGTTCTTTCTATATTTTCATCGAGAAAAGCGGCGATCATAATGATATTTTCAGTAGCCAGTTGTACTTGGATCACATTTATTTGTCACTCAAAAGCAACGTATCGTTCACTGGAGAACATTGAATGTCAAATGTAGTTTGTAGTATTGATGGAAACTGTATCTTCCAGGTTCAGATTTCTGGAGGATCATATTCAATAGATGTGATGCTTGTGTTTTACTAAGAAGCAGAATCCTGAGTTTTGTGAGGAGAGCGGCGCCGATCATATCGTTTTGGACATTACCACGTGTTACATTCATTCTCAGACACACTTCTCCATGTGTCACTTGATGGAGATGACTGGGCTCCACTCTCACAAATCCCCAGTGAGATGGAGGGTTCTGATCAAATGATCTTAAGATACAGTTTCATCCGATATGCTCCGTTGTATGCCATCCAATAAACTTAAGGCTAGATTCATGGAGTCTCAACGTACCAAAGATCCATCACTTGTAAGGTTATTGTTAAAATCACAGGAACATGGTTCAGGGTGCACTGTTTAATACAAAAATCAAGTTGAAATCTCTTTGGAGTCATTCAGTTAAACACCTAGCACCTTCAACTTCATAGTCACCAAACTGCTGTCTAATCCTCCACTTATGGCAGTACCTAAATTTCGATAACCAACTTCATGATGTTCATACTTCTATGAAGATCTGCTATGATCGTTTTCTTTCATTTCCTGAAGTTCTCATCTCAGGAGATCTGAAAATGCCGAACCCCGAGAGCTAAATCTGGAATTTGTCTTTAAAAATTTTAGGGGGAGCTTGTGGATATGGAAATCTGTACTCAAGTGGTTACGGGACGACTACAGCAGCACTCAGCACCGCTTTGTTCAGTGATGGAGCTTCATGTGGCCAGTGCTTCACAATAAAGTGTGACGTCGAGACTGATCCCAGATGGTGTTTGCCTGGGAAATCTGTGACTATCACAGCTACCAACTTCTGTCCTCCAAATTACGCGCTGCCGAATGACAATGGAGGATGGTGCAACCCTCCTCTTCAGCATTTCGACATGGCTCAGCCTGCCTGGGAACAGATCGCTATTTACAGAGGAGGCATAGTCCCTGTTCTCTTCCAAAGGTATAACTGATAAAGCACTGTAGGGCCCCTTCTTACGCTAGTTATTTAGTCTCATTGAGATTATTAGTCTTAATAAAGAGTGAAATCTTAAATGCCTCGCATGATTACTCGATGCCAATGATTTAAGTGATTGTTTGAAATAATTTTGGTAGTCTCAATATGAAACTCCGCCCGGATCACCCTTGCATTGCCGGTCCCAAGCCCGGATAAAGGAGGAGGGTTGTATAAGGCTTCCGACAGCCAGCGTAAAACTTCGTCGGATTTTTATAACATGAATTACAAAAATTATGAGCATTGCTTTAGGGCGTCCTCGCCTAGCGACGTGCTGGAGAGTCTGAATGCAGTAATAAGTAAGCAAGGGTCACTACATTTTCGCTTGAATGTAGTGAATCAATCGCAAAGAGGGTTTCCACATTATGAACGGGTGTGGGTAAAGAAGTTAGTTCCACTACATTGCTGCCTGAATGTAGTGAAAAATTTTCAGAGAGGGTCTCCGCATTTTGATTATGGACGGATGCGGGGGTAAGAAAGCTAGTCCTAGATAATAAGATTCGTATTGATTCTTGGAATATCGGAACATTATTCGGTAAGCTAATGGAGGTGGTAGATACTATGATTCAGAGAAAGATTCATATTCTATATTTATAAGAGACAAAATGGGTTGGAGAAAAAGCAAAGGAGATAGAGGATACACGTTTTAAATTATGGTATTTAGGTAAAAAAAAGGCTCGAAACGGAGTTGATATTATTATAAATAAAGATTTAAAGGATAGTATAGTAGACATACAATGATATGGTGATCGAATCATGAGGTTGAAATTAGTGTTAGGAGTAGAGGTTTTGAATATAGTTTGTGCTTACACACTCCAAGTTGGACTAGAAGATATTATAAAGATAGCTTTTCGGGATGAGTTAGATAAGGTGATTCAAAAGATTCCACAAAGGGAGATGATTTGTTTAGAAGGAGACTTAAATGGACGTGTCGGTAAAGAGGCATTAGGATATCAAGGGATTCATGGAAACTTTGGTTTTGGGGATATAAATGAGGAAGGTAGGGAGATTTTAAATTTTGCTATGGCATTTGATCTCTTTCTAGTCAATACAATCTTCAAAAAATGAGATAAACATTTAATTACTTATAAGAGTGGTTTATCACAAACACAAATTGATTACTTTATTTGTAAAAAAAAGATAGAGCATGTTATAAAGATTGTAAGGTAATTCCAAGAGAAAGCTTAACTACCCAACATCGACTTTTAGTTATGGATTTACAAATAAAAAAATAGACAAAGAAGAAAAGAGTGTATCGAGCTATTCAGAATAAATGGTGGAACCTCAAAAGTGAGAAAGAAGATATATTTAAACAGAAAGTCCTTTAAGGAGATGTTTGGAATTATGTTGGTACACCCTATGACATATAGAACAATATGGCTATACATATTAAGAAAGTGGTGAAAGATGTGTTAGGGGTATCTAAGGGAGGTGTAATGGCACAAAAAGAAGCTTGGTGGTGGAGTGTAGTACAAAATAAAATTAAGGCAAAGAGGGCATGTTACAAATTACATTATGCTAACAAAACTAGTAAAACTTTAGAGGCTTATAAGAAAGCAAAGAAAGAAGCGAAAAAGGACGTGAGTGAAGCAAAAACTAAAATTTGAGAGGACTTATATAAAAAAATTGAACTTAAAAGAGGGTGAAAGAGATATTTTTAAGATAGTTAGGGCTAGAGATAAGAAAACTAAAGATCTTAATTATGTTAGATGCATCAAAGACGAGAATGAAAAAATTCTAGTGGTAAATGATGATATAAGAAATAGATGAAAAAACTATTTTTATAATCTTTTTAATGAAAATAAAGATGTTAGTATTAGCTTAGGAGAGTTAGCCAAATCAGAAAAATATATAAACCACAATTTCTACCTACGTATTCAAAAGAATGAAGTCAAAGAGGCTCTTAAACATATGAAGGGTGGTAAATAGGTAGGACATGATAATATTCTTATAGAAGTTTGGAAAATACTAGGAGAAATAGGAATCACTTGTCTCACAAGGCTATTTAATGAAATATAGAAAAATCAAAAGATGCTCGAGGAATGGAGAGCAAGTACACTTATACCCATATATAAGAACAAGAGAGATTCAAAATTGTGCGAATTATCGAGGTATCAAGTTAATGAGTCATACTATGAAATTATGGGAAAGAATTATCGAATGTAGGTTAAGATAAGTATCAAGTACAACAGAGAACCAATTTGGATTCATGCCAGGTAGATCTATTATTGAAGCGATTCACCTTTTGAGATGTCTTATGAAACATTTTAGAGCAAAAAAGAAGGACCTTCACATGATATTCATTGATCTAGAAAAAGCTTATGATAGGGTACCGAGGGAGGTTCTTTGGAGAACTTTAGAAAAAAGAGGTATCCCATTGACATATATTAGCCTTATAAGAGACATGTATGATGGTGCAAAAACATGTGTGAGGACTCACGAAGAAACGACAGACTTCTTTGAAGTTAATATTGGGTTACATCAAGGATCAACTTTAAGTCCATACTTAGTTATAATGGTGATGGATGAGTTAACAAAACATATTCAAGATGAAGTACCTTGGTGTATGTTATTTGCAGATGACATTGTATTAGTGGAGGAGTCTAAGGAAAAAGTTAATAGAAAATTGGAACTGTGGAGAGAAACATTAGAAAGCAAAGGCCTCCGACTTAGTAGAATAAAGACAGAATATATGGAATGTAAGTTTGATCATTTAGCTACTTCAGAGGACATAGAAATTAAAATTGGCATACATTGCATTCCCCAAAAGGAAAGTTTTAAATACCTAGGGTCAATTTTTCAAAGTGATAAGAATTGATGGAGATGTTACACATAGAATTAATGCTGGTTGGTTAAAATGGAGAGGAGCATCAGGTATTCTTTGTGATAAGAAGATACCATTAAAATTAAAAGGTAAATATTATAGAGCAGCAATTAGGCCTACCATGTTTTATAGTTATGAGTGTTGGGAGTTAATCATCAACATGTACAAAAGATGTCTGTGACAGAAATGAAGATGTTGAGATGGATGAGTGGTCATACAAGAAAAGACCGTATACAGAATGAGGTTATTAGAAACAAATTAGGAGTGGCACCAATAGAGGATAAAATGAGAGAACATCCTTTAAGATGGTTTGGACATATAGAAAGAAGATCAAAAGAAGAACCTCTAAGAAGGTTAGAAAAACTAAATTTGGAAAGTATTAAAAGAGGTAGAGGACGCCACAAAAGTGTTGGAAAGAAACAATAAAGAATGATCTAGTTTATTGTGAGTTAACTGCTAACATGGCACACGATAGGGATCTGTGGAAACAAAGAATCCATGTAGCCGACCCCGTCTAGTATGGGAAAAGGCTTAGTTGTTGTTGTAGTCTCAATATGAGTATGTGTGTATGTGTGTCTGTGTCTGTGTATGACTGGTAGGTTGATCAGTATATCTTTCTACTGCTGTACAATTAATAAAGAACGAAAGAATTGTTTGTTACAGGATTTTTCATTCTTTTCAACATGAAGCCAAGTGTGTGTCTGTGAGTGTGTGACTACTGGAGGCCATGTGATCTCTACCATCAACCTTTATCTCTGCTCTCTCTCCCCCCGTTTACTTGAAATTCGCATTACTGTTCATCTGATTGAAGTGATTAAGTCCTCACAAAGGATGAAACAGGTAAAAGGCAGCAACCTGTAGCTAGATTAGACAGAAACACGCACAGGAAAAGTGACCTTGAATTCTCATACAGTACCTTGTCCTGATTGAACTTGCGTGGCTTGGATGCAGGGTCCCCTGCATAAAAAGAGGTGGAGTTCGATTCGCTATCAATGGGAGGGACTATTTTGAGCTGGTTTTGATCAGCAATGTCGGTGGAGACGGCTCGATCTCGTCAGTTTCTATCAAGGGCTCAGGTGGGAATTGGCAGCCTATGTCTAGAAACTGGGGTGCAAATTGGCAGAGCAACTCATACCTCAATGGCCAAGGCCTCTCCTTCAGAGTCACCACTAGTGATGGCAAGACTCTAGAGTTCCCTGATATTGCACCCAGCGATTGGCGATTTGGACAGACCTTCAGTAGCTCTGTCCAATTCTGATTTCTCATTTGAATTTCGAGCTTTTGGATATATAGTTAGCCGCGGCGTGCTTTCATCTTTTGTATAGAGCAGCCCGCTAACTAATATGTATGTATCAAGTTACTATTTGTTGAAGTATTAATTATCATGATCTTGATCATGAATTTCCCTTGCCTTCTTCGCTATCATCAGCTTGTAGTTAAGAAAGATAATACGTTGTTTGGGGGCTCCGCCATCAGAAGTTGTCAGTGGCCAATGAAGTACACTTCTGCAAGTCAAAGGTTCACAATTTATGTTGTCATGTGATATGTTTACCAGCAGCCTTCTTGTAGAAGCTCCTTTGATTGCAGAAGGAGATCCAAATTCATCCTATAGGTCCGCAACAAAGATCACAATGCAGAGAATGTAAGAACCATGAATTACAGCATAGATAGTCCAAAGAGATGATGGTTTTCCTCTTGCATGTCTCTTCATGGACTAAAAAGAGGGATTAGATATGCGGCCTAAACCTGAATTACATTGATTGCCGATGCCCTATACACTGATTTCTTCAATTAGAATGAAAACCCGTCTCAGTGTGTGAGGAATGCAATCTAATTAGAAGGAAGGAAAGGCTGGTCTTTTTCTAATAGATATTGATCTTAGAAACTAAATGACACAGTCCCACGTCCTCCACGACCAGCACAAACCACTGCTTGTTGTGTCCAATTCGGGTGGTACCGTGAGCCTTCCCGGTCAGATCATATTTGTGTCCATCACAGATTCAAGCTACACCAACATTTATGGTAGCACCTCATCAAATTCATCCCACGAGTTAGTCATTTTGCTATGCAGATGAAAAGGGATGCATGATCTAGTTTGAGGAAGAGAAATAGTCCGATCTATACATAACATAATCTTACTGAACTCATTATTGCACACACACTATAATCTTACTGAAACCATTACTACATACATGTAAAGATCCTACTGAAATCATTATTACATACATACAAATGATCTACAAGGGATCACATGGTCTGTATAACAAACATGAGAAAGATAACTTGATCGATCACGATGACGAAGAATATAGTGAAATCAGTTAATGATGGTGGCCATGCTTCTTCTCATGTTCGATCTTTTCTTGGCTGCCTTCTTCTCATGGTGCTCATGAAATGTTGTAAACACCCTAAATAAAAATTTTCTAAACACTCCCAACTTCGAAAGCTTATTTGTTTTAAAAATCTTTTAGCTTTAAAATGAAAATTTTAAATCTTTAAAATAAAGATTTTAAAAAGTTTCAAATTAAAGTTCAAAAGATAATGCTAAGAGGATTTGAGTAAATAAAGCATAAATCAGGGTGAAAGTTGGGGCCCACTTCAAGCCAGGATCAAGTTCATGAAGGACAAGCCGTGAAGGAAGGGAGTGGATAACGTCAAAGCACGTGTTCAGCCAAGATCAAATCAAGTGGACGGCCTCACCAAACCTAACCCAGCCAAATTCGGCTAAATCCTAAACTTGATTTGCTTGAATCAAACACGAAGCCTAACCTAGCTCGAAACGAATGCTTTAACTTGACCAAACCAAGTTTTCCTAGCCTTGTCTACCCTACATCTTTGGGATAAATATAAAATGCCACTCTTACCTAGCTTTGATTGAAGGGGATGAGCCAACAAAATGAGCCAATTGAACTTGAAGACCGGCCAATTGAACTTGGAGGCATCAAGCACCTAGCCAATAATGGCTAGGTGCACATGACTTAAACCCACAATCAGCCCACATGGGGTTGGTACATGTTTGACCAAGAGGGACCACTCCTCTCACTCCTCCACATGAATTTGATAGATGTTGGAACTGTACATGGACCTTGGGCCACCCGCCCCAAAGAAGGGCCTAGAAAGGCCTCCCTTGGTCTATAAATAGAGGCTAAGGGGGGGCGTGTTCTCTCATCTTGGAATAATCTTGGAGATCCCATCTTGGAAGCTTTTGGAGAGTGCTGCACTTAGGGGGGTACATTTTGTGAAGTTGTGTGCTGCTAGGGAGAGGCTTAGAGAGGGAAGAGAGTATAGGTAACAAGGCCAAGGATTGCCACTTAGGTGTGAGTGAGAAAGCAAGAGTGAAAAGAGGGAAGGTGAGGGTCGTGCACCACCATTGGAGGTCGGTTTTTTGGAGAATCCATGTAAGTATCTCTTTTCTTTGATTCATCTCCATATCTTCTTCATATTCATTTCAAAAGGGGTTGTATTAATGGAGCTTTGTCTCCCCCCATGATGTAATAGAAGTAGATGTGTTGAAATTCTCTTTTCTTGCTTATGCACTCTATATGTTTGTGTTCTTGATTCTACCTCTTTATATGTTATAAGCACTTTATATCTTCTAATCCCCTTTATGCTTAAGATAATAGATATATTTCAATTCATTTTCCTTCAGCAATTTAATTTGAGATGTTGTGTTGTTGCATTTTAATTCGGGCGAGTTTTGCATCACATATGTTATAAAAACCAGAAATCTGATTTTGAGCATCACTGCATACGTTGATTGCTTTATTTTTCATTGTCAAACTGCTACTCCGATAACTCTGAAATTTTGTATACTATATCTACACACAAGCCCACTTATAATAAAATTTTCAAGAATTTTAGGATTGTGCAACCACGTATTAAAAGCTCTGCAATATTAGGAAAATTTCTATAAATTTTCTCTCAACTCTATTTTCCTACAACAGTGCTTAGGTATTAATCTCATAACTCTGTCTGCAGTTGTACAAAATCGATTATTCTTGGTTCATTGGTTCATTGAAAATCTAACATTCATAGCTTTACAACAAGACTAAGTGAATTAAATTTGGAGCTCTGAGCACCGGGATCAAACCTATCTTTGGATTTTTGTATTTTTGTGACAAAACAGTTCCGGGTGTCTGAGTAGAGGTACTTTGCCAATTTAATTCTACATCATCACAATCCAAATCCAAAACTAAAAAGTGTCTTAAAATCTCCATATTTCAGGCTCTATCTTGTAAATATTTTATGAATTTTGGAGGTCTCTAAGTTACTTAAAAAAAATTGAGAAACAAACATTGAAAACAGAAACAGTTTCTGTTTTTTAGAACTTATTGATTTCAAACTTGAAACCAAAGTGCACGAGTTTGTTCTTGTCAACACCTGATTTTCACTTGGATTTGAAACTTTACCTGCACATTTGAAATCCTTAAAGTGCTTAAGCTGACCCTTGAGCATCGGCTGAAGAAGATTTAAAGCAAAAAGATTCTGCTTAGCCACAGTCGCGAAGTCAAATTCAAAACTTTGCTAGTGTTTGGAAACTAGCTGGCACGCTCGCGCAACTAAGTAGCGTGAAAGTGAAATTTTCACGTCTACAAATGCAAACCCTTTACTGCCAACAGCCACGACAACCGCAATCTCCTTTTATCTTGTTTCGTGAGCATGCTCGGGATGTTTCTTTGCTTTGTGTTTCTCGTGCGGCAAGGATTTCAAACATAATTCGGCAATGAAATAGACATTATCAAGATAACGAATATCCTAATACTATCATTGTTTTTACCTTGAACAACTTACAAAGGGCAGCTGTACTTGAACCAAATAATTTGTTTTCTTGCTTCTTTAACCTAACCCTTGATTATCACATTATCTAAGGATCATCACAGCATGATCTGGCACTAATGGGATGCATGTTTGATTTGGACAAAGCCCTAGTGCATGAAAGAGATGAACTTTAGTGTCCATGTCATTGGTTTGGTGATCTCCCAGATGATTTGAATCACAATAACAAAAACTTAAGTTCGCTGACTATCAAGAATTTAATGAGATTGAATGATCACTTACAAGAGCATAGGCACCAGCAGCAACAGTAGTAACTTAACCAACACTCTCCATGTGCTTGTGATGCTTCAATTGCTCCTCAGGAGTCTTCTCGTGCTTCTCTCTGTGGAGGCGGTGGTGATGCTTTTCATTATGCATGGCCTCTGCAAAACTTAACCTTACTGAAGGTGGTGAAAGAATTCTCTTATCCTCGGAAAAGAAATGGAAAAGAGAGAATGAATATAAAAGGAATCTAGTGTATTTTCTTTGAATTTAACTAAGGAAGAGATACAAATAAAAAGGATTTAGCTGGTGAACTTGGATGGGTGTAAATGGGCATGCCCATGAAGTATTTGTAGCGCACATCATGAGGAGAGGCAGTGTGAGTTTGCTTCATATCTTACATGCTAAGAATTCATGATTGACTATTCTGTATGTAGAAAGGAAGCTAGGCAAGCTTGCTTGATATCTTACATGCTAAGGATTCACGATTGACTAATCTGAATATTGGAAAGAAGGTCAAGAGATGTGCAAGTTTTCATATATATCTTGCATGCTAAGGATTAATGATTAATCAACTTATATGTTGAAAAAGAAGGTCCTTCGAAAGGCAATAAAGCGTGTATTCATGGAGTGGTTGGCTCTTCCTGCACTTTGGAGCCATCCAATATCTGTGAGCATCAGCATCCATTAATATGAGAGAGAGAAGTTTGCGTTCAGGATGTCTTGTCATTTTGCATGCATAAAAAGGATCTAACTCGAACATGACCTGATTCTTGTAGTTTTCTTTTGGGTGGATATGAATAAGGTCACTTTTGTTTCGTGTATGTGTCAGGTTTGAGATGGCCAGCCATTTTGTGTTTTGGAGCATACTCATGTCGTGTTACATTTCAGAAACAGGCTAACCCGAGTATAACCCTATTCTTTTCGCTACGTGAACACGCACACTATTTTTCAGGTTATTGCCCCAAATGAGAACGGGTCCGAGTTTAGTTCGGACGTGGGTCATTGGATCAGACTATTTAGTTTGAAGTTGAACAGGAAAGGCCATTAACCAGATGACAAGAATTACGTTGAAGTTGGACATGGATGCTAATCCAGATTCAATCCCAGATAGTTTTAGATATTGTACTAATCAAATTCTCAATCAGATTGATATATCTGATCCGATGTATCCAATTGAGAGACATCCCTGCACCCCCCCACCACACACGAGAGCAGTGTAGTTCAATCATAAAAACCACCTTGTCCTATGCATCTCTATAGTTCAATCTTCGAGCAAAGATTTGAATTAAAAGTACTATTGTAATTTATATTTAATGCAAATTAAATAATTCAAATCTCTAATTTTGATATAAAAAATCAAACGGTATAGATGTTTCATGCAATTTAGACATTATACAGCTACTAGTAGGGATATATGTAGTGTGGAATATCATAGAGCAAATTATATGGTTTATGTAAAATGTATGATATTAATTGAATTTTAAAAATAATATTACAAGGGTGGGTGTGGGGCAGGTCGGGCTTGATCTCCAAGACAACCTAAGGGGTGGAGTCTAATGAGCTTTCTAATGTGGAAAGGGTGTGGGTAGACATGGCCAGTTCCTAACTGGCCAGGAAATTCCAACCGGAATCGAACTGGGCCAGAAAATGGTTGAATGTTGAACATGAACGGTACTTTTTAAAAAAAATTCTTATGTTTTTAAATTTTTTTAGTAAAAGCATCGGTTCTAGATGGTTCGGTTATGGTTTCTAATTCTGTCCTAACCAAAACCATTGGTTCCAATTTACCCAAAACCGGACATGTCTAAGTGTGGCCGAGGGGAAAGCCCCCCTAGTTCAACCTTCAAGGAGAACAATATGTCACCTTGCTAGCGGTTTGATGGTCAGCAGTTCCATACTCAGAGCGTGCATCTGGCTTTGGCCCTCCCGTTAAAAAAAGAAAAGAAAAAGAACTTCCAGCGACTCCATTCATCGCAAGTCCAAGTACAAATATGAGTCGTCCATACACGACACGGGAGCCATTTGTTTGTTCAAAATCAAAGTGAGAAATATGGTTCAATCAGGACCATCCATTTTTAGGGGAGTCCATGGATAAGTTGATTTCGGCTTGTTGTCTCATCTTGCTTACGAACAGCGATGACAATTTGGAGTTTGGGGTCATGTTTCTCTCCAGTCGTGTGCTATTGATGTCCAAAACAAGAACCATAACACAACTCAGTTTCTTATGTTACTTTTGAGTGCACAACTAACGTAATTTTTTTGGTTCGTGTTTGTTTCGGGTCTTGTTTAGGGTCATATTGCAGTCGTGATTTCTTTTAGGAATTGATGTTAAGTTTGAACAATCTATGTTCAACATCACAAATAGTCTAGAGAAAGTTATCCTTTTATGCTTCCCTACAGTTGTCTTATTAGCGACAAACCTAACTTCAAAACCTTTTTTAACTAAGGCAGGGAACGAAATCAAATTGCTTTTTATAGATGACACAATCAATACATCAATTAATATAATTGGCATACCTTGTACATGTATTCTAAAGGACCCAATCCCAAGGACATATGGAAAATATTATTTCCGATATATACTTATGTTCTCCTTGTTTATATTTCTTTAGGTCCATAGTTACTTTTTTGCTCTTTGAGATATGTCTAATTGCTCCTAAATCAATCTACTAACCAATTATTGGGTGACCCATGTAAAATCATTGATAAACAATACAGATTATGTTTTACTTCTTCGATTAACCAGGTTGTTGGATATTTCCACCGTTAGTCTTCTTGTTGCAACAATCCCTTTATACCGCATCATCTTTACACAATTGAAACACTTGACCCGAAAAAGAGTTTCCTTAGATTCCTTAAAAAATTGATCGTCTTTCTTTTTATTCTTGTCAAACTTCTTGTTTGGTTTATTCTTTTTCTTATTGAGTTTGGAGTTTATCTTATCTAATCTTGAGCTAATAGCAATTTATCTTTCTTATTTTTATTCGTATGCTTTTGTTCAATTGCTAGTTTTAGGGATAATTGAGAAAGGTTTGTTTGAACCCATAATCTAAGGGCACTGACAACCATATTACATGATGGAGAAGACTATTTAAGATAGTAGATATTTGTGTAGGTTTAACCATAATCCAGTCGGGTGGGTTGAGAACTTGCTCAGTGTCGGGTTCTATTTCATGTCCCATGCAGGTTGGGTGGGGGTCGGGTTGAGCACCGACCCGCCCCAACCGACCCTTATATATATATATAATTTTAAGTTTTAAAAAGAATGTTTTATAAACATTTTGGTTAATTATTCTTAAATTATCTTTATAATAAAATAACCTTATGAATAGTGCTGGTCGGGTGGAGTTGGAGCAGGTTTATTGGGTGCCGATTTTGGACCCACCAGTTGATTCAAGCCTTCAAAATCTTTTCTGGGTCAGGTTCGCGTGGGTGCAAACCCGCCCCCAACCCATTGCCATTCCTATAAACCACCCTAACACAATTTAATTTTTTTCGTGTTACTTCAGGTGGACAGGAATACAAACTTTTCAGGTTCTTTTCTTGTCAGTTCTCATGTCGTGTCTGGTATGAAAATGTGGGTCTGAATCCACCCATCCGCGTGGTCGTCGACATAGCCTCTGCTCTTCTTAGACAGGAAATGCACACTCGTTCCCATAAACGCTTCGCCATACAATTCCCACTGAAAATGCCTTTGGTAAGAATATTCTTAGCCGAGTGTCTTTGAACGATCAACCAACTTTTCAACTCTGTGCATCAAATCATTTATTGTTGAAGGAAAGAAAGAGTCTCTCTCTCTCTCTCTCTCTCTCTCTCTCTCTCTCTCTCTCTCTCTCTCTCTCTCTCTCTCTCTCTCTCTCTCTCTGTTTGTGTAACTTGTGTGTGTGTGTTGGGATTTAGAGCGTGTTATGGAAGAGAATCAAATTCAAGCAACCCCCGATGAGCAGCGTCGCTTGATCTTGAATCAAACAAGAGCGGCTTCTCAGTTTTAGCAGAGAACATTTTTTAGAGAATGTTTTTCTCAAGCTCTCTCTATATGTGTATTTTGTTTTCTACACTTCTATAAAGAGCTCTTCCCTGGATATATCGTTCCCTCTTGAATCAAACGGCTTATCTAGAAACTCTCTTTTTTGTGTTTTTGTGAAATGAAAAATAATTAATCAAAACAGTTTTTTTTCGTGATAAGAAATAGTTCATGCAAGGGGACTCCCCTTTCGAATTGCATGAACTGTTACTAGTGATGCCTTAATGGCTACTATCACTGGCCTGTTTTAACTTTGTGGAACTCTGAAAGGAGCCAGGAACTCCATGGGTTGGAACCTGGAGTTCTGCCGTCTGAGCAGTTCCGTGTTCATGTTATGGGCCAGACTGTCTCTGATTAATTCTGAAACTACATTTGCATTATGTTGCTAATTTTGTTAGGTATAAAAGGTTAGCCATGTAAGGGATCACCCTTACATAGCCGGTCTCAAGCCCAGATAAAAGAAGAAGGTTGCGTCAGGCTTTTGAGAGTTAATTAGCATCAAACTTTGTCAGACTTATTTACCATCAATTATACATATTATGATAGGGCTCTATGGAAACAAAGAATCCATATAACCGACCCATCTAGTATTGGAAAAGACTTTGTTGTTGTTATAGTAGTAGTAGTATAAAAGGTTAGATATGATTGAATACGATTTACAACGGGATAATACTTACTACAAAGCCGACCGAGGTAGTTCTAGTAGAAGAGTCCCGGCGTTGCAATCAAACACCCCCTAAATCAACCGAATCTCATTTGATCAGCAGATTTGGACTCAAAGCTCGTAAGAAAGATGGCTCTTAAGATAAGACAATTAAAACTAAGGAACTTTATGAAAAAAATTAAAAATTTGCAAATACTAAAAATAACAAGGCTGCATTTTTCAAAACCAAACTTCATTGAGAATGAAATTGCAAGGGCTTTGACACACCATCAAATGAGAAAGATATATAAGACAGAGGACCAGAGGCACACCATAACCAGCATACAGAACAACATGCAGACACTTAAAGTCATCCCTCTAAACAACACTTTCAGTTCACATGCTTCCTGGCTTCCTTCTTCTCATGGTGCTCATGGAAAGCAAACCCTGCGCTACCGACAGCAAGAGTCGCGGCGATCTCTTCACCTACCTTGTGCTTGTGCGCATTCTCAGGGTCTTTTTTGGCCTGGTGCTTCTCATGCTGCAACAATTCATATCAAAACGTGACAAGGGGATTTTGAATGATGACATACAAATAGCAACACACACATGTGTGCTTTTGTGTGTGTATGTATAATATATACATGTGTGAATGTGTTGATATCGAAAATTGAGGGTACTTCTCTGATGACAACCAGTACGTATATGCACACATATGCAGAACATGATGGGAATTACCAGTGCGTAGGCACCAGCAGCCACAGTCCCCAATTCCCCCAGGAGTTCCAAGTGCTTGTGGTGTTTGGCTTGCTCCTCAGGAGTCTTCTCCGGCTTCGGCTCGCCCCTGTGGAAAAAACCATGCTTCTCTTCCGCCATTGTGGTGTTAGAAATTCCTGCTCAAGCAGAAGAAATTTAAATAAAGAGAAGGGGCTTGTTGCCTGTGGATGATCACAGAATGTATGGTGCATTTAAAGGGAGAAAGGGTCTATTAGCTATTGCCGATCTCAAGGAACAACCATTTAAATAAAGAGAAGGGGGCTTGTTGTTGTTGTTGTTGTTGTTGTTGCTATTATTATTTACATTTTGACTTCAATTATTTATTATTATCCTAGGCATCAAGGTACATCCTCTTTTGGAATCTCAGTGTTTTAGTTGGATTTTGGTTTTAAGGACTACAATGGAAAAGTTGCACACACAATTAAGTAAAGTTGCAGCCATCCATCGTCGAATTCAGTGGCTGATATTTCAAGGCACAATTTGGAATGTGATTTCATTAGCATCTGAATTGGTCTCTATGTTTAACCAAGGATAATGACACTTTCTTTTGGGTGCAATATTGGGGAGGCTGCAGCCAGATGCACGCTCCATGTATTGATCTCATGACCTTTAACTTGTGAGTCGACCCCCCTAACAAGATGAGTTGTTGCTCTTCTATGAGACATCTTTTTTCAGTTAAATATTCATGTGTGCAAGCTGGGACACAAGGAGCAATAATGGCTAGGAGATCAACTCACAAGTTGAAAGTCATGAGTTTGATACCCGAGGTGTACATCAAGCTTCGGCCTTCCTATTTTATTAAAAAGAAAAGACTTACTTCTTAATTACATATTATAGCTTCCAATGCAAATGAATATTAAATAATTTTATTATCGTTGAAATTTTGATAATGATATCCATTAAAGCTGTTATTTATTATTAATTGACTTCTATGATCTCCAAAAACAATGCCACCTTGATGTATATTCAATACTATAATTCTAGTTCACTTCATTTGGGACCCTGCATATCAATTCTTTTTCCTATTCAAAGGTTGGCCTTTCATCGATCAAAGAGGGTGGGACAAATGATAAACACGTGGAGATGTAAATATTTACGTGTTTATGCAGCTGCATTGTGGAACCAGATTCGAGCTAACCGCTAGCCAAATAGCCTCTGAATTTGATCACATAAACGGCTTGCTATCCTATTATGAACCAAGCTGAGCTAAGTTGAGAGAGAGATTCTTGGATTTTCTAAATAAAATGACATAAAAAAAATTCGTGGGCGAACTCAAAACAACTGAGTGAACAAGCCGAGCCGAGCTGTGACTGCTCAATTTATTCACTAGGAGAAGATGGAAATATAAATAAGAAGATTTGATAAGAACTTAAATAAACAAGCATACATAAAAAAAATTAGATAAACAAATAAAAAGTCATGCACCTTCACCAGATAGAGTTCATTGGCTTCTCACGCCATCCCCAGTCATCAATCCTAGAGTTGGCATTCAATGAATAGAAAAGGCCAAAGTGGCAAAATGCATTTTGAAAATCTCTACATTGAAAAGCATTCTCTTTCTCTCATCTCTCTCTCTCTCTATATATATATATATATGTGTGTGTGTGTGCATGTTTGTCTTATTTCTTAATAAGAGAAGCTTGTCCTTTGTTCACTTATAAAATGATACAAATAGTTATATATATATATTATAACAAATTGGAATTGGAGCACGTAATGCCCCGTACCATGAAAAAAGACTTGATCATGTTCCCATCCCTTTAGGTAACAGGATGGGTGCGGGACACAAAATTAAAGATTGGGTCCGGATTCAGGTATAGGTTTACTCATTCCTGACACAGCTTATTGCTATCTGTAGGGTGGAGGTACATGTGTTGAACTTCAACCTCTCGATGTAAAAAAAAAAAGGAAGAAAAGAAAATTTCTAGTAAATAGTACAACTTTAGCTAACCCTACTTTTTATTATTAAAGAGACAAAAACCTAATTTTTTCACTCAGAACATAATGTTTTTTTGGTGCATAATATCTGATAAATATTTCAGTTTTATTTTTGAGATGAACTGATACATTAAATATAAAGTACAAAAATATATGATAAATTTCAATGTCTCTCTTTCTTATATATATACGTGCGCGCACCACCTCTCGGCTTGAGCTCACCCGGGTAGGGTTTGCTCGATTATACCCTAATTGGCACCTTACCCCGACTGGAAACCAAATCCGAACTCCGAGTCCAAAAATGTGATAAAACGGGTCGAAGCGAAAAGGCGGGAGCTAGCTTCGCCCGCCTCCTCTCCGCGATTTTGAAAAGTTCCCGGCGACGGCGATGGAGACGCAGTCGATCCAGACAGAATTCAACCCGACGAAACGACCCAAGGTCGACGAGGATTGCGAAGACGCAGACGACGACGAAAAGAATTTGGATCATTATCTTCTTCCCGATCCGAACCAGCTGCCCCTCGTGCCCCCTTCCGCCGTGGACGCCAACTACACCCACTACTTCGCCGTCGGTAGGAGAACGCTGTGTGTGTGCGTGGGGGATTTGAGCTATCTTTTCCGATTCGGCGAGGGATTGAGTAGAAAGGACAAGAAACCCTAATTCTGGTTTTCTTGAACAGATTTTCTGAAGCCCGGCCATGATCAGTATATTTATCGTCACGCAAACGGGTGGAGTATCGTTTTCGTATTTAGTGAAATGTTCGCCTTGAAATTGGGGAAATTCTTTTGAGTTTTTCGGTTCTTTTGTGCTGGTTTTGTGCAGTCTGTGTGTGGTTGGGCTGGCTCCCACGCACGTTGCCCTAGTGGAGAAGGGTGGGATAATAGCTGTCGATTTTAACGTCGGGAGGAAGGACAAGAGTGATATCAAGGTCACGGGCAAGCGGAAAAAGGTGTCTTGTTATGTGCCCACTCTTTGGTTGTTGATTGTCATTGATTCATACAGAGTTTTATCTATCTGAATGTGTTTGGAACATGATCACTGGCTGTTGGTGCTTTATCTGTTTGGTGTTGAGGTTTCTTAATTTTGATTGGGGCACAGTTACTGATCAGTGTGCTTGGATTATGGTTCCGTATGTTAAGCAATGCTTTCCTTCTATGCCTAGATGTGATACACCGTTCCCATGTGAAATAATTTTCTTTTAAATTTCATTCCTCTGATGGCGTGATAAGTTTGAATCCCACCCTGCTGAGAGCTTTCCCTTACAGAACCAGTCCCATGCACAGATCAACGAGTTTGTTGTGGTAGGTAGCTGGTATCTGGTATCAAGCTTTATAGATCTTTTACCAAGGGTGCAATGGTTCCAGCCCTACTGGATCCCATCATGACTCCGAAAACACTGTTGCTTGTCGTCAATTATACTAGGATGGCTGACAAATTTTCTGGGTGGAGCTACGTTGTTATATAAGAAGCTCAGTTAACGTTTAAATTTAAAAGTAACGTTAGAAGTTAGAGTATATGTATTATCTACTATGACAAGAGTCCTCAGAAGGCCTGAAAGGTGTTCAAAGAAACTATAAATCATGATGTTGCCCTTTCATATTTAAATGTGGGTATTACACAACCCAGAACAGCATGGTTCCTGAGATTTATCTACCTGAACAGTGAACCTGCATGAAGAGCCTTTCTCTTGGTTGTTTGCTATGAATAAACAGGAAATCAACCACAGGTTTAGAAAGTGTGTCTGCAATTGGATTTTTAACTAAATAGATTGTGTAGAACATGTGCATTATCATACAAATACTGAATCCAAGATATCTCTTGGGCGTTGATCACCATGAGTGAGGTCTTGTCTGAGATAACGTGGCCAATAATTGCATGGGTTATCCTCAACACTCAAATGTAGAATTCTTGTTTACTTAGTGAAGGTACACACTCGAAATCCACTGAACTTGTGTTCTCAAATTCCATCTCTGCTCTGCGCTCTTGGAAGGTGAGATTTTCATAGCTTGAATATGCATTACAACCAATAACTGTTATGTTAAGGTGAATGTGTTTGATGAATCTCTTGTTACACATGCTTATTTTTAGAAAAGGGTTGAGATGTACTCTTTTATCATCTTTTCTGCTCAAATTCTTTAGCTCTAAATCAATAATAGGCTACACTAGCATACAACTAAGTGGATTTCTTTTGGGCATTACTATCTACACACCTTTTTTACTATACACATGCTCTATATTTTTAAAATATCCAAAATATCCCTGTAGCAATTTCTCCTTCCTCTCCACACATAATTCTAGTGATTTTATCCTTTGACTCTGACAACCAGCATTTCATACATTTAGAGTTGCTGGTACCTTATTCATAGCCAATGAGTACCAATTATTTCCTTAAGAAGCTCACCATAATCAAACGAAACAAGAAAAATGAAAAAGTAAAAGAAAGAGATAGATTATAACAATTTTCTCATTTTTCTTAGTTTTATTTAAAGGTTGGTTCTTAGCAATATCTTTTTATTTTCGTAGGTTTGTTTTATTTTTTGAGTTTTTTTCCATTTTTAAAGGTGTTTCGTGATTTTGGGCAGAAAGATTCACTTGCCGAAATTTCACCTCGAAATGTGGCCGTGTCTCTCTTTGTGGAGAGACATGCTTGGGTCGCGTCCTTAAGGAGGAGACATGGCGGTATTGTGTTTCCTTCTTAAGGGGAGATGCCACAACCCATGTACGTTTCTTCTTAAGGAGGAACACTTTTGTTTCATGTCTCCCTTAACCGAATATGTGGTGTTTGTGTTATGCTTCAAACCTTATATCCTTATAAATATTGTAGAATGACAAAAAACTTGAGCGAAAGCACTTACAGTGGAATCAATTCAGATAAGGTACGATTGATGGAATCGATTCAGAGAAGATACGACTAATAAAAGTGGAAGTTATCACCAGATAACTTATTTGTTGACTGGTTGGCCGATGAGGTAGAAAATCAATTTGTTGATTGCGAGAGTAATGAACTTTACTATTCACTCGTGTTTGTGATGGATGATATATTTAGGAGTCATAATGAACTTAATAATATTGTTGTTATTATTCATTCAAAGAACAAAGATGTAACAAGTGAGGCTTGACTTGGGTATGAAAGAGGTGACAAATAAAAGCTGAGTAAAAACATTAATGTTGAAAGTAGTAGGTGGACGGGCACTAAGAAGGTAAATTGTCCGTTTTTTTTTAGAGGAAAGAGTGCAGTTGATGATTATTGGAAGTTGAATTAAGTGAATGAGACATATAACCATTTTCTAAGCTTGTATACTAAAGGATATGCTTTTGCATATTTTGAGTGAGATTGAGTGTCTCTAAAGTCGAAATACAGTGTGACAAAGGACCTTACAAATAACCATTGCAAATTGAAGCATATTTTGATGCACTTAAAGCGGCTTGTCGAGGCAAATGTGAGTATGGCAATGCATATTTATAATGCACGGATGAAAATTAGGAAAGTAAGTAGGGGTTCTCGAAGTGTTATACAATAACTACTATACGATCTTGACACTTATCAATATCATACATAGCATCATAAAATCTATGATATGGATACTATCAGTGATATTGTATTTGTACATCCTCGTTCCATGCAATTATTTCATGCATTTTTATGGGTATTGAAATTTGATAGCACATATCAGACAAACATATAAGTGTTTCACTTTTATTTCTAACATTCACAGTACATAGTGTGTAACGGTTATATATACTTCATATTTTGCATATATAAGATACCTTTCTATCAGGTTGTTGGGTTCACATAAACCTCAAAGAATTTTTCTATAAGTGAGAAAAAAAAGAGAATTATGTTTGGGTGTTGAGACGTATGAGGGAGTTATGCACTCCAAACTACTTTTCATTGTGATTTGTAGTGACCGTAATCTGGCTTTGGTGAATTCCATTCAAATAATTTTTTGGATACAATACACTTTGTATGTAAATGACATATAATAAAAAACACTGAAACATTTATTTTCAAATTAATAAAGAAAAAAGAGATGGCGTGTGCGTTTGGTGTAAGTTGGAGGAAGGTCGTTCACTTATCATATGAAAGTAGTTACAAGGAGGTAGTCACATTGAAGCAAAAAATTTCTTGCTCTACACTCTTACGTTAAAGAGTAGTGGGTGGATCTCTATAAGGAGAGAATTGTCTCGGCATGGACGAATAGGGTGGTTCATTATGATACTCATGGTGAAATTGATTTTTAATGCATATATATCATATACTATTTTTTAAATATATAATGATTTTATATTAATGGTTGCTAGGGTGGAAAGAAGCTAGACATGGAGTACACTCCATATATTGCCGATCATGTAGGAGAGGATGGAAGACTATCTATGATATAGATTGTTAGGAAGAAGTTAATGAATCATCTACAACGAGATAATTTGTTAAGATGTTGGATGAGCACTTCAAGAGCTATCTATCCGCCATCATAAAGGTAGACCTTGTAACAGATCTACGAAGAGGGACTTATCAGCTTGGGATCATTCATATTGGAATGCCTTTCTCAAAAGAAGGTGTGGACCTATACATGTGACGCCTCTCTTGACATAGGTCGTTCTTGTTAAGGGAACCGTTGAGAAGAATATTTCGAGACAACTAAACTTTGAAATGATATATGAGACGATGATACCATGCTTTATGAGATCTTTATAAATGTTGGGTGAATATTATTGGAGATGGAAATTGTGGGTGTTGAGTCATTTGTGTACTTTCGGGAAGAGGAGGAGTGGTGGCGTGAAGTTCACATAGAGTGGTTGAAGGAAGTAGCATATATGCACGAGTTTTCATAGAGAATGGTGGTGTTGATGTTGATATTCGTTCTATTGCATAAATGAAAGATGGATTCTGTCTTAGTGATTATTAGATGTCTATGTTGTTTATAGAGGCATCCTCTGAATGATATTGGTATTGCATCTCCTAAATGAAACGGTGATGTTGTAACCTTTTACTTGTGCCTTATGAGCTATATCTACCTCAACAACAACAACAACAACAAAGTTTTTTCTCATACTAGACGGGGTCAGCTAATGAGCTATATCTGCATAGCAAAAAAGAAAATTTGTGATACCATATCAAAACAATCGAGACACGCCCTAGGTGTCTCTCCCAAACGCGAAAGACACACCTGGGGCACGTCTCTAGTTGAAAAAACTAATGGTTTTTTTGAGAAAATATTGTTAAAAAACCACTTTAAACAACTACAAAACAAAAAACCAAAACTAAATCAACACCATACCTCGATAAATCCCCTTCGAATCGAGGGTTCTTATTCTCCTTTTCTTCTTTCCCTTCTTTCTCTTGTTTTAAAATGTTGTAGATCGTGTAATGTTGTTGGAATGGACCGAGCAACAATGAATGGATGGAGAAACATTGGAAAAAAATCGAAAATGACCAAGGTTATTTTGGGAACTTCAAAAAAAAGGGGGTGTGTTGATAGTAAAAGGGGTGTGTGTATCAATCATGCTTCTGTTTCTTTTTTGTCCTCTATTGCTAAGGTTTATCTGTTTTGCTCAATACTGATCTCTAATATTTCCACCGCCGCTCATGTATGGCTTCTTCAGTATTTCTGTTTAGGGAGGAAAACCACCTGGTGGGAGTAATTCTTATGAGGTTTCTTTTAGGAAAGTTTTCACTCACCAAGTTCATTTGTACTTATGGTGTGTTTTCTATGAGAATCTTTTCAATTCTCAGGATAAATTTCTAACCTTGTGACTTGACTAAGTGGCCCATATTCACGTTCCTAGTATTTGCATTTAAAGTCTGGTTTGAGTTGGATGCAATAATACTTGTACCTACAAGAAGGTTTTGATAATCACTTTGTATTCTTGTGGCTTGTAGAAGTGTGCAATTGTCATTCTTCTGTTGATTAAAGTTTTGATAGTGTTAAACTTCTGACACTTGAAGGAAAATTAATTACCTGCAGAATGCGCAAGTGCTTCAGCCTGATTCACGCTTGTGCACAGTGACAGCAAATGGAAACATTTTCAATGTCAGGTACAAGCATGGCTGCTGGGTTATATTGTTCTTGTTTTGATATTGGAGAACCTTATGTGCTGTTTGCAGGTGCTGCATAAAAGGCGCCCTCCTTGAAGTGAACGATAGGCTACCGAAGGCACCTACTTTACTTAACACATCTGTATGTATGGAACCTTTTCGGATCGGTTAAAGTTCACCTTTATATAATTAGCTTGAAGCTGTGAATTTCTCACACTTGCAGAGGATGAATCATGAAAGTACTGTACATTATCCATAATGTTATCACCAAAGTTCACAGCCTATTTTCCTCATAAGGAATGCCATTAGTTCGTCCATACCCAAGCTTTTCATGTTGATGGAGTGGACTTGGGTAGTTCCTGGTTCTGAAAACTAGATCAGAAGATTCATCAAGGGGCTAGCCCCATTGACTTCTGCCTTCACATATACATGATTTTAAGATGCATACCATGAAACAACTGAAAGATGGAATTTGTGGAGATCTGGTGGATTTCAAACCTTATTTTCCTGGCTCAAATCGTTGAAGTTGAGCATCAGTTTGGTAACATTTTTCAGTTTGATACTTGATAAAGTTCTTTCTAGAAATCAATGAGGATCTTTTGCGATAGCTAGCCAGCTGTAGAAACTTGGGTCCTAGCATGAACCCTGACAATGTTTGGCGCTTAGATGTTTATGTTCCTGATTCTTCAACCTATTCTTTAGAACTTAGAATTATGTGTTGCAAACATTGCAACCATGTCAATCTGACTTCTATCAATTATGACCATCACATTTTTTCCTTTATCTCCAACTTAAACGGTGATTATATTAGTAAATGCAATAAAGTCAAGTCATGTATATGCAACTCTAACCACAGTACTTGATACTTTATGAGCTTCAGTAGGGAGACTTTACAGCTCAGCCTCTATCAGCTTAATATGAACTGGCAGCAGAGATGCTGGATATTTTTTACTATTTGAAAGGCCAGCTCGGTTTAGGCATACCCCTACCGTATGCATACTTGAGTATTTAACTCCTGCGCTTGGGTTACTCATCCTTTGTTCTCTTAATATCCTGAATCACAATGTCTGATGAATCCTGAAGACCTAAATAGAAGCATGAGGGAGTGGTGTCAGAATTTCAGCCTATTTGGAGCAACAAGTGTTTTTCTGAAATGTCAGAAAGATAAATAACTACAATATTACTTTGTTATGTTTATTCCATTATCAGTAGAAAATCTCATCTTTATTTCTTCTGGTTGGTTTTGCATATACTGTTTAAGCCTAGAAGTTGAGACCATTTTCTGCATCTTATCACATAAATATTTGGATTGCTGTTCATGAATTCAGGCAGGAAGAGAAGGTTATGTAGCAATTATCATGCCAAAGCCAGAGGATTGGCTCAAGATTAAGGGTTCTTTTCTGAGCCATGAGGAGTACAACAAACTGAGAGGAATCTGCTGATTACCATGTAAGCATTTCTTATGTTACCTCTCACTTGTAATCGATCTCATCAGGCTGCAATAGACATTAGACCGAAGGGGTTGAGGTGCCTTCCATCCATTCAACCTTTCTGTATGTCTCTGCTGTAAGGTCAGTCATCATTGAGATTATATCCACCTGATTGTCAAGTGGAAGCTTTGAATCATGTACGCATGGGGAAGGTTTGATGGATTTTCAGTGCCTTAGCTTGCAGTATTTCCTTCCTCTTCTTCAGTTACCCGTCTTTTTCTCCTATTTGTATCATTTATTTTCTCATGAATATCGTCTTTGATGTCTTAAGAATCTCCCAATATTTCTCATTCTTTAAAATGCTGAGGCTACTGTGCTTCCGTTGACCTTGAAATGCTGGGGCTGCCAAGCAACTTGATCATTCTCATACAAACACTAGTATACATTGTTCTATATTTAGAACCTAGTGATTAAACGATCAAGTCTCCAGAGCCATCACTACACTTCATCTGCTTAATGCTATGAGGTTTCTGTGTCACATGATGGCTCATCTACCACTGGCTGAATCCGCTCAGGGGTTCTGTTTTTTATATCTATATATTATTGTTATTTGTGCACTTTCTAGATTGCATGCATAGCCGAAAACAAATCCAAAGTGCTTGCTGTCCTTTGCGCATTGCCGACATTGTATTTGTCAATAAAGAATTTTATTGTGTATATGAATGTAAAATTAAGTGGGGATACAAGTGATCAATAAACTGTCACACATCAAAGTAATCAAACAATCATTGAATGGGGTAATGCTGTATCAAGATGTTAATCGTTTTGGTGCTTTTCATGCATTATCTTCTAAGTGGTTGCTTTTTTCTCATGATGCTCAAGGAAAGCAATGCCGGGACTGCCAATAGCACGGGCAGTGACAATCTCATCCTCTATCTTGTGTCCCATGGGTTTGCTCAAGATCCTTCTTTGTTTTATCATTCTCATTCTGCAAAAACTTCGGCAACGAATCCAGACAAGGTCCAAGTAACAGGCGTTGATAAGGTCAAGAATAATGTAACAGGTATTGATGAACGGATCTCGTCAACCTAATCAATTGACATCATCAGCTGAGTCTCAACCCACTTACTGAACAGTATCCACGATGATATAGGAGCATCCTTAGATAATGCATTACATTGAGCTGTCCATTTGGAAGCAAAGAGTTGTTCAATTAACAATATTTGTCTACCACCTCCACTGCTACCTTACGGAACGGCCATGAATTACGTCTACTCATTGCCTTATGGGTCTTCTGTATAATAGTAGCTTCTTCATTTAGGCTTATTCCTCGTGTAAAAACCACATTGAGGGAGAAGATCTAGATTACAGCATCTCACAGGTTCTACAGCTGAAACTATTCTCACACGCCCTTTTGGCGAGAAAGTGGTACTTTGGGGTGTGTTTGATTCATGGTACTATGCCTCTCGTACTAGTATTACAGCCTTAGACCCGTATTGTCTTCTATTACACGTGTTTTCATGGAAGGCAGGGCGGTAATCTTGAAGAAAGGAAATTTCCCTTTGGCGTGAAGCTTTTGACTCAAACTGGGAACCACAATTCCATGCCAACGAGGCTTTTGCGTTTGATGTATGGTGAAACTTGGACCTATGGCTACTAGAAATCAAGGTTCAGTTTTTATGAAACCTGGTAACAAACACGCTACTTTTCTTGAGTAACCCCAAAAGAAATATGGATTCCGTGGAACTGTATTTTCCACTCGGAACTCTATGTCCCAGACTTGGAACTGCACTATTCAAAGTATCGTGGCCCTAAATGTGTACTGGCTTTGATTTATGCAGAGGTGTGATAGCCGGAGATGGAACCCTGACCACCTCTTTTGTCCGAAGCCCCCTCTATTGTGATACGGCCTGTCAATAGTGAGAGCTGAACAGAACAAAGATGCAAAACACAAAAAACTGAACACAAGCACTTGTCGGTAGTCCTTGTTGGTGTCCACCCAAGACAACACGAAAAAGATCAGCTTGTGTTCGAGTTGACTCATTTTGACACAACTTCAAAATAAAGGTTATTGCATCAATGTCTGATTGTGGGAGCAAGGACAGAGATCAGGGCCATTACATTAAAATTGAGTATGCTTATCCGAGGCAACTGGATTATCTCAATGCAACTTTTATCATTCCAAACCACAAAAAGAATCGGGTACCATTTAAATATCTAAAGATAATCATTGAATTTTCATGTTCAGTATCGTGGGGAATCGAGGGTTCGTGCCGGGTTGCAGAGATGACTCTTGATTTTTGAAACATATGAAGTTGGATGTAATTTTGAAAATGCAAACCTAGGAAAGCAATTCTGTGCCAGCTAAATCAGATGATCTTGAAGGATAAACCCTTGAGAAATCCTCCTAGGGTTTTCTACAAATCTGATAGGGCCCATTTGGAACAAAAGCATAAGGTTTAGAATTGATGGTAGAAATCTGACAAAAGTTCCGCTCGAAGTCCAACACAATCTTTTCCTGTTCATACCATGGTGAAGTTGCGAAATACCTAGGGATAGCATTATTAATCTGACCTATATGACCCCGACCTGAACAAGATGTGTAATACCTGAGCCGATCAGGTTTGGATTCCAGTACATGGACAAGATATCATGATCCTTATGCAACCCGATACTTATCTCTACCCGTACCCTATATATAAGAGAACCCGTACCCACCCCATTAAGGTTTGGGTCATGGCCGGCTATAGGTATACCGTCCTTGACCCGCCCATTCCCATCCCTACCAATCCCATCTGGTCAATAAAAAAAAGAGAAACAGAAGTGTGTTTTCACAAGCAACCTTGGACCTGATGTTGGGCAGACCCCTACTCTCGAGGCAGACCTTTAACAACTCCCTAGCCGGGAGAATTGTGGTTCAGGAAGGCCAAAGCCGGATGGCGTCGAACTCATGAGCCTCAACTTGTGAGCCGACCCCCTAACCAGGTGTGCTCATTGTGCGAGGGGGTAGCTCCTTGCCCTTACGAATTGCTTCTTTCACGAGAAGGTCGCCGTCTTTCATATGCGTAGATTTTTTCTCCCCTCCAGAAGACGATGAACATTGAAGAAACCACATTTAGAAGAGAGTCTTCGAAGGGTGGTTCGCCCGTGCAAGGATAAAATTTACCCTCGGGATAAGCAGAATCATGGAAGAATCGGATTACCGTAAAGATGGGAAAGCAGGAATCACATATTGTATTGTTTAACAATTGGTTAGATTGTAATCGTCTATTCTAGTAATTTCCTTTCCAGAACCCTCCGAATCCGACGGCCCACGTATCATCTCAGAGAGAGAGAGGGAGTCATCTTCCCCAACCCCTCATCTCTGTAAAACTAGTCGCAGCAAGAGGCCACTCGCCTTCTTTTGTACCCCTCTGAACATGGCGCTCGCGCACCCTCCTCTACGCTTACATTTCTCCCCTTCTTTGATATCCGAGACGCTCATCACGAGGCCTTTCTTTTCCACCGTCCATCTTTCGGCGATTTCCCTTCCGGCTCGGTCCCATCGGCGTTCTTTCTTCTCCACCATCCAACGGTCTAGGCGTGTTGGCAGCCCATTATCACCTTGTTTAGGTATACGGCTTTGTAGTTGCCTGTCTTTTAGTTCACTTGTTTCGATTGATGGTGCAAATGAGCTAAGCCTTTGAGATTTGGGGGTCTCTTTGTCTATGCTATTTTCGCTTTACGGTTTAGCTTCACTTCTCTAACCGTTGTTTTCTCCTACATCGCTAATGTGGGTTCACTACTTTTCCTTCTGCATTGCTGGTCATCTGGAGTAGCAAGAATGGATTGTCTTAATCAGTTGCCTTAGCTTAATCATGGGTACTTTTCGTTGTTATCTTATTGTTCTGTTTCTTTTCTTACACTAGATTTTGTGGTATTCAGTTTCTCTTGGGTTTTGTTGACAACCAACCAAGGATTGTGCACTTTCTGGTGCTAATAGTTAGCTTTTGAATGCTTTTGATATCTCACGAGAAGTACCACCAACCACTTTGAGTCAATGTATAATTTTCGCCTGCAAGTTCTACAAAGTGAATCCATGGATCCTGTCCTCCTCTGATTGTAAGCTTGTGGTTGACAGTATATACCTAATCAATTTAATGCTTTTAATATTTGAAAAATACTCATGCTTTATTTTAATGTGTCATTCTTTATATGAAAAGTGAGTGAAAGTGTATCTCCTCTTGCGCCATTTTTTCCAGAGAATTTGTGATTTTACGTCACATGCTCACATTTAGTCATGTTTTTTAATGTGTTTGGTGACATAGTTTATTATTCTACTCTCTCTATTGTTTATTCTACTCCTATTTTACGTTTTAAACATCCCCAGTAATCTTGTCTTTGTGTGATCAAAACCAACTTTTAGTTCCATTCTCTCTTGTTGCTTGCTTAATTTTTCATCAAACAGTTATTTTTTGTTCCAAATAAGTTCATGATAATAAATCAGTGTGGCACAATTCAGCACAGGCTGTTATTACTATGACGTGTAGTTTAGAATCCTACATGATTTTTATAGTACATCATGAAATATTTATACCTGTGTTGTTCATATCGGTGCAATACGTATTGTATCGTGCTGTATCGCACGACAGTATCGTGCGATATAACATATATCATACGATACATGGCGTATAAACCTTTATAAAGCATCCACAGACAGAACAGAACCTTGCGTTTCTTCGAGGTTTATGGTTTATGTATGTGTCTTTCGATTGCTCCAAGGTGACTTTCAACTTGGTTGAGGCATCTTAAACTGTTTTCAAAGCCACGATCACTCCGACAGTGACAACATCGATGATTTGATGGTTGTGGTATAGTTTTTTTAAATTTTTTGTCTATGTATTTGGTATTTCCTTGTGTTATTTTTTTTTTTTTTTTGAAGGATAATATATGAAATGCGTGAATATCTTTTCATTGTGAAAACAAATTGAAAATAAAATATGTTTTTTATAAGAAGGTGATTAGTGGTGGAATTTCTGATTTAGAAACATTATCTAGCATGGACTAGGAAAGAAGTTGCTCCTTGCACGAGCAAAGTTAGGAGAGTGCTAAAAATTAAATGACATTGTCTACAAATGATAAAAGTATAATTGAGAAGAGGAAAGAAAAAGAAGATATGTTTGAGGAGGAGAACGTTGGACTTGCTAGTGGTGGCGATGATAGCATCCCTAATGATGGTAGGATAGAGATTGGTAGTAGTAGTTCTCGACCACCAAGTAGGGGAAAGAGGTTGTTTAAGAGGTTGCAAGTTGTAGAAGAGGAAGGGCGAGAGGTAGATCTTATTCTACCGTAAAGTCTTCTTTTCCTCCTAATATACACCTGGTGCTCAACCTAGAATTCACATTTTATTTAATGCATCAAATTCCTTTAATTTTCAAGCAATGGTAAATGTCACATTGATTCTGTGTGTTAGTTTTATATTTCTTGATGTTTTTAGATATTATTGTACTTGCCCGAAATACTAGGGGCATTTTGGTAATTTTCTGTATTAGGTGTATTTTGGTCAATTTTCATTTTACAGCTCCTTATATAAGGGCTGATAGGTTGTATTAGGATTTAAGGGTGTGTTGTAAGAAAGTGCGGAGAAGAGGGGGGGGCGACCTCCATTCGAGGTCCGCCCCTTCCTTCAATCCTTTGTGTTTTTCCTCCGTAATATTAGAGATATTCTTGTTTTAATCTTATGCAATGCGTCTCTGGATTTCTATATGGTATCAGAGCCTAGAAGGCCTGAAAAAACTGTGATTTCTTGATTAGAAGATTCAAATTGATGTGTGAAAGAGAATCCTCAAATCGCTTCTTGGAATTTTTTTGCTACCGATTGAACTATTGTTGGAATTTCTTGCTGCCAAATCAGATTAAGTTATCGATTTCCTCTTGGGATTTAATCTTCAAATCAGTTTGAGTTTGGGCTGAAGATTTCTTCTTGGGATATTTATTGGGTTGTAGATTCTTAGCAGAGTAATCTAGTGGTAAACATTGACTGAATCTTTTTCTGATTATCGTTAAATCTACTATGGAAAGTTGATTATTTACAACAATTTCTAGCATGTCAAAGTATATGGCTAGGCTTTCTCTCATTCTGTCAAAGACTGTGCAATTAGAACAATGTTTTGTTGTTTCAATATCCTGTGCTTACTATTAAGAGAGGTGTTATCTAGTTTTGAGTTTAACCTGGAAGAACAAGACTTTGAGGTGAAATACTGTTATTGATAAAGTGATTAGTGATTAGTTAGATATTGACCTCAGGTCTGTGAATATTGAAATTATTGATGATACACCCTGCTTGGATAAGAACGGCTTAACTGTTGTTGATGAGAATGGCAAAACACAGATCCACTCTGATGAAATTTGGTTTATATCTAAGGATCTGGCTTTCAAATGTCCCAGAGATGTTGTTAACGGTTTGAATAAGGAGGAAATGATCTTTCATGGAGAAGACGATGCCTTGATGATGATCTGCCAAAAGTGAAGATGTTCCTGATCACATAGTCAGCAAAGCTGAGGAAATTTATACCTCAGTTTGGGGTGAAAGAATTGGAGTTGAAGAAACTGGTACTAATTCATATTCTAGCATCACGTTTGATCAAACCTGCAAGTCAATACTGCGCGCAACAACCTCAAAAAAGCCTTGTGCTCATGGATGAAATATGTAGGGGGACGAAAATGGCCAAAGGGACTTGCATTGTTGCTAGCATCGTAGAAAATCTTGACAAGATTAGTTACCTTGGAATTGTTTCTACTCATTTACATGGATTGTTTGATTTGCCTGTGAGGATTGCATATACTGTATGCAATATGCAATGCCATGGGAACAAAGATTGTCGATGGCCAGTTGAAACCAACATGGAAGCTAACTGACGGGATCTGTATAGAGAGCCTTGTATTTTGAGACGGCCAGAAGATGAAGGTGGAGCAAGACAGATGGCCAATCAAACTTGGGATTTGAGGAGTCACATAATCCAAGCAATTCTGACATTCTCCTAGCAACTGTTTGGTGTGTTTTCAAAATAACAAAATATATCAAGATAGACAACGTACTAGAGAATTTAATGTTGAAAAGATTACGGTGGCTGTCTTTATTGGATTTAAATATATTCATTAGATTTGGCAGTACATTTATTGCATATTTAAATTCTCAAGAAAGTGTAGCAGGAAAGTGTAGCAGGAAGAAGTTACAGGTGCAGTTTGGTGGCTGGAATTATTGCATTTATTGCATATGACGGCTGGATTTATTGAGCTGTAAATGTGTTAGGAAAAGTTAGCTGTGGTGTTTGAATTAATTGCATATTAGTAGCTGCAATAATACGTTGGGCAGGGAATATAAGAGGCAATTATGATGGAGCAGTGAAGGCTTGACCAGAGAAAGACGGCATTTAGTGAAAAAGTGGAGCAGTTTGGCAGATGCATTTAATGAATATGGCTGTAGTTATTGGAAAGGGAACTGTATTTACTGCATGGTGGCTGTTGTATTTATTGTACTGTTTGATAAAATATTTTAAGAGAGTGAAATATGTTGTTCAAGCCGTCTAGGATGTGGAAAGGTGCTGGCGGCTGCAATTAAGAATGGAGTAATGAATGGACTTTAATGATGAGGAATCGTGTGATTGGTGATAAGAAAAGGAATTCTGCATATGGTGGAAAGGATGAGATTTTTTGATGAAGAAGTAAAGCCACCAGGATACAGTTTGACTGAGTTGCATGGGAAGATTAATATGTTTTTTAGCTGGTGACAAGGATCACCCAGAACATGAACAAATCCATAAATTCTTAGATGGTTTAAGCACGAGATAGCAGGAAGCTGGTTAATCTGTTTTGCATGATGTGGAAGAAGAAGAAAAGGAAACTAGCCTGCGTATTCACAGCAAAAAGTTAGCTGCTGCTTTAGGAATCATAAACTCTGTTCCAGGTGCATCAATCCAAATAATCAAGAACCTTAGAGTATGTAGTGATTACCATACTCTGTTCCAGGTACATCAATCCAAATTACTGGTAATTTTTCATGAAAGGGACATGTGATGGATGGTCGACCTTCTGATCATGCTGAAAAGTTTGAATCTCTTATGTACTTGATAGAAGAGAACATGTGCGCTCTAGTTAGAGCAGAATGGCCGAATCTGTTTGCATAAGTATGACTATGCATTGTGAATCTGAGTCATGTGCTTTATTTGCCATATGTTTTCAGGCAGTGGAAATTGAGGGGCACATATGTTTTGTGCGAAGAGTGATTGGGTGCCACATACAACACCAGAATTTATGTTGGTTTCGGTATATTCAGTTGTAGACAGAACTGCCCACATACATTGGAATTGAAGACAACAAAAATGCACTATGAATAAAATGGGTGGCATAGATCTGAAGAGCGAGAGAATTATTGAGAAAGCGTGTGTGAGCAGTCTAGTGTTTGATGAAATGTTCAAGAGAAAGTTTACTTGCACATGAAGTGTTCGATGAAATGATCAAGGAAGAGATGATTATCATAAACATCCAGTGTTTGAGGAAATGTTTAATAGAACTGAAAAATTCTTGTGAAGATTGCAGTCATGAGGACTGCTAAAAATGTGTGTTGCAGCTAAAGTAGCTGCTTATGAGGTTGTTACAGCCAGGATGGCTGATTTGATGTTATTACAGCCAGGATGACTGATTTGAGTTGTTGAGATAATGTTGTGTTACAGCAAGGATGACTGAGTTGATGTTGCAGCTAGAGATGTTGTTTGTGATGATAAGCCAAGAAGATTATTTTGAAAATATTTTCAGCCAAAGAAGCTGTTGAAGAGCAGATCAGTGATGAAGACAGATGAAGAATGTTGCAAACAGATATGAAGATTTTTGGCAACTTTGGAGTTCGAAGTATCTCACTCCCAACTTAAGGGGAGGTGTTGAAGAATCTGTTGATCTAGTGTTCTTTGTGTTAGTTTTATATTTCCTGATGTTTTTAGGTATTATTGTACTTGCCCGAAATATTAGGGGCATTTTGGTAATTTTTTGTACTAGGGGTATTTTGGTCAATTTTTGTTTTACAGCTCCTTATATAAGGGCTGGTAGGTTGTATTAGGATTTGAGGGTGTGTTGTAAGAAAGTGAGGAGAAGATGGGGGGCGACCTCCATTGGAGGTCCGCCCCTTCCTTCAATCCCTTGTGTTTTTCCTCCGTAATATTAGAGATATTCTTGTTTTAATCTTCTGCAATGCGTCTTTGAATTTCTACAGATTCAAGGGTATAAGATGTCATCTTATCAAAAGTTGACAGGAAAATAATTAGGTAAGACTGTCTTTGAAGTTCAAGAGTATTGTTCGACTTTGAGAAAGTAATAGGAGTCAAGATATTATCATGACAGACGGATGGATAGAAAGGCGAGGAAAGACTTTGTTAAACATTTTTGTCTATTGTCTTAAAGGACTTATGTTTTTAAGATCTCTAGACATGTCAGAGGAACGACATATTGAAGAGGTTCTAAGGTAAGAATTTGATAAGGTGATATGAGAAAAATATTCTAAGGCTTGCTTTTGCAATAAGAGTTCTTAGCCGAACCTTTAGTGCAACTGGTTGTGAAAGGAATTGGAGTATCTTTGAATGTATCCACACAAAAAGTACAACAGGTTGGAACATAAGCATCTCAATGACCTAGTTTTCATCTATTGTAACATGCGTCTCTGACAAAGGTAACGAAGGATTAGTTATTAATTAAGTATTCAATTCTATATTTTATTTTATTTAATTATTAATGTTATTTACTTGTCTTTCTTGCAGACAATTAATAAGGTTAAATAGGGAGGAGAACCAATTTGATCCAATAAGTGTGAACAATTTTGATATCTTAGAGGAGTGGATCATGGAATATAGTGAAGCAAATACACTCCTAACTGAAAAAGACTATTCAATGGATTAATTTGGAAGGAGTGCAATGATTTTGATTTTGAAGCTCAAGGTGGTGATAATCTTGAACAAGGAGGAAAAGATGATTATTTAGTTGATCTTGATTACAATATGTAAATGTAGTTCTTTTTTCAATTATGAAAGTTATAATTTTTGGCTAAAGATATACTATTTAAATGCTTTATAGATTGAAAATTGAATGGTGATTGATGAATATGTACTCAACTTATACGTATGGTATCGTAGATCAAAATGATACACGATACGATACGCATCGAACAACACTGGTTTATACCCGATTGTTGTTTTTTGTGGAGCTTTAAGAATGGATTGATTCGCTAGTTACTAATCATGTATTCTGCCTTTATGTATGTGGCCATTTCCACTGTTCTACTTCTGTGTATACCATCCTTTGATTGAGTTGGTCAACCATGGAGGCATTGGGGTTGTGGTAATTCTGCTCGTGATACAATTGCAGGATGTCCTGTCCTCATTCTCCCGTATTGGTTTAAACTGCAGTTAACATCAACCGTCAGCTGAAATCTTGTGTGTAATTCGATAGCCAAGTGCCAGCTGTCATATTGAGGTTACGTGTACAACTCAGGATTGTCGTAAAGATGATTGTCACATAGTCTGAAGTTTTCTTGTGTTCAATAACTCAATTTTGTGGGACCGTAGTAGCTTCAACTTCATTTCTATTTTGTCCGGCTTTGGATCTAGTATCATTGCATTACTCTACTGAAATCTTGATCCTACATTTTCAACTCTTCTATATTTCTTTTCTTTTGATTGGATCTGGCACGTTCATACATGAAGTGCTTCAATAGAAAACAATATTTGCTTTTTCAACGTCATGCACGCATGGTTTCAGAAACGTGTGTTTCTTCTTTTTAAATGTCTTCCCATAGCCTTTTTCTACAATTTCTCTTGGTTTTTACATTGAACTTTTAAAATCAAGTTTGCATTCTACCCTTCCATTTCTTAGTATCTCGTTCATCATCTACCAATTTCCTACTGCAAATCACTGGAGTCTGCTAAAACCATCCCATCCACCTAGAACCCAAGTCACACAGACACCTCTAAGGGGTGGAGTGTCAACCTCGACACTGGTGCGACACCGACACCGACACCGTGTCGGGTGCGGCATGGCAAAAAAAAAAAATTTGCAAAAAAAAAAATTTTTGCAATTTTTTTTTTTGTAACTCACGGTTAAATGGGTCCGGATAATGAAGATTGATTTGTGTATTATGATGAAATTAGTAGTTGTTTACCATTTATATATTTTGCTTTAATATAAACTTATAAAGTTGTGTACTTGCTATTGTAGTTGTATATCATATTAGCTTTAATGATTTTGGGTGCGAACAATTGGTTTCTTATTACTCAATCTGATTGGATTCTTGACTCCATACTGAATGCCTTTGCACAGAATAATCTTTGTCACCAAACACATTTAAAGACCAGGAACATTACCTAATCAATATAATAGAAGAGTATGACATCACTAGTGGATCCTAGCACAAATACTAGTATATGTTATATCCTACTAAAGATCTTGAAACTCTTTGAATCCATAACTTCGATATTTTGTAGCTCATAAAATCATTGTAAGTTTCAGATCATTATGTGAGAACTTGCTAATTGATACCTATGTGCACCCAAAATTAGCAAATACTAGTTGTATTATGATTGATTTATTTAGGTTGAATATTATATATAATATATAATATTATATACCCTAGCCGTGTCGCCGCACCCAAAATTTTTGAAATTTGCCGTATCCCGCACCCGCACCCATATGACATAGCCTAGAACCTGTCAACATCCATTCCATTAATAAAAGGAGAAAGACTCATGTACTTGGCAATCACTGATTCACCAGATTTTGGAAGTTGCTTCATACATAATTATATGCGCAAATTGGGAGACCATAGAGTTAGAGATCTGTAGCTCTCTCTGTTTCCTGATGGTAGTTGTAGGATTGCTTTCTAGTAGCACGATTTTCAACCCATATTGAATAAAACAATCATTGTATTTGGTGACTGCTGGAGCAAGATCCTGATGACAAGATAACTAAATCCATTCAAGTTCAGGAGAAAATATAGTGCATGCACCAACATATCTAGCTGATGTCAACAGATGCCGAGAGAATAATGTCCGTACAGTATGATTTTATGTGGGTCCTTATAATTTTCTGGACGTCAGAGCAAGCACAGGTTGCAAGTGGGTTAGCATATCTGCAGAAATGGAAATGTAGAGTGGCCGTTTTGTTAGAATATTTTCTAGGAAAGACAAGAAGAGAAGACTCAAACCGCCTTTTAAGGAATGATCCAAAACCATTTATCGGGTCTACTTCTCTTGTATTTTTCCGGCGAAAGAATTTCACGTGATATTGTATTGCGCAAGTAATTGTGCATTGTAATACACGTGCACAGGACACATGCAGACGGAATTATTTTCCTATTTTGTCACCTGTCACTTCTTGCTTGGCTTCTGATACCATCCATTTGTTATGAGGTGAATACCATCAGTGACTTTACGTTTCTTTTACTAAATTAAGGAGCTTTATCTCTCAGGAGTTTATTAACTCTAATCTTCATAGTTATTTGTTGAGATTGCTTCTGAAACATTTTTTGAATATGTTCAGTTAAGGCAGAGGTTCAATCTGGAGACAGTGTTGGTATAGATTCTTTCACCCAAGTCAAGCATCTGCTTCTTCCCATTACTGATCGCAATCCTCACCTTTCTGAAGGAACACGGCAGGTCATGTTCATTCGAGGAGGCTGACACATTACTATCTTATCTATTTGTTCATAAATTTCTGTGTACAATTAAATTCAGTACTTTCCTAAGTTTCGTTTCAGGAAGAAACCAAAAGAAGTGGTATAAGTTCTGGTTGGTCTTGGTTTTAACTTTTAACCACTAGTTGATCACTAACTATAGGCTCTTCTGATTGTCAGATGTTCTAGCATCATTCCCAAGTATTTATGGTACAAATTGACCAGCATAGACTTTGAATTTCTGCAATATGGGCTAGTTACTATCTTTCAAACTTCTGGTGCTTAATAGAGTAACTGTTTACTCTTTCGACTAATTTGCATACTGGCATGTTGTTCATTTTCTTATTTACGATGGATCTTTCTTAAACTTTTTCCATTATTTAATAGAGTTTCTGAATTGAGTTATAGGCTGCAGCAACTACAACAGCTTTAGCTAAGAAGTTTGGGGCAGACATTACTGTTGTTGGTATGCTGATGCCTCCTCTATAATTTATATTCTTGCAAAGTCTCATTTCTTTTCTTATAGAGACATTGTAACTAATATATGAAACTTGATGTACTCTGCAGTGATCGATGAAAAGTCAAAGGAGACGCTGCCAGGGCATGAAACTCAACTGTCTACCATCAGGTGGCATCTTTCTGAAGGTAAGCCTTATTGATTTAGGTTCAACTTGGCATATTTGTTGGGTCTTTATGTTAAGGACTAGATCAGTTGAAACCAATCATGTATTGATCCAGGTGGGTTTCAAGAGTTTGGATTGTTGGAGCGACTTGGAGAGGGCAAGAAACCAACAGCAATTATTGGGGAGGTTGCTGATGACTTGAATCTTGACTTGGTAGTTCTTAGCATGGAAGCCATTCACTCAAAGCATGTGGATGGGAATTTATTGGCTGAATTTATTCCATGTCCTGTCTTGCTTTTACCACTGTAATTTATGATATGGCTCACCTTTGGAGCTCAGAATGAAATTGGGTACATCATATCTTCAATTCTCCAACTTCTCAACTTATCACATGTATCCCTTGTGGAAATCTTGGCCTCTCGCAGAATGGTAGATTGACTGCTTGGTTGGAATCCCACGCAAGGGTGCCAAGCAGCAATGTGATGATTTTACGATCACCCTTCGTTGATTGATGACAAAGCAACTGGAGGACTTCGCTGGAGACCCGCCATCAGCATTACGCTCAGCAAAATCAGTAAGGCTGTGCCTAGCATTTTGGTTGTGGTCTTTTCCTTTGCAATTGCAGTGATATTAGTCAAAGAGGTAGCTTACTATTGACCTGTTCTCTCACAATTTGGAGGTCGGTTTGCACTTCCGATCATGATCATATTACAAATTTAATGCAGAAGTGCTTCCCATTCCATGAAATCAGATCCCAACTATGTTCCTGCTTCGTCCTGCAGATACCTTCATTTTTCGCTTTGAGGATGTTAAATCACGTTTTTTTTAATGTGGTAATTATCAGCAGAACTGACGGGTTGGCGAGTTACATGTACTCCGACCAACGGATTTTGAATGGTTCACATTGGGTTTGGTTGGTAGTTTACCAAATTCAACTTATTCTGCTATTATGAAAACAGTTGCAGATTCAGACTCCCGTATAGCCATGAACCAAGATCAAATGCAGGTCATATATTACTTTTGGGTTACATATCTAATTTCTGTTGCGATATTTTAAATATAACATTCTCCTTAAACAAAGGCGGGAAGCAAAGTTAGCGATGGATATATATCTGAATATGCTAAAACCAAACCTGAATTGTATCGACAACCATTTTGCTTGAACTAGAGAGCCCAAACAAACTAAAGCTTGGGTTCTTGGGTTTGTTGGGTTCGTTTAACATCTTCAATCTCCTTGATCCACCGTTTTGAGTGAGGTTCCTATCTCATCATTGATTTCTATAAGATGCTATATCCTTCGGTCACTCATGTTTGTTTGATCCCTCGTCTGTTGTTTCATTGTGTCACTTTTCACTGAAAGGTACGCAGATGAAGGAGAAAAGCTTCGCTTTACATACAGGAAACTCAGAAACAGATTTAATTGCATTACTCAGGCATAAATCAGATAAAAATTGTTGATGAAATTCTCAGCCTGGATCAAAAGTGATTGATAGCTCAAGTTATATAATAAGCACTGTTATCAGGCTTACTTTGGGACCTATATCCACAAAAATCATGTTTTGATGTATTCAACCTTTTGAAGACGGAGACTAGAACAAGGGCAAACCATTTCATCCTTACCTGCACAAACCACACACACACACACACACAGAGCATTCTTTATTTTTCTAAATAGGCCCAACCTGGCCAGTCCCGGTTCACTAGGCCAGTTCCAGGCAAACTAGGATGGGCAGTTCCAATCTACTGGTTTCCTGAAACCGGAATTGAACCACCTTCTTCCAGTTCGAGTTCTGTTCCTGGTCCGATTTTGCAGCAACATTTCTCGTTCCGGTTCTGCATCCAGTTTAGTTCTGGTTTCATTTGAAATAATAAATGCATTAAAGATGGGACTTGGGAACCAGAACCAAAATATGGTTTCCACCCAGTTTCAGCTCTGGTTCTGGTTTTATTTTCCAGAAGGCGGAACACTAACCGATTTGAGGAGGTCCCCAGTTTGATTCCGGTTCTCGTTGATTTTGGAGGCAGTTCGGATCTGGCTCGAACCACCGGCAAATCTGAACCGGCCAGTTCAACGTCCCACATGAAGAGTAAGGGCCCATATGATTTTCTTTCTGATGCTTCCCTCTGCGTCCAGCAAAAATAGCAACAGACTGTATTGTTTTCTTTCTGAATCTAAAGTTTTACATTGACAAGGAAAAACCAACATACAAATGTGGGACAGGCATGCAGCCAGAGCCTCAGCCTAGTATGTTATGCCTGCTTATAATTGGACGACGTTCACCGGTCGGTTCAGTTCTTCTCTTGACAAAGCCATAGCCTCAGGATGCCTTTTTCACCAAACAAGCAAAATTTCTATTATAATCCTTTATTTGAACGTTGATGCCAATCTAATTGGTCTGCATGCACTCATGGCAGTAGCGTGTGACGATGCCAACATCCTCTTTCCCCTCTTCCCTTCATTCCCTTGTTCTATCTATAAAAAAGGATGGACTAAGCTGAAACTTCAAAAGTCAGAATACAACTCTAGGGTTTTTCTATCTGTAGGGTTTTCCTGGATTTTTCTCGACACCCATAATTTTTGCTGCTGGACCATTCATCGGCATGATCTTCAGTATGAGTTTGCAGCTTGTGGGGTATCATGGAACTCTGTGTTTACCTTCCTGGCATTCCGTTTGTTGTGCTTTTTGTGGTTTTCTTTGTGAAGATGGAGACTTTTGGGTTGCAACGGCCGCCTCTTGAAGCTGATGCTTCAAAGCTTTTTCATGGGCTCCCTTCGTAATTTTCCAAAGATGTAGCATGGTGAGGTTACTGGCCCTTGCCTTTCAGGTTTTTGTGTTTATGCTCCCGTTCCAGGTCTTTTCTTTTTTGTCACTCCTCCTGTAATGGAGATTGAATATGTTTATCGTTGGGCTTCTTGGCGGGTACCTCATGATTCTTGTTCGGAACATCTTTTATTTTTGTATTTTGATGCTAAATTTCATGACAGTGGTGCTTATTGACATTTGGATGCAGATTGCTTCCGCATATTTCAGTCTTTTTTAGTAAAAAGCAAGTTTATCACATTATATATGATACTATTGACATTTGGATAACCAAGATCGCTTACACACACAGAGAGAGGCATTGATACAAACTTGATGAAGGTAAAAAGGATCGATCAAGTGTCATTCTATTAAGATCCATCGATATGCCCCCAATCCCTAGTCGACAGAAACAATGATTTAAACAAAATCACGAGATATTAAGGCTTCTTATGTCTAGTTTATGACTACAACTATGTAACAGATGTTCGTAATACTATGAGAGTCCTGTCTGATTTCTTGCAGCAGTTACTTCTGCTGAAACGATTCAAAAGTGCAGCATTTTATGGAATATAAGAGAAACATTTGAGAACAGTTCATATTTTTATTTGGTATATCGGAGATTTCCAACAAAAAATTATCGACAGATCGTCGTTCACCATGAAATTCTGATGGTGAGCTCCATGAGTAAGGTCAACAAGCATATCTAAAATGATTCTCACAATGTATTGCGAATTGTGGTTGTGTGGTGTTTCCTTTTACTTTGTGGCTCCCCCTGTGTCCGTCAATACACAACAGCGAACGATTTTTCTTCCTTGCGGAACCTCATTACTAGAGAGAGGAGACGTTGAGTAAAAGTTTAGTTTAGTGAAGCTTCCACATCAAAATTTTGGAAAGACATTTGGAAGGCAGCACTGCTAGCGGTGGAAATCTGCAATCAGACGGGTTACTTCATTGAAACTGGCAAACTTGTGGGCTGTTTGGAGAATTCCATAAATTGCTTTTCATCTAGTAGATAAGCTCGGATCACGTAAATCCGAGTTGGATTCATATCTAAAGCGTCTTGGGTTGCTCATCCCAATCTCTACTTAAAAGCACAAATCAAGGTCCTAGTTTTAAAGGATGGTGTTTTTCATGAAAACTACAACACCCGATTTGCCATCTTACTGGTTTTACACTGTGCTTCATCAGTCAGATGAAACTTTTGAGGCCTATGATTTTGTGATCATGAAGCCTCTTCTTTAGGAAACATGATCGTAAAAACTCATCTCCTCAACCTTAACGATCCGCGGTTGATAAACAAATCGGTGAAAAGCTGCTAGCCTCGAATGATGCGTGATGAGTACCACTGCATTGATCATCTGTCACCATTCATACGTAACTGTTCTCCTTAAATACTGCAACGCTGGTTCAAAGTTTCAATATGAATTCATCTCGTCTGGATCTTTAAGCTGAATCATCATTTATTATCGTATACCACAGTCAAATATCCACGCAGTTGGCTCAATTCCTGACTGCGTGTGAGATTCTGACCTCACCACTGTATTGAATTTTTTAAATGGTTCTATGCGTAGCCTGCGTTTAGGTAGGCATGGTACCCCTGGCTTTAGGTTTCTGGCTTTCCTCGAAAGCAGAATCATTCATAACGTGGATACATGCAGAAACCTAAAGCCATCGTTCTTTTCGTGTCGAAGTGCAGTTATTGACAATAGGCAGCTAGCCATGGAAGGTACTTGGGCAGAGTGGCAATTTCAGACACGACAGCAAAATTGACCTAAAATCTGCTTTACGTCCACCAAAAGTGATTCAATATGGAGTCATGTTCGGGTTGACCTGTTCTTTGATACGAACGAGCAACAATATGGTAGAACATCGGGGATTATGTTTGAGAGAATTTGGTATGTGATACTATGCAACATGATATATCCGCTTTCTCTGTCATCAACTCTTTGGTTGTGCAAATGAGCTTGTTTAATGGGCTACTACGATTCAGGTGCAGTTGCTGCCTTGCATCACCAGATATGACCAAAAAAACACGAAATTGCCTGCAATGTAACCCCCGACAAGAACAAACATAATGGATAAAGTGATAAAAAATCGTGTTCTATTCAGATTGACCTGTTTTCAACACAAACACATACCGGTGGTTGGGCCTATTGGTTGGCGCCGTGGGGTGTCATTGTGCCCCGGTGGTTATATCTATCTCACCGCATGGTTGAACAATGCCGGTAGTGGAAGGTGTTCGGTTTCGGGCTCCATGAAAGTATCTCGGCCGTCTACGGAATTACTCTTCCATATCCTAAGTTTCAATAAGAGAGGAGGTTGTGTGAGGCTTTCGACCACCAATATAAAACTTAGTTGAATCTATCTACCATAGAATATAAACAAAACGAAACACGAGCCTGACCTAATTTTGGGAGCTATGCGATAATATGGGTATATATCCACCCGTCAACACTCTGTAGTTGGACCTTGCTCACAATACTTGTATGTGTTCCTCCTAAAAATCATCAAATTGGTCAAGGAGCAGCTGCACTTCCGGCTAGATAGTTGACTCAAAAGCACTTTCAAGTGAAATGGAAGAAGGTCAAGAGTTCGATACTCTGGGGTGTCTGCGCATCTCGTAGAGGTCTCCCTAACCTCAGCTTGCCAATGAAAAAAGAAAAAGAGGTACACAAAATCCTTTTATTTTGCAAGAATCATGGTTACCGTGACGAAGCGCCATTTCTTGCGATAGAAGAGAATCCGTTCAGTGAATGGCTCCCCTCTGCACATACTTTCCACACACACACACACACAGTCATTAAATCCTGCATATTCTGATACTAAGCATATGCTAGTTTTCCTATACAAGTACATATGTGTGTGCGTGTATCGGTGTGTGTGAGAAAGAACAACAGTCATCAGGCTTGGAAAGGCAGAATTGTTACTAGTTTTCCTATTTCTTTTCATTTATACTAATTGTTGAAACTTGCCAGCGATAGCACGTAGGGCTAGCACCTGCTAGTGGTAGCAGTACACACATACATGATACATAGATAAACGATCTTCCTTTTGCAAAACGCCAATCATGCCACAGCTTTCTCTCCAAAAGCATTTAAGTTCACAATTCCTTTTGTCTTTTGAATCTCTCAATTATTGCAACCCTATATCCGGCCTTGTGGGGGATCTTTGAGCAAGAGCCTTCAAACCACTCTCTGTTAGGTTTGGTACTTTGTGGTTGTCACAAAATAGCAATTCTGTCTCTCTTTTTCTGGCTTTACAACACTGTTAGGCAAAACGCACCCAGTTCTTCGAGAGCCTCTATCACATTTAATGTACCTTAAAGTCTAAGTGGTCCAACTAAAACCAAAATCAAAATCAAAACCAATCAACATCCCACACTTACTGAGTAATCTAAGTCATGCCGGTCAAAAAAATCTATGGAATTCGCACACGCATACACACATATATGGAATCCACATCCATCTAAAGTTATTCAACTATATATATATAAGAGGCGGCCAAAGACTAACACAATCACCCTTGAGATGTAAAAGGCAATAAAGATTTGTACATTTTCTTTTGGTTGAAATAAAAAGTTAATCGATGGTGAAGGGCAAGAGTTTTTAGCGGATTGTGGTCTGATCGGCCATGAATAAGAGCTAAGAAAAATATTATCATTATATTTTTTAATCTTATTTCAGCTGTTAGAAGAAACAATAAAACATAATCCTGCTTTTGTGGAGTTAAGAACAAGGTCCAGAAGGGATGTGACAGACCCCACTTAATGCCGGAAAAGGCTTAGTTTGGTTTGGTTTGGTTTGATTTATTTGTGACTGTTAAAAGTTAACCGTCCTAATAAATACGTTTATTTTGAAGGTTTACAGAAGAAAAATCTATGATATTTCTTAAAACATCTCTGTGATTAATCCTCCGTTCTTTCTGCAATGGTGCACCAAATTTTGTTGTACGTCTGGCATTCCTGCAAACACCATCATATTCATACGTGAGAGAGAAGAACTCAACAATCGAAGTTAGCAACCGATGTCACAAATATCTGCAGGGAGGTTCCTTGCAAGATCGTCGAGTGATTCATATTACAGCTGGCGATGAGAAATACACAGATGACACAGTCTTTCTTGTGGTCTGCTTTTAGCTACGTTCAAAATAGTGAGGCTTTGAAAACTTCCATATATTTAAAGGAAAAAGATGTTAGTATACTGAGTCATCAGATGAACTAATAGATATATCAACCGTTCCATCATTGAGACGAATAGTTGAGATGTTTTAAATGCAGTAAATGCATTCCACGAAAGATACAATAGTATTTTTCTTTAATTTAAAACTCAATCATTGATTGAATTAATCGATATCTTTAAAGATATTTTGGCACAAATAGATGCATTTACTACGCTCTTTCTATTATATATATGTTTATTTATTTATTTGTATGTGTATGTACCCGTACATCCATGTACCGAGTAATAAAATGAGTTGCACCCCAAGAGTTAGCTCACCTGGTAGGGCTTGCTGACTCCCACGATGTAGGTCGCCAGTGTGATTCCTAGGAGATTCTACGTGCTTGTTAGGCTTCAGCTTCTCGTTGTAAAAAGAAAAAAAGAGAGCTAAGAAATACCAAAACTTATTTACTCGATGAACCTATGAAACCAAACCAAACGAACTGATCCTAATCAAATTCCATCATTTGTGCGATTTGATTCAGTTTGGGTCCAAAAGGGAAAATATATGTCGTCCAGTTCACGTTTTAAAGAATGGAACCAAAGTATGAGAACCAAACAAATGTATGTGTATATATATATATATATATATATATATATATATATATATATATATATATATATATATATCAAGCCTATCCACCCAAACGAGTCTACCCACCTTGGGACTGCAACATAAGAACTCTTTCACAACATTACCTGTCGTAATATCACTATCATATTCCAAAAACTGTTAAATTTGCAGCCTTAGTGACATGAGAGAGAGAGAGCTCAGTTGCTTGTTTGCTTATAAAAAACAAACACCCTGCTTGGTTTATCCTTGATAATGCCTTATGCCCAACATATTAGATCATCATCCGAGTGACACGGCTCGTGTCTTCATGTAGATCATGTACCCAAATCATCATTCTCAGTGATGAGCGAAGCTACCAATTGTTCATCCACCGAGGTGATGAGTGGCCCCTTAGAATCACAGGTATTGTTCTCACACCACACGCAGGACCTCCGATATAAGCAGGCTTTGCTCACAACCAACGTTGCCCATTGACACAGATAACTACGTGGGAACCCGTGTCGTGTGTTTGGCAGTGTGCCACGAACTCAAATTCTCACACACGGGACATGGATGGCTTCTCAGCCTTAATTTGGTGCACCAATGCGTGCACGCATTGCTTTTTCTATCTATGCAAAGATAAGCAAGGCCCTCAACACGATTCCCTTCGAACTGATCCAAATCTCAAACGAACACAGATGAAAATCTATTTACGACTCCTAATCATCATCATTATCTTCTAATTATACTAACAGAATCAATCATTTCTTACGTAAAGTCCTTGATGTAATCATGAGTTTAGCTTAGCTTAGAGTCTATTTTCAATGGCAAACTGTCATCACAAAAGAAAGGACTCAAATTCTGTTTAGTGGTTGAAATCGATCCGCCTCTCCCTGTCATGACGTGGTCCAGTTGATACAATTATTCTTGTCAGTGCTATCATCAATAACAAAGTTAGGTTATACATCCATGCAATTGGGGGGACAAGCCATGCATAGGTTAGGTTAGTTGCCATATTTATCGGGATATGTAAAATATCAATCAGGCTCGTGTCTTGGGGTAATCGTCTGGTAATTTAAGTGTGTTTCCTTATGTGTATATTTATCTGTCTGTTATATATAGAAAGAGAGTAATTGACTCTTGCTCATGGCTATTGATCGTGTTCAACTATTATTTTTCTGGAGTTTAAATATAATAACATTGTTCATTTTTTTTATAATCCTTTAAATTTTTGTAAATTACACTAATATCACAAAAAAGTAACGGGTGAGTATGTCAAAGTGACTATATATATATATATATATATATATATATATATATATATATATATATATATATATATATATATAAGAAGTCTTAGTTGTATAATGTATTTTGGTATATAATCGAGAGAGTCTTAGCTACATAATATCTTTTTATGCATAATTTTTCATAAGCATTTCTGCTATTTGATCTTTGATATCAAAAGTTGAGATTTAAATTAAAAATATTATTATATTTTTATACTTTACATTTAATGTACTATGTGTATTAAATTTAAAGTAACTCAAATCTCAAATATGGGTGGAGATGTTTATGCAAACTTATGCACCAAAGGATATATGTCACAATGCTTGCTCTCATATATATGAGTTGTTGGATGAAACATTCAAGATAAGACGAACAATCAAAGATTTGTTACTATGCTGGCAGAAGTTCAATTGAGGAGACGATGAGCTTCAAAACCCAGAATAACGTTGTCTCTTGTGGATTAAGAATACAAAAAGGTTTCGTTAAGCAAAAGCTAAGTTCGGATAAACCGGTCGAGTCAAGGGCTAGAGAGGTGTTACCAAGTCTGAACAATACTCCTTGTAAAAGAGTTAATCTTGTTTGGCTGGATCCTAGCACTGTTACAAAGAGCAATGAAATCAACATTGGAAATAAAATGTCAAGTTACACGGCTAGTTGTAGTTGATCACCATCCTTTCTGTTTCCAGCCAATCTGATGTGGGACATATGTCTCTAGAAGTTGCTGACTTTATGATACATTCACACGCGCAGGTGCTCGTGCACACACACACACACACACATATATATATATATATATATATATATATATATGCGTGTGTGTATAAACAGAACAACCTAAAACTGATATTCCTTTATTTGGGTAACTTGACGATAGAAATGTGACATGGGGTCTGCCTATCAGTTGAGTTTTGAGTTGGAGTCTGATCAGTGGCACAAGGCTTTCCATTTTTGGCTAAGGATGAATCAAGAACCGTAAAGACATCAATTGATATTATTTCAATAACTTGTTTTTTTTTCTTCATCATTGAAAATAGGTTCCACTAGAGTTTACGTACTAAAGCAAAGAGCTTCTGTTCCAATCAAAATCTAAGGTTCTTCTTTTGATAGAATGTTTAAGGTTAGATTTAATTAATTTTTCTGCACATGAGAGAGAGAGAATCCGTGTAAGCAACGAGAGTGAGGTTTACGCAATGCGGGTGGAACTCCTGCTTCTGCTGCAGTTAGCGTCCGGTCGCAAGTAACCTTCTCATTCAAGACGCGCAAACTACTGACACACGAGAGAGAGAGAGGGAGTCGGCAATCGATAACCCTCCTTGCATGGCACGCTCCTGTAGATTTGTGTTGCCTCTTGGTTCGCCTTTATATCCCTTTTGCTGCCTCCCTCTCTATTCTTCACCAACTCAATTTTCAGCTCCTTCCTTCCTCCGATTTATTCAAAAACCAACAAACCAATCGAACAGCCAAAGGTTTCAAGGAGAACTCGGTAGCGTTCTACAGGATCATGATCAAACTCACATGATCGATCATGTGGCCAAGATTGAAGAAGTATGATAATGCAAGAACTGCTTCCCAACTCCCCAGAGGTAATTATCTACGATTGCAACATTGATTTTGCTCGACTCCCAATTGCTGAATATGAAAAGATGGCTTTATTTTAATCTCGAGAAACAAATTTGATGGTTATTAAAGAGTACACTACATCTAAATGTGGATTTCGTCTTGTAAAAGTATTCATTATTTTGATTCTTCGTTCATTAACTGACTGCATATGGTTTGGTAGGTGACGAGAGGGGACACGATAACTTGCTGCCCAAGTTAAGCGTGAACGAAGAGTACATGAAAGCATTCAGAACCAGATCTTACATGGAGATTTGGAGCAAAGTCCAATGTCAGATTAGGCACCCCAAAGATCATGAACCATCCAGATCACTACCATCATCATCGACATCGTTAACACCATCATCATCTTCACCATCATTGTACAATCTTCTACCCGAGTCTCTTCTAGAGCCCAAGCAAGATTACATAGACACCATCCTTCAGCAGCAATTCTCTTTCTCCATCAATTCCGAGCTTCGTGATATCATTCACGATTATTTTTCCAGTAGCGCTGAGGCATTTAGGACCTGCGGTTTGTTCCTTCAATGTATCAACCAAGCAAAAGTCAATCACAGAAAGATACAAAAACTTCTCATATCAACAGAAAACTCCCAGGATTTAACAGACGATGAATTCAATCAGATGATGACATATCTCTCATCCTTCGTTATGTTAGATAACCCGCTAACCCTTTCGACACCAACCAAATTTCAAAACATCCATAACCTCTACAACTCCATGCAAAAAAAACTCAGAGACAAAAAGAAGAAAATAATCAAGAAACTGAAGGTGGTAGGCTTCATAAAGAAGGTTTCTGTATCAGGACTCTTGCTGGCTTGTAGCGCAATCACCATCGTCGGCGTTTTCTTAGCAGCCAATGGATTCGCCGGAGTTCTAACGGCGCCTTTGATCCTGCCTTCTTTCCGAAAACTTATCACAAAGAGAATAATGAAATTAAGGGCTTATAGAAGCAGTTTTCTGAAGGGATTATGTGCACAACTGGATGCTGCAGAAAGAGGTGCTTACATTCTCGACAGAGATTTCGACACAATGAGCCGAATGGTGACTAGGCTTCATGATGAGATTGAACACGGTAGAGCCATCATAAGAATTTGCTTGAGGAACAAAGAGCGGCATCTTCTTAAAGAGATTCTGAGAGAGTTCAGGATGAACGAAGTAGGGTTTCTTGACCAGATTGCAGAGTTGGAAGAGCACGTTTACTTGTGTTTTCTCACCATCAATAAGGCTAGGGGATTAGTGATTCAGGAGATCGCAATGCAGCGGTAGTAGCAGATCATGGTTTGCAGCTAATGATTTTTTTCTATTTCGTTATTCCTTTTCTATTATTTAGAATAAATTTATTGGTCTATCCATCATATCCTGGTCTTCGATTGCTTGTTAAATTTCGTTTCTTTAGCATGGCCCGTAGACCATGGCATTCCCATAATGCACGGCTGAAAAACATTGAGTGTGTCTCTGTGTATGAACAAGAAAAACTTAAAGGCAATAGAATGATGGGAGGAAGAAAACACACCTAAAACATGCTTATCTATTAATTTATCCATTCCCTTCTATTTTATCGCCTGTTCTCAACCAAAATATCCATTAATAAACCTATAATATGTATATATATATATATATCCATTGTCTGCCTTTCATGTCAAATTCCAAACAGATCAATTTTTTGAAAATTATAATCCACGTGCCATTATGCTCTACTGCTTTCTAGAGATTCTTAATTTAACCTTGACTAAGATTTTCTCGCATTAAATACATTTGGCTAAACATTGCAATATGAGGACCTTTGACGAAGGCACAATCTTCATTTTAGTCTCATTCAAGCTTAATTAACTCAATAATTCTGATACGATGTGGGTCATTAGTGCTCGGAATAAAGATTAATTGCAGCTCATGGTAAAAAACTGATAGAATTATGTGTTGGTCGTTAACTACCTAATTCAATCCTCCTTTCCTATCCTTGCTGAACAAACAACACAACGATCAAAAGCGAAAAGAATCACACAAACTTCAAAACACGACTTCCGCTGTTCGGAGTGAGGCAAGGCATTCATCTTCTGCATCTACGGCTGTCAAAAAGTAAAATCTACTTTGTTCCTTCATCGATGTTATACAAGATGTAGCCAATAGCCAGAGAGTCTCTTACGCCATTATCAGAAGAAATGGATGTCAGGTATGCTCATGCAGTTGCGAAATGTTTAAGTTTAAACGTTTCCTCTCGATCGGGTTCTGATCACTCAAGTTGATGCAAGACCAGTTGCTGACACTAATTTTTGATACCTGCGGCTGTACGTATTCGCGGGATTACTAAAAAGTGAAGATGGGTTTCATTCTTCAATATGGGATTCCTAGTTTTTTTTTATTTCCTCTATTTGTTGCTTATTCTGTTAATTTTTGAACCGTGTTGTATAAGTATCTTCTTTTAGCATCGGTTGAGCATATGCTCAACTATCTGCCAGGAAATACCGGTTTTTTCTTGAGTGTTGGTACTAACCGATAAAGCAAGAAACTTTTACATGAAAATGGCTATATATGTAGTTTGCCTCTTTCATCTTCTCAATGTTCTCCTCGCTATATTCTAATAATAACGTCCACCATCACCATCGTAATAATAATAATTATTATTATTAAAAAAACTTGACAAAAGTACATTAAGGTTTTCTAGTTTTTCAATAGTTCCAGTTGTTGAGAACTGTTATCATGATGTTTATTAGTTTAGTTTTAATACCTAATGTTATTACCTTTAATCCGACCTATCATATCAATTCTCATGTCATCTATCACATCATTTGTCATGCCACCTACAACAAAATCTTTATGTCATGTTATATTCCATGCTCATCATTTATCACGTTCATTTACATTTATTATTATACTTAAGTATTGATTAATATTAATATTAAATATTAGTTAATATTAAGCATTCTTTAATAGTAATAATTATTGTATGTTAAATTTAATAATACTAAAGTTATATTAAATTAAATTTTATATTTATAATAAATGTTAATTAAATTCAAATCTTAATTAATATGAAATATTCTTTAATATTACTAATTATTGTATATTAAATGTAATAATAATAAAGTTATGTTATATTTTAATTTAATATTCAACAATAATTAATTTAATTTTGAATATTAATTACTATCTAATATTCTTAATATTTAATAATGATGTAGTTAATCACCCACATCACCTTCTTTATATGAAGTTGTCTTTCACGTCGTCTATGAATAAGGTTGTTACTACTTAGTAGATGAGGTCGGCTACATGGATTCTTTGTTTTCAATAGTCCTATCATAATTTGTAGAATCCTGTTATATAAGTTCGACAAAGTTTTACGCTAGCTATCGGAAACCTAACACAACTCTCCTCCCTTATTTGAGCTTGAAACCGGTCATGCATGGGTGATCTCTTATGTGATCGTAGTTTTTCAAACCATAAAAAACTTAAAAACTTCAAAGTATTTTTGTACTGCTTTCCTTATTATTATTATTATTAACTAACAATAAAAGAACCGTCTTCTCTCTTGGCTACAGGGGAAAAAGGAGCTCTTACACATTATACGCGTCTTTTCTATGTCTTGTTACTAGGAATCATTTTCATCGCATTTTCTTTTGGCAAACTCTTTTTTTTGCCTTTTATATATTGACCATATTATACACTTTCTTTTTCGGAGCCATATTACACGCATCAATTTCGAGGGAGTACATCCTTTTGCAATGTAAAATGCGATTTCCTTTTTTGGGCGGGGTGGGGAATACAAAATGGAGGTGAAAGACAGATGCACACCCGTATCGAACTCGTCACCTTCAACTCGTGAGTCGAACTTCTAGCCACGTGAGTTATTGCTGTTTGTGTTCAAGGTGTTTATACCGGACCCGTGAATGAACTGGGGAAGGTACTGGTTCAATATAAAAAAGAGGTTTGATTGTGTCGAACCACACTTGTACATCTAACAGTTAAAATTTATGTACATATATATAATTCTATTATGTTTACAACAAATTAAACAATTTATAATATACCATAAAAGTGAGCGATTTAAAGAAATAGATAATAACCAAAATTCAGGGAGAAGTTTCCATAAACCGACTGGTTTTTGGTTCCCAATTGGTTGTCCAACTAGCTGGTTCGCCGGTTTTTGACGTGTTTCTTATTCCACCGGTTAAACATGTGAACTGAACCGGATACTGGTCTGATTTCCGGTTTAACTGGTCTGCTCTCTGGTTTCACAAACCATGGTTTCCACCAGCAACATCGGTGCCAAGGCACGCTGCCGTTGAGCAAACGCTCTGAGTGCCTATTTTTATTTCTTTTAGTAACCATATCATGCACGTTAATTTCAAGGGTCGCCTAATTTTCGCAATTTCAAAATGCAACTTATTCAGAAAACTGGAACCTTTATGAACATGACCTGAAAAATCAATCTGTGTAGGTTCTGTCTTTGGTCCAGCCAAAGTAATGCAGAAAAATTCAAGTCACTTGTCTATGACACCTCAAGTAGGCAAAACATGAAATCGCCATTGAGGATGGAACGTGGCACTTGACACATAAATGTACCTGTCACCGTCAAAGCCAAGCATATTTTGTACAGAGTTCGGATTGATCTGTTTAGTCACGAACACAAAACAATACGCAACGAACATGACCCAAAACACGAAAACTTTGCCTCAAGAAGAAATGGCCTTTTCCAAGAAACAAACGTCTTTACTTATATACAGCGTTGATCCACATTGAGACGAGGTGGGGTGTCCACCCACCCCAAAAGTTAGTAAATTAATAAAGTGATATAGCCTAAGGTTGAAGAGATTCGCATATTACGTAGCTCTCTCTCTCTCTCTCTCACACACACACACACACACACATACACACACAAATCAGGAGAGTTATGGATAATAATGATCGGGCTCATCTCCATCTTTACATGGTAGAGGTTCTTGCCGTAGAATTAGATAATGGGTCGTTCATATGGATCTCTTCCAACATTTCTAATATGAATGATCATTTGCAAGTAGACTGTGGATATCCAACCCGCACCAACCTGGTCAGGTATGGTGGATACCCTGAGCCTCCACAAGGCCATTTTAGAATTTAATGTAAAAAGAACATTGGTTGAGTTGGATCTCTTCCACCATTCACCTTATCGTGTTATGTGTTCCACGAAAAGTATTTGTATTTCTTAACTGTCATTGGCTTTTCAAAGTGTGACATAAACCTTATTAAGCAGGACCTACATAATGGGTTCGGTTGGATGAATTGGGTTTAAGAGTGTAAGATGCAGTATGGGTACGTGTTATAAACCCTAAGAATTGCCGAACCAGTAAGAACTCATTCGGAAGCACTTATCAAGTATGGATCAGTTTCAGGTCCAATGGGAGTTTGCTTCAACTCTGTCCGTTGCCATCCCTAACTTCTAGTCCTTTGCTAAGTTGGAGAATAGCACTTATATATATAAGTTGTTGTCCGTACTCAAACTTCATTCCATGTTTAGATCTATTTTAACATCTCAATTGTTTTTTTCAAATTTATATAATATATATAAGGAGAGAGATTAATAGTGGTAAATGCTCAAACCTCATTAATGCTCATATCTACTTTAACGTAACCTCTTAACTGTTTAATCTTTGAGATGAACAATTGAGGTGACAAATTAAAAAATATTTAATAGACAATGTATTAAATAGAAAATACTTAAGTACAATGATATTTTTAATTCAAATCTTTACTATTGATCATGCTAACTAAACGGTGAAGATGTTTAAGTAAATTTGAACATGAATGGAGTTTGTAGAAAGAGTAGCAGTTGCATAATGTTTAAATTGCATGATCTTACTAAAGATTTCTACCATTCGATCTTTGAGATCAATGATGGAGATTTTAATTGCTCTTTATTTAACATGTGCATTAGATCAATGGTGGATATATATGTTGAACAATGAAAATGTTTATGCAAGATTATACATCGAAAGATATTATGTGTTTACTATTATATATATGTGTGTATGTATATATATACATATGTATGTACAGACAAACCGGATCCTACCCATCTCTATCATGGCCCCTCATTGTTTTGGTGATATGAGTGTAATATAAAAAAATTTAAGAGTTTTTCAAAAATTATGAAAGATAATATTATTACATTGATACCACTGAAAAGCAATGATCGGGTACGCGTGAGCAACATCAATCGTAAACATAATCCAATATATATATATATATATATATATATATATATATATATATATATATATATATATATATATATATATATATAAGGTAATGCTGATTAAAAAGTGATTGTTGTGGAGCCACATAATAAAGGACTCATAAAGCTTAGATGTGGTACTATGAAAGGAAGCAATGTTGATTGAGAAGATGTGGTACTATGAAGGAATTGGCATGGCCTGTAGATTTTTTCTTGATTTTTCAAATTTCAAGTGGAGTGGTCGCTCCACCTCGACTCGATGTAGATCCGCCACTGGATCAAGGCCAACTTCCCCTTACCTCATCTCTTCTATTCAAGCTTAGTTGTTGCAAATCAGTGTGCTTCTAATCAGAAATACACCATTTCGTATCGGTTTTGCTTGACATGAATCGGTTCTTGATACAGTATAATTCTTGCTTTAAATCGTTGCTTCACATGTGATCAAAGTACCGTGTTTGGTCCAGCCGTTGAATCTGAATCTCACAGGAAAGTGATTCGTATTCTTACCTTTAGAAAGGTGAGGAAAGCTGTGTTTTGGGTTCTATGCAGCTATCGTGTTGTGGAAGTAATAAAGATACTCCCCTCAATTTGCTTCAAGGGCCGGTGAATTGGGATAATTCACTATTCCAATTTGTTCCGTAACTTGACCAGCAACTGAACTGGATTTGTAGCTCCTGCTAGCCTTAACGAAACTATCTTTCAAGAGAAAATACAGTACCAAAGGACCCCTTGCAGCTACTCAGGCTGTAAAGGGTTCATAGGGTTGATATTGTTGGGCTTGAAGGGTCTCAGTGTGTATGACCTCAGTGGCATCTTGATCTTGTCTTGGGATTCTTAAGATATCGTAATCAGGTCACCATATGATCAATGATAATATTAAACAGCATCATAAGAATAAGCATATCTTGAATACATGGATCATATGATTCTCATGATTATAAATATTAAACAGCATCATAAGAATAAGCATATCTTGAATACATGGATCATATTCTTTGTTGTAATAGAGTTGGATCACGTGTCATTCTAACAGTCAACAAAAGCAAGAATAGAAACTAGGTCATCATTTATTGTTTCTTCAAACATTGTTGGTCTTTTGCTTCTTTTAAAAATTTTACTATTTAGTTTTTAAAACTTCTTAGAAGAGTTTCTTTTAGTTGTCTTTGAACATGCTCCAACCGTTTCAAATTATTTTCCTTCATCTGCATCATTTATTGAGTATCACTCCTAATTTGTCTCTAATAACATTGTCTTTCCTTCTTTGATTTGCAAGAGGGTATTCATTAAAGCACACCTGATCTCAGATAAGATGTAGGATCTTGACAGCATTAGTGCCAACTCCCTCGTGCGAGCCAATACGCAATACATGCCACTAAATGCGCTCTGCACAACTTATGAATCATGAAGAGAAGATAGGACCTAACTATCTCTTTAAACATCGTTAGACCAAGTAATGGGATTGTCTGCGTGTGCGCAAGCGCGCGTAGTCTGGAATCAGTTGATGGAGTCGCTTCAGTGAAGGTGAACTGGAACCTAGTTTAAGTACAGTGACAACCTCTCTCATAGGTACTTTGATAAGTACCAAGTTGGGAGAAGAGAGCAATCCATATGAGGTGCAGGAATCTCCTGCAGCCACAGCCCTCCTTGTAATACAGTGAGAGCTCGTACCTCTCTCTCCCTATCTCTCTCAAGGGAACATGTTCCTAGCTATTTCACTCTCTAAAACTCTGCAACCAATTAATCATTTTTCTGAAAATACAAAAGGTCGGCGGTTTTCATGAGGGAGGGAAAGGTGATCATGATGGGGCGTGAGAAAGAGGAAAGGACTCTTCCCCTCGCCGTCGGATTTCTCTGTCTGTGCCTTCCGCCTTCCTCCCTTTGAAGAACAAGGAAAGAAGAAAACAAACCACCCACGACCCGCGAGTCTTACCAGGCGACGCACATTGATGGGGCTTCTCTGTGTGTGTGTGTGTGCGTCTGTGTGTATACAGATAGAGAGAGGGAGAGTTAATTGTGCAGCTTTCGAAACTGAAAGTTTTCAGTGGAAGGGACGATGGGACGTCCTCACCGAAAAGGAACAAGAACACCTTAGGGTTTTGTTCTTTCTTCTGAAAACAATTGTGGTACTTTTTGAGTGACGTATCCGTTTCACAAGACCCTGCCCTTTCTTACAAAAGGTTGGGACAGTGCCCATTAAAGAGTAATTTGTCTAGCCCCACATATCTCCTTGAGGACCTTGACTATCGCTCTTGTTTCAATATTCAAATTATGACGTGTTGGCACATACTATATATAAAGTTTACCATTCAAAAGGTTACCCAGCAGAGGCTCATTCGTTCATCGGAGGAGACATGTCGTTCCTTTTACGTTCCTACACCGACACCACTAAAGAAGGCTCGAGAGAGAGATGGCTCAAAAGAGGCATCTTTTCTTAAGAGAGAGAAGGGCGCGTAAATGCTTCCACTCATCATTTCTTTTGCGAGAGAGAGAATCCTTCCATTGTGAAAGGGAACATAAAAGTGCCCCATAGAGCTTTTACCATTGATAGGTAGAGATTAAGACGGGCTCCCGACATCGATATTTCTAGATGGAGAGGGTTTTAAATAGTCTCATCACATCATTTTCTCCCTTGGTAGAATAGGGGAAAGAGAAAGAGATGGACAGAGCATGGAAAGAGATGAGCCTGAGCAACCTAGGAGAAGAGGAGCAAGGAGAAAGAGAAATGATGCTTCAGGATTTCCTGGCCGGGGAGAGAAGCCGCTCGGGAATCACTTCGGAAGTCGTCGGCATGTTACGGCCAATTCCGGCGGCAGCGACCCCCCGCTACCACCCTGCTGAGCCTCAACTCGGGATGCAACGAGATGCACTACCTCGATTGGCTTGCTGGGTTCGAGCGGAGAGTCTTGTCTTCGTCCTCGTCTGTGCATCACCCACAGCACATAGTCTAACCACCCGGTTTCGGAGCCTTCTGCAGGAAAGAAGGGCGAAGATTTGGTTGATCGACGCCAGAAACGCATGATCAAGAACCGGGAGTCAGCCGCTCGTTCTAGAGCCAGAAAGCAGGCACACCTTCTCTCTCTCTCTCATACACACACAGATTCTTCTTTTAATGCTTTAGGCGTATACCAACGAGTTGGAGATCGAAATGGCTCACTTAGTTGAGGAGAATATCAAGCTAAAGCAACAACAGCAGCAATAAAACCAACTAAGCCAGATGCAAGAACAGGTCTCTCTCTCTCCCTCTCTCTCCGAGATTATGTTTGATGGTGGTGGACTTTGCAGCAAATGCCAGGGAGCAAGCTTGAGGGAGTCGATTCACAAAGGAGAAACCGATTCTTAGGAGAACGTCGACGGCTAATGAAACAGCTTGCAACAGTTTAGGTTGGTATAAACTTTCTACTCAGCTAATGAAACAGTTGAGTAAACCAAAACCAATCTTTTATCCTTGCACCACTGTGATTTGTCTCCATAATACATGCATACCCATTCCAAAGACGAGGGGTGTCTTAACAATACCACTAAAAGCCTAAAATCGATGGTGAACTGTCTGACAAAGTTGAGGTGGTTCATTCAGACCTAACTCAATTATCGTGTTCGGTCGTAGGGCTGAGCCAACCGCCAATGAGAGGGCAAACCCATTAAAAGGTTTGTGAAGGCTTCGCCTCTTTCGTGTCAGAACCAGAAGACTTTGCAGTTTTCGAAGATCATGTTCATTGAGAAAAGCTCTCTTCATATTTTCACCTAAACGACTTTCTAGGAGAATAGTATATGTAACGTGTCGTACATGTAGCGTGGCCTTCCCACACTCTGCCAAATATGAAGCCGAAGCCAGATGCGAGCCTCGTGTATCGCGTTCACCACCTTGAAACTTAAGAGTCAACCCGCAGCCAGGTGGGCAATATATGCAATGCACATTTTGGTGCGTATCCATTCTCCAAGATTCTCTCTTTCAGACGGCCGATCCACAACAAAGAAAATCTCATGGCATAACAAAACCAAATACAGATGGGCAATAATGCTAAATTGTCATCAGTGAAACAACCCATGAAATAGGGGCTACGCTGATAAGTCTCTCACCAAAATGAACACCACATCATTATGGTAAACAGTCAAGCCAGAAAAATGGCTTGAATTATTATACAATCAGAGTTAAGTTTATCACTTAATCAAGGTTTTATGAATAAACTTATAGTGCAGATGAGTCTTCAAAAGAACACAGTATAAACCCATTTTGGTTCTTTTAATAAAAGAACTATAATGGATAAAGGACCAACATCATATCGAGAAGAGGTCATGCGTCCCACAGAATCTCCACTCACTTCAGATTCGCAAAGAACCTTTCAAATTGGTGGAAAGAACCACCCACTTTTCAAACAACTCTATTTTCTGCTAGGCAAGCAAAAAAGCCTCAAGGATAAGTCAATCTTGGGAAACCACTCTTTGATAAGATACCCGCAGGGCGATCCTTTAATCACAATGCAAACCAAACTGTAGAGCAAAGGAACAAAACGCTCACCAATGACTCAACCAGCTGGGGAGCATTTTTCTTTGATTTATTTCTTCTTTTTCTTGTGTCCATCTCCGCGTCCATGAAGGCAATTCAGCCCTCTACTCTGCCATTTAGCTAAGCTATTTAACACCTTAACTCTTTACACAAGACCCAAAATTTTCCACCAAATCCTATAGCAGGAATCTCTTCCCATTCCCCCAAGCTCTTCATTTTGTCACATGGATTCAGTAAGTTCGATGAAAGATATCAATGTGTGATATTCATTGAACAGTACTGATGATGCTAGGTGAAGATACGGTCTGTCCCTTCACTTCCCTGCGAGACGCAAATGACTCGCCAGCGAACTCCTCAGAGGATGATCTGCTAAGCGTCTTGTGATGATCTTCTACGAAAGGAAAACCGCTTGGACTAGTCTTTTGTGAGGACCCCTCCAGCCCAATTCCTCTCATGGGAGCAGTTAGATCATCAACATTAGAAATAACAGCCGACTCTGCGTTTGACGCAGAAGACTGAGGTGGTAAAAGCCAATTGTTCCAATCGTCCCGTTTCCTTATTTTGTCCCCCTACATGGACATCGGTTACAAGACAACCAAAACAGTTGCTGCATCTTCCATATAGTACCAAAAGAATACCATGAGAAAGGTACCTGAATTTCGACAACAGAGGACATCCTCATAGAATCCAGAATGAAGGGGATGTTGTTCGTTAATTGCCTAACCTGCAAATTGCTTGATCCCAAACAAGATTAGCAGAGTAGATAGCAAAAGATGCCCATGTTTCTAAAAGTGACTAACAGAGCAGATGCATCAAGGCCACTCCCAAGATTAATGAAACACATAAATATTCATACCATATCATAACCCCGGGATACAGGTCACAGAATGGACAGGATAATATGAAATTGATACCCTACTTAGAAAATATGATGCATGTTTGCCAAGTGATAGTCACTAGAACAATGCACAGTGTCTTCATGACGATATCATAAGACAAAGCAAAAGGATAACAAGATCGTCTTCTAGGACTTTTTCAAAGCACTCTTCCTTCCACAGAAAGAAAAGATCTCAATGGTGGCAGACAGGATTCAGGGACTTGACATAGAACCAGTAAGATAATCCTATCTGAAGGAAGAATAAAAAAAACACTGGGTCATGACTTCCTCAGAAAGCATCCGAAGTATTGAAACTCACTGGCTTTTCAATCTCATACACTCAGGATCCACCTTCAAATCAGATAGCCAGCACTGCATTGCTCTAAACAAAAACGGGGATTTTGTATAGCAACACGTGAAGCACTGGTGACATGGTATGCATACATATCTCTGCCTATCGGCACGTGGCAGATAGGACATGACCTCCTGAAAATGTGATATAACCACTTCACCAGGAAAATTTCCTGATGTACAAGACAATAGAAACACTTGCCAGCTTGTTAAGTTTGTTCCCTTAATACGTTCGTCTCTTTTCACATACTTCATATGCGAAAGGTTTAACTAGGTTTAATGCAGGGAAATGCTCTAGAGTAGGCTGAGGAGATAAATGTATACAAATATCAACCAATAGATTATCCAACGCCCAAGCAGAATATTTCAGCCAATTATGCATGTTCGGGCATGTTGACATATCAAACGACTGAAGAACCACTAAGAACAAGTTCTCTGACAAATAACTTGACAATCGTGAGGATGTTTATATGAATTGGTTTTGATGCTTTTGAAATTATGCAGGTATAACTTCATACTCCAACCGTCATTTTGAAGTTCCGTTTAAAAAGAACCTAACGCCCTGAACTCCAAAATATAAGAACTAAGACATCATATGTGACAAGCAAGGTGCTCAAATGGATTGAGTTACCTTTTACTAGCTAATAAGATAATGGTGATGAAAACGCAAAAGTAATTTTAACGTATTCGAATTAGATAGTGAGGCTTATTAGCTAAACAAAAATAGTAATAGGAAATATTAGAGATATGAAGGCTGCTTTGCCAACCTTGCACATTATTCTTAAGGCTAAATGAAAGGATAAGCAGATATACCAACAGAGGAAGATCGAGTATCTAGTTCTAATAGCAAGACATGAATAATGGGAGATAAGTTTGTCTAACAGCTAAAGATGAAATTAAGAATCATAGTTGGTCCTGTTGACTACGTACCCTCCAGTTCTGATTAAACATGCAGTGCTAGCTGCATCAGTGCCGTTCTGATAGCTAGAAATGAAGACCTGGGGCCAATAAATCTTCAAGTTCCAACCAACTAAGAACTGCAAGAGTGTCATGGAAATAGGATCATGAACTCTGATGATTAAACTAATAATTTTCTGCTGCTTGTCACATCAGCCGCTCCCGAAACATAAATCAATGTTCAGGATATCCTTTTGCACATAACTAGGTTATTGTACCCGAAGAATACCCAGATGAAGGCTTTCCATTCTGCTGTTTCATGAGCTTCACAGAAAACTGCCAATAAAGTAAAGCGACTTTTCTATTAATCTTCATTTTCTTACCCTTCAATCACCGCTTTGAAATCTTTTAATAAGGCTAACCTCCACTAATCTAAGTAATGTTCTTCATAAGGAAGACAAGCAGTTTCTGAAAAAAAATGAAATCGATTCTTTTTTCCTCAGTAAAGATGCATATTATTTGCTAGAATTGAAGGAAAAAGAAAATCTTACTAAACCTTTTGGAACTATTTCCTGGTTTATCATGCTGCCCTTCCTACAGAACAGGCTCATAAACGTGAAGAAAATTTTAATTGCAACTCAATTACAAAAAAAATGTGGCCCGTAACTATCGGTTACACGAGTTCCGTCTTTCTCAGAAAGATTCTGGTAGAATCACAGGAACAGCTTTTCAAAAGATGAGACTAGAGGACTTTACAAGATGACAATTGTTTAATATGAAGATGAACTGCCAAGTCCCGGGTGAAGTACCTTACCCAGTCAATGAAATACGATTTCCCATTATTTATGTTTCTTATCACCTAAGAGAAGACGCTATTTTGTATCTCCACTAATCTTTAGACTACAAGCAAACACTAGACACGTAAAATAATCAAAAGTTGCCCTACTTTCTTTTGCTTTAACTTGTAGTTGTCAAATAAAGCATAACTCACCAAGAGCTCAGAGCCTCAAACCACCAAGGTCAAGAGATCTTTTTTTTCAGATTTTACTATAAAAGGTATTTGAGATTCACCAATAAATAAATGATCATCTGATGTCTAATCAGCTTGATGAAATCTTAGATTCAATCATTCTGAAAATGCACCACAAATAACTTAAAAACTTCCAAAAGAGGGTCTCCTACCCCTGCCATTCAATGCATTGATATTTACAGAGCCATATTCATGATTATCTCTCTTCGCATTCGCAGACATGACTTCAATTTCCGTCCTTGTCAACCACAGAAGCCGTGCACTCACCACCTCACTTCCCTATACTCACCACTACAGTAATGTGCAATACCATCACAGAAAGCTAGATCCAAAGTTGAAATGCAAAGAAACAGGAATGGTACTACACCCGCCAAACAACTCATGGATGCAACTCTATCATCATCAGTAGAAAACCTAAGGTTGTTCAATTGATCCAGTGGGTTTTTCATCACTCATTACTCCATTACTCGTGATATAGGAAGTTTTTCTTCTTCAAGCGGGAAAAGAAAAGAAGCAGACTGACATCAGGAGGCCCAAGACTACCCTGGAATACAAGCACGAGAAAAATAGCTTTTCATGACACAGGGAACCATACTTTGACAATCCCCATCTTTAACAAGTTGCACTACCAGGAGGATAGACGGAAAAAAACATGACCATCACAACAAATGAGCTCAAGTTCAAAGGAAAAAGACTGGTCTTCTTTTAGGGGGGAGAACAGAAAAGTATGGAGCTGTAAGTTTCAGTTAGCAGGGATTTGTCCATGGCTTCAAATGAGAATCTTCAGTGAGTAGAAAAGCTAAAAACACTCCAAGATGCATATGCCCTTGCAGAAGTTATTTCATATCTACATAAGGCATTGCAAGTTGGGTGTTACTTGGAACTAGTTAGCAGTCATTAAGAGGAGAAATAGAAATGAAGTTTAAGAAAGTGAGGCCTAGATCAAAGATAAAGGAGAAGAAGTCGCCAAACAAGAACATTCTACGATGTACAAGTTACATGAAAAGCAACAAGTGACTTCACAAAGAAACCAGTTCCTATCGCTGCCATGTTATGCAATAAAATATCGATATGAAAGTCATTGGTCAGAGGTAGCAACCGTAGTACAAGAAAGCTAGAAGAGTCATCAGATTAAGATAAAGCCATTCAAAGGCATCTTCCTAAGACTACATAAAAGCGCATGATGGCTATCAGATACAAATTTAAATGAGTTGATTGTTATGAGGTAAGGGGAAAAAACAAGAATTTATTCAACCACATAGTTTGGGCTCCTAGCTTAACTGTCACCAGAGCACTCCCATCAGCATCAAGCAAATAAAGAGAACACGTGAAAACGATATCCTTAGGTCAATATATAGAGGAAGCTCCATATCAACAAAAACATAAACAAGACTAAGGAGACTCATTGAATGGCAACAAGTTCCAAAACTTAAAAAACACTAATATGGAAGAATAAAATGACACTAATATGTAAATGATCTATCATGAATGACATGATATATACCAATAATGCAAAGTATGATCCTCATGTGGTAATTCTCCTACTCTGATGAGAACAAAATTAACACAATCATCTAACCACATGGAGTTGCAATACATAGTAGAAAAAGTTGAAAGATTGAAGTTTTGACGTTGAGGAACGTACATATGTCAATACAGATCAAATGTGATGGCAATCATTCAAAAGAATGAGTCAGTTTAGAGAAGAAGATACTGACGTGAACGTTTTCAAACAATTTATATTGAGAAGTCTTTGACAGGTTCCATGGCAATAAACCTCTTATTGAAAAAGATGAAACTAAACTTACTTATTTCATTTTCTACAGCATAACAAATCTGCCCAGCAGTAAACAAATGATATCATGATTCAAACAAAACCTGCATTCCACGTTATATCTATTGACAAATGAGCTAGTAGCTACTGCTGTAAGATGATATAAAGCTCAAGTTTGGTAATGCCTCCTTAAGAGATAGTGAAGTATCAGAAATGTATTAAAGAAAAGGGGTCTCAAGTAGGAAATGTAACACCAGTCGACTTGCATGAGAAGAGATTTTGGCATAACAAATTCATTGCAAGAGAAACCATACATAACAGGAAGGAAAGAAAGCAATCATATGGTTAAGTGAATTCATGGACAAAATCTCTCATAAATTAGACCATCAAAAATCAAAAGGGCACTCACTCGGTTGAAATTTGCAATCACAGAGATAGGAACCCATCCTTGCTTATCCATGTTCTGCCGCAAGTACATATCTTTACACAAATTTCCTCCACTACAATAGGTGGAAGTATCAATGGAATAGAGAGAAACTGATAGAAACAACAAATTGCAAACTTCCTCTTCTCATGCTCAATGCAAACAGGAATTACCTGAAATAATACTCTATCTGTTTAACTAACAAGGCAGACAACTGAGGATCCGGTGCAGGGAAAAACAGAGCAGGAACTTGGGCGTGGGCGTGTGCTATGAACGGCATACCTCGAAGTGGATCGGTAGGTGAAGTTGGAACATAATAAACCTGAGGAGTAAACTCTGCAAGATACAATCAATAAGCAAACTATGACCACATTCTGCATTGCCAAACAGATGGAAGGTCGCTCACCAGGATAAGGAATCGGGGTTGCACAAGCCTGAGATAGGTTCATCAATGGCGGATTAGCAGGCTGGCGGATGAAATTCCGTGGACCAACCCTCTGCTGCTGGTGAAAATCCCGTCCCCTACTTGAATTCCGTTCATAATTCCCGCGATCATGATCAGCAGCGTTGCCCTTGTTCCCATGATTGTTATTGTGAAGGTTATCAGCACGTTGGTGAGACCCATTGCCCCTCCTAAACGAATTTCTTGGGTGGTTGTTCCCGCTGAATCCCTGAGAAACCACTCCCCTCGATCCTGACTCCCAATTGTTCTTATGTGGGTAATATTTCTGGATCCATTCCGGCCTATCATAGTCACTATGGGGCGATTCCGCTGCCGGATAACTGGTATCACCGTTGGCAGTATTAGCATTTCGTCTGTTCATAGATTTCTGCCGATTTGAGAAAACGTGGTTCTGGGCTGGATTCGCATTTGAGTTTTGAGAAGGCTTCTCTGGAGATTGTGGCACTACTACAGCCTAATGGAAAGAAACACCAACATGAAAAAGAGAAAACACCCACCAAAGAAAGGTTCGTGCGGTTTTCTATAAAGATTTTGGCATTTCAAAGGCTAATTGAAATCAATAACAGCAACAAAGGAATAATGGAAACACCAAGAATCGTAATCAAAGAAAGTTTTGATCGCGGCATTACCAGAATCTAATGGAACAAATCAACAACAATAGAGAAACGGAGAAACCGTCATTCATCAAAGAAATTCCAACGAGAATTCCCAAACATGCAATCGGGAATCAAAAAACCCACCGGAGAACCCGTCGATCCGTCCCTAAAAGGCTTCGGTGAATCGCCCGATCTCGAAGGAACCCTCGCGGATTCGGAAAGTGCCGGCCACGACGCCGCACCCATGACGGGACCCACCTCTGCCGGCGAGCCCGGCCCATTGGAGGGTTTGTTCCAGGCCTGCTTCTTCACCGACGGCGAGCCATCGCCAGCCTCGTCCGGCGGTTTGCCGACGACAACCATCAGTATGCCAGTCTCCGGCGCCGGCTTTGAAGGAGACCCATCCGGATCATGTTCCGGAGGCGAGGAGGGATTTGCAGGAACGAAATCTTGATCCCCTCCGACGATCTGAGACCAGGGACCGCGGTGACGGAGTAATTGCGTATCGTCGCCGGAAAATTCCAAAGTGGTCGCCGGAATATTCGATGGGGAGTCGGTGGTCGCGGTCATTTTCGGGAGAGTCTCGCTCTCGTGCTCTGCAGCAAACACAAGAACCAAAATAGGGAAGAAGAGGAGAAAGGGTGACTAGAAACGGTTCTCTGCGGAAGAACGGGCAACGCAAAAATGAGCCTTCAGCAATGCATGCTACTGCGGAGGCGGTGCCAATTATACATGTTAAAGGGGAATAGAGATGGGAGTCTCTCTCTCTCTCTCTCTCTACTTGTCTGTGTGTGCGAAGAGAATGTAGAATTAGGATTCTTTAAATATATAAGGGGTTTTTAGAAGTCTCTCTCTCTCTCTCTAGATCTCTCTTTTGAAAAAGATGATAGGCATTAGCATTCTCTCACTAAATATAGTGAGGGTCTTAAGCAAGGGATGTACTGCAAAGGTGATTCCATATCACCAATAACGAAAAGGAATGAAGGAAATGGTACAACTTTTAAAGAAAGAGGAAGGGAAATAATATTGTGTGTGTGTATGTGAAAATATGCCGCTCTTTCAAAGGGTGCTGCTTGGTGGATCCCCAAAGCCAACCTGATTTATTAGCGAGCCAACAAGAAAGAGGTCGAACCCACGTGTTAGTTGCCTTACGTTACCAAGTGACAAATGTGACATTCTCTGTTTTCCTGTATTTTCTTCAAGGATTTTACGTTTGATATCAATCCTGAAGTGCTTGTGGTGTTGTGGCAGAGCTCACCTAGTGCCATGTGTGATTAAGCGGCCATCTGTTCGAAGCAACTTTGTTTGTCCCATTGGCAAAAAGTTTAGCTTAAAAATGCTTTGGTACCCACAATTCCACCGATGCTATATTAGGAAACGCTCATCCTTCAAAACTCCGTCAATATTTAAAAATATAGCACCAGAGTGTTGCAACTCTGACCGATAGTGTGTGATAAATGTTTAAATCATGTTAAGCTCAAATCTATTTTTATCTTAATTATTTGATATTTAATTCCGTTCATGTAAGGGATCACTCTTGCATGACCAGTCCCAAACTCATATAAAGGAGGACTACGTTAGGCTTTCGACAGCTAGCATAAAACTTTGTTGGATTTATTTATCATGGATTTTACAAGGGTTACGTGAAAACAAAAAATATATGTAGCCGACCCTATCTAATATGGGAAAAGGCTTAGTTGTTGTTGTAATGATTTGATGTTTGATATAAATGTGATAAAGTATAAAACTATAACACTTTTTTTAATTCAAATCTCTATTATAGATCATGTAATAGATTTAAATACAAATATAGTTCAAGCATTTACCATTATATATAGAGAGATAATATGAATAATAAGGTTTTTTTAGAGTATACAAGGACCATCAAAGTATATACTTTTGAAATATTTTATTCTTTCATATATATATATATATATATAATAGATTATGTACACTCATGTCTTTGGTGGAAGATCAAATTCTCCTTGAGAGCTTATAAATCCAAACAAAGAAAAAATATTTCTAGGACACTAGTATAATAAGGTTATCTTCTTTTTTTAATGACAAGTAGAGGTAAACTCTATATTCTTGTGACAACAATTTAAGTACAATTCATAAAGGTTGGGAACAAGTGGGAGAATAATTCTTCGGGGACTTCTCCGCACCGAACTTAGTTAATTTAACGAGGTATATAACTATAAAATTAGATTTTATCCAGCTTTTTCAATTGCAAACACAAAAGACACCTTAGAGAAAGTAATGGCAATTCCAAGAGATGTCAAAATGGGCCAGGGCCAAATGGTCCAATTCATATAGCTCTGAGGGTCGATGAAGGTCGGGCCGGGTTGGCCTACAGGGCCACATGCCCATTGAATAATCCAAATTTGCTTAAAATCCAAATCCCACCAAACGTATTATGCTTCAACAAGCCATACACACACATACACATGTAATAAAAAAATATACATGTATATATACTACATATATAATAAATATATATATTATATATATAATGGAAAAACCATACATATATACATGTAATTGAAAAAACTATACATATATAGTATATATATGTATATTTATATATATACATATATATGTATGTACATATGTATATGTATATATAAGCCATATATACTATATATATGTACTAAAAAATTATACATCTATACGTGTAAACGTGTAATTAAAAAACTATATATATGGGCTTTAAGAGGCCCATATAAAATGTGGCCCGGCCTGACCCACATTTTCTCTGGTCCATATTGACATCTCTATCAATTCCTGATCTTACTGGACCCAGTTCTCAAAGAAGAAGACCTGTCCCGCTGCAGGACAGGCCAAAGCCAACGCAGGGAAGACCCGCAAACAGGGTGGGATGGGTAGGATTTAAAGTAAAATCCATCCCCCAACCTGCTCCGATATATACATATATATATATATATATATATATATATATATATATATATATATATATATATATATATAATATGTTTTATTTCATATATATATTTTTATAAGTATTTTAGATGCATATATATATATATATATATATATATATATTTCATGTAAATATATATACATAATACATTTTAGTTTAATAATACAAAATATCATAAAAAGATTTTGTATGTTATGTATAATATATAATATTAACTGATTTTTTTCCTTTAAAAAAAACTTTTATAGGTTGAAGTGGGATGGACAACACGAACCGGATTGTAACAGAAGGGTATGAGGCGGATCCAGTGCTTGATCTCTAAAACCTGTGGAGCAGCTCGTTGCGGGGTGTATAAAGAGGCTTCTAGTGCGGGGCAGGTGTGGGTGGAGTGAGAACCCCATTGTTATCCCTATCTAGCTAGGGTTTCTCCATAATTTAATTAGTCGAAAGTCAACATTCAGTGTTTGGTTACCAAGTATGCCGAGGTTTTCTATTTTTCGTGTGTTCGTTTTGTGATCCTTCGTGGCTTTCTCTTGATCCCAGCCTATTCAATTGAAATCCAGATCAGTCCATTCCCTGAATCTTTCCATTCATGATGCTCGTTGGAATTAGAGGAGAATGATCCCCCGAAACAATGTTTTTTGATGCAAGGTACAAGCACTTTTAGGAGAAAGGTTTTGATGCACCGAAGACCGCTATCACCACTAGCGACGCCATCGCTGCTGCTGCCACTCATGGTTGCCATCACCACCAGTGCCACCGGTCCATCATCACTACCATCAACCATCTCCACTACAGTCAATCACATTTGCTATAAATACCACGTCAGGTTCGCAATTGAACTGTCGAATTGAGTCGGGTTAGAGATTGAACAAACCGAACCTAAAACCGTAGCTGAACCCAATAGCCGATCTACATTGAGCTGAGGTGGGCATTCACACCACCTGACATTTCTAAAGTCAACTTAAAGTCTATAGCCCATTGTGAGATCCATGAGCTATATAATACATAGTTCACCCTACTGGAAACCATTGAAGAGGCCCAAAAGAGTTTCAACGGAAACTGGCCACCTGCCCGAGTCCTTTTTTATAAGTTTTTCAAGAAAATCATGAACTTTTTAATTATTTTTATTTTTTATTTTGGTTTAAACAGAACCTGAACCAGCCCAGATCAGATCAGGTTTAGTTCCGAATCATTTTTCCAGATAAACCAGAATAGGACATTGCCTTCACCACCATACCATCATCCACCCCCAAATTAATATTTTAATTTTTGGAAGAAATTCCCGGATTATATTGGCTTGTTTTTTGTTTTTATTTTTTAAAAATAAGAGCATCTGAATGGACCCCAAGTTTCACTGAACTGCATTGCACTTCCAAGCATATAATCAAGAAATCCACCATTTGTTGCAGTTAACTGAAAGAAATTAGAGCTGCTAGTGGTGGATATATTGAGGAACTATCTTCCGGAAAATCCATAAAGTATGCCCCGCAGTTAAATCTGTAGCTTATAGCCCATGGCTTCAACCATGGCCAACGTTTGATCCCATGCGCCTCATCTTAAAAAATCACTAAAAAGTGTAGATCACTGCTTAAGTCGTGGGCTATAGAAGAACAAGTGGTGAAACCGTAACCTATTCACCCTACCTGCTAAATCTGGCATTGCAAATTGCCTCAACAACGTTTGTCACTGTATATATATACATATATAGAAAACTGGGAGTTAGTGGGCATCCTCTCATGTGAAACTCAATATCTATATAACAATTGATGTTATTTAATTCACATGAGTTCATTAAATGCGATGTTAGATGATAGTCTTCATTACCATAGTTTGATTGATCGTACGGATGATAATAATGTTCAAGCAATATCTAGCATGAGATTGATGGTCTTCCACTCTCTCTCTTTATATATATATATATATATATATATATATATATATATATATATATATATATATATATATATATATATATAGAGAGAGAGAGAGAGAGAGAGAGAGAGAGTGTGTGTGTGTCTAGTTTTAAGGAATCTCAAAAATAAAGAATCACAAGCAACTCATCATCTCCATCGATTGATTGACATAATTAATGATAAAGATTTAAATTAAAAATACTATTAAAAGTAGTGTATGATGCAAGGAAACATTTGAAATAAAATACTATTAAGAAGTTGGCCATACTTAAATTCACACCAACCCTCTCAAAAATAGGGATATGTTTATGCCATAACTAGGGAGAATACGTATATAACCTTATATGTACGTACTAATAAATCTCAACTATTTATTTTGACTGAACGGTTGGAATATAAATTAAAAAAAATTAAGTAAAAGTGTGAATCAAGTAACAAACGTATATGTATACCTCTGGCCTATGGAACCCGATTATTAAGATTTTCTCGACATACTAGTAAGTTCCATTTATATATATATTGCGTAAAAGTTACACACCATTAAAGAAGATTGGGCATCAAAGCTTACATGAATGTGCCTAACTACTTTGTCAAAAACCTCCATTTATTAATAGGTTAGTCCACTGATTTCGCACTTCTCTTGGTCACACAACATGCTGCTTTGCCAGGTCAAATTAATAATATTTTCTTCGACGGAGAATCCCATTCCCACGCCCTTGAGATCCTGAAATGGATCCTTGGAAGAAGCCAAAATCCATTCCATGAGATTTCTTGTAAAGTTTAGGAAGGCAATCTTTCAATTCTCAGTGCTGATTTCTTGCACTCACATTCAAGTCATTCGGTGAGGGTGTTGATTCACCCTTCTGAAAGCTAAATATTGGCCCCACCCATGAGACCCAACCCAGTCCTACCCGAAGAATGCAGGGTTTACCCAGTTTGGTTGGGTTGGGCATCAGGGTCAGGAAAACCCCAAAAATATATAGATGAGCAGGTATCAGACGGTATTGGATAGGAAGTACCCAGCCCATACCTGACCCAAGAATGATAGATATACATATGTATAGTACATATATACATATACATAATTGCTTTTTTCAAAACTTCAAGGAGAGAGAGAGAGAGCAAAATGAACCTTGATGACATTAAAATCCAGCTACATGGAAGGAAGAAAGCCAAATGATTTCTTCAGTGAAACCTGCCTCTCTGAGCCAACCAGCCTCATAGCCAACATAGTGCCGGCAAAGAGGACATGTACTGTTGCACATTTGCAGCCACCTATCGATACAAACTGTGGAAAAAATGCCGACACAGCAATCACCGGATCTCCTCCTCCTCCCTTACCTCCGATAAGCACACAGAACAGTCCATGTCAGCAGATCGATGCCCTTCACCGCCGGCATCCTTGGTGAAACTTAATATGGTCTTCACGTCCATGACCCCAGAAAGAAAGTACATAACGTAGTTCATGGTTGGCGACACAACAGCAGAATTGCAAACACTTGTGAGTTGGATTCTAAATCTGAACTGGCAAGCTGCTTTAATATAACTAGTTGGTTGAGGGTGTTTCCTTTGTTACAAAGGATGGTTCGTGTGAAGCCAAGAATGCGGGTGCATGATAACAGAAGCACACCAATATGCCAATATACTACTGACCTTTTTTGGGCTGACAAACGAGACGAGCCTCTCGTTGTTCACCTCGGTTCAGCTCCAGAGCCTAATGAGATGAGCTGTCCTCATCTCTCATATAGGTAATTGAGACAAGCTGCAAACAGGAACAGCTCAGATCAGATCAGCATGTTCAGGCTCTCTTGTGGTTGACTATATATAGTATTTACATAAATTATTGTTGTTCTAAGTTTTCTAATATCAAGAAAACAGGTCCTAAATAGATCGGTTATCGGAAGAATAAAATCTCCTAAATAGGTTGCAATAAAGAATGCATTGAAAAGCTCACAGGTAACTTATTAAGGATTTTTTCCATTGAAATTACAAGAATTGAAAGTACGTCAATCTCAGTATCTGGTCGGCGTTCAGCTCATCAGTTAATCTGTTCGTCTTAGACGAGCAGATGAGATGAGCTAGAGAGAGCCATAAACAGGCCCAGGTCAGGGCTAGGCTTTGCTACAAGCCCTTCTTACATAATGAGGTTATTAGAAACAAATTAGGAGTGACACCAATAGAGGATAAAATGAGAGAATATTGTTTAAGATGGTTTGGACATAGAAAGAAGATCAAAAGAAGAACTTTTAAGAAGGTATGAAAAACTAAATTTGGAAAGTATCAAAAAAGCTAGAGGACAACCACAAAAGTGTTGGAAAGAAACAATAAAAAATGATCTAGCTTATTGTGAGTTAACTGCTAACATGGCACACGATAGGGATACGTGGAAACAAAGAATCCATGTAGCCGACCCCGTCTAGTATGGGAAAAGGCTTAGTTGTTGTTGTTGTGTTCGTGGCAACACATGCACCTCATTTCTTGAATTACACATATAATCAAGTAAAATAAATATGAGTGTGGTATGATTACGTCAATAGAGAAAAAGGCAAACAGGGTGATGAAAAAAGAGATGTTCCGCCATCAACAGTTGCAGCAAACTGCTTTTGGAAGCAGATTAACTCGAAATTCCTTAAGTACCTATGCACTTTTTGAAATATCATGAACGTTTCTAATGAGTCGAGCTCATTTTTCAAACAAATAAGGAATAATGGGAACATTTAAAGAAGCTTGATTCTTTTACAGGATCATGAAAGCCCACTTTCGTTCTCCTCTCTTTGCCATCCAACATCAATTGGGATGATTTGATAGGCAGCTCATTGGAATAGATGAATGGGGCAATGCCCCTTGGAAAAGCATAGGAAGTTTTCTACTCATCCATCTCAAGAAAGAATTATTCCAATTTATGAATAGAAACTGATAGCAAACGGATCCATGACATCGTCAATGGCATCGACAACTATTAGCAGAGGAAGTTTTGAAGATGCCATAATACGCCTACCACTATAATGCATCACGATACAGGACAAACAGAATCACTGAGAGAATACGTATGTCAACTTAATGCAAGATCTAATGTCACACTCCCTTTATTTAATCTATCATCTCATGAAGTATATTCAGATCTCTTAATCAAAACGCTAATGAATCTCCCTAAAGAACCAACGACACAAAAGAACAACAAAGCTAAGGTGACCGACTGCCAGGCCATTCGTCGAGACCCAGGAATTAGTTGGGAATATCAGTGTCAGGATCTGATACCTGCATCCTCCCTTAAAATGGTGCTGGGGATCTCCAACTTCTGTGCATGTGATACCAGAAATGCCTAATTTCTGTGCATCTGGCAAAATTGCAACCAAGATTGATGTTCATGCTTGCACGTTGAATGCTTTTCCAGCCGATCCACAATGTTATGAGAAATTTGTACATCATAAGAAGTTTCAACCACTTGCCTAAACGAGTAGAGTTTGAACATGCGCCATCTTGCAGCTATGCCAACGCTCAATATGATGGAAAGCATTTCATTGCAGTTCTATATACTTCAGAAAACCTTTTAAGGAAAGTCCACTGTGCAGGAAGGTGCCAGAAACATAATACAGTATGTGTAGAAAAGGACAGTGAATATATGCAGCTGAAATCATCAAATATGATCATTATGGTTCATTGTCAATGATTGAATACCTCAAACAAACAAATTTCAGTGAGCTTTCTCTCTACCAACAAGAAACTTGGCTCAACTGCTTTTTATAAGTTGTTGTCTGAAGCCTTGTTACTTGGATTAGCAGTTTGTGATCCTCCTTTTTCTTTGGAACCAGCATCATCGTCGAGCAACTTCCCATCCTTTGGCACCAGACAAGGTATTCCATTAACTATCTGAAACATAGACAATATCCAAGGATAGTGAGACTATGAGATGTTATTCACTAACCCATCGTTCTTAGGGGTGTAATCGAGCCCGGTATTGCCAAGCTCGACTCAAGCATGATTAAGATTTAGCAAGCTCAAGCTCAGCAGAGGTTTAGTATCCAAGCTCGGGCTGGCTCCAACCAGTTCAAGCCAAGCTTGAAGTTGAGTATAGGCAAGCTTGACTTGGCTCGTCTGAGAAAACCTAATCTTGAGCTCAATCAAGCCTTGATGAGAGTTGTTGGTAGAAAAAGGTTTGTTCTCTTCCTTTCCTCTATTTGTTTTTCTTTTAAAAAGGCATGAAAATGATTCATTTTTCTATTTTTCTCGACGAGAGTCTTAGTAGAAAGGCCGGGAAAGAAATACTATAGGCCACGCACTCTTCCCTTTTTTGTCTTACTATACGTAGCAAAAGTTTAGATTTCAGCTTTTGGTTATTTGTTGTTAGAAGGAAGAACTCTCTCCTTTCCAAGAAAATGAAATAGTGAAAAAGAAAACAATATGCACTTGGTTACTTGATATTTGAGATCAAGGCTCAACCAAGCTCAAGCTCGAGTTCCACATTAGTTTTTGTAAGACAAGCCAGGTCAAGCTTGCCTATATTCGAGTTTGCATGGCTTGGTTACACCCTACGCATCCTCTGACTGAGCTTAACCTTGGTCAAGCTAAAGCCGACCTTGAGCTTACTAAATCTTAATGGAACTCAAGTCAAGCTTGGCAATAGTTGGCTCGACTCGGCTCTATTAAATACCTATCGTTATTCCAGGAAGTAAAAAAGTGAAATAGAATGCTGATGGAAAATTTTAAAGGACAACAGATTGATTAATAACGATGATCAAGTATAATGATTAGTCATTTTTACTTCAATATGAAAATTAGAAGCAAACTAGAGCGCATAAGACATGGATGGCTTCACTCTTAACGTAACTATGCAGGAACACCTACAATGTGAAACCGACCAAGTTTTTTGTTCAGAACATGGTAATTTTGTTCTTTAGTTTTTAGATATCCAAAAGTTTTAGGTTTTCTTGTGTTTACAATAAACTGAGATTGATGAACGACATACACATCATTAAACACATCAAACCATAAAAAAACCCAGCTTCATGCAGCAGGAACACTCCACCTCTAGAGCAAGGAATGATATGATTATGTTAGATCACAGAATATAATCCTTTACAGATGTCTCAAACGCGGCACTTCAACAATTTCTTTTCTCTTTAATGGAGAAAAAAAATATTTCTAAGAAGGATCCAAAATTCTCTAGTATCTTTGATGCCCGTGCATAGATTAAACATACTCCGTACTCGAACTTAAAATCATCGCAGTTCATTTAAGCCCGTCAATAATCAAAACCTCCTAAGATTTCCAATCGAAAATTTTTCCCTCACTAACAATCACATAAGGAAGAAGAGATGAACGAGAAAGCAGCAAATGCAGTAACCAGTTGTCCCCATTTATCTAGTCAAATGGGATTTATGAAGCAACTAATCCTCTCTACCCAGCTTTTAGGTGAACACCGCAATTTTCTCATTCCAACGCACAAAGTTTATGATGGCTAATGGATTACCAATACCAACAAACGATAGACAATGAGAAACAATTCCATCATAGAATTTTCGCACCAAATGGGAACAGAAGCGAAGAAGAAAGCGGCATTGATAAGAAGAGAGAACAAGAACTAACCGGGTACGAAACGCCCAAGCCGTCGGAGACCAGAGAATTGGATTCCTCGCATAGCCTGACAAAAACAAAGGATTCAAATTGTGGGAAAAGATGAGGGAGGAGCACGTAAGATCGCTAGAATCTGCACCTCAGTGGCTGTTTCGAAAGAGGGCAAACGAGGATGTCGGCCAGCTTCTTCAAGATTCTGACGTCCCTGAAACAAACGGCGTTTCCTTTCACCATTTCCACGCTTCGCAATTTCTCTTCCACCGGAGTTCCTCGCGAGGCGACTGCTTTCCCAATTTCTAAGGGTATCTTAACGTTAATACAGTATTAATAACGTAGTTCGCGGAAACAAAACGGAAGACTGTCATCGCGGACAGAGTGATCACCGGTTCCTAATCATACTTCGGTCCTAGTTTGACTGATTATGGTTCCAGCTGGCTCCTGACCTGGTTCAATCCCAGTTGATGTCATCGAACCGATTCCAAACGGGCCATGTTAACCTCTACAGTCTCCAAGAACATCCTCTAAGGGTTTCCTACCTTGTTCTCGTAAAGCTTCTTCATTGTTGTGATTCAAGGCCTTATGTTGATAAAATCTTGTCATCCTTTTATGAGCCAACCTGAACTGAGTTAAGAGGGACGATTGGAACGCCGGGCGTGAAATTTCTGGTGGCTTTGGGTATGGGTAGCAATATTTTTTGGGGGCCTTGCATGTGCGAGAGTTGTTCTACTGCTAAATCCCTCACAGATTTGTCTCTATGTTTTTGTTTTTCTATTGATCTTTTTGCATTATGAGGTTATTAGAAACAAATTAGGAGTAGCACCAATAGAAGATAAAATGAGAGAATATAGTTTAAGATGGTTTGGACATAGAGAAAGAATAATAAAAGAAGAACCTTTAAAGTATGAAAAAATAGATTTTAAAAGTAAAAAAAAGAGGTAAAAAACGACGACAAAATTGTTGGAAAGAAACAATAAAGAATGATTTAGTTTATTGGGAGTTAAGTGCTAACATGGCTTACTTTTACTTAGTCTTAAGTAGTTTTTGAGCATTCCTTAAATTTTTGGCTAGAGGTTGATTTGGTTTGTTTTGGGAAGTCAATATTTCCATGGCTTAGTTTCTAGTATTCTGCTTTTGGAGCTTCCATTAAATAGTTCCTTGTCTCTTTTCAAGAATCGAGTTTAGGGGAAAAGTTATGGTTTTACTGTCTCTTCATCTCAAGCGTCTTTCGATCTTCGCATGCATTGCACTGCTTTCTTGAGGTTCCTGTACTTCATAGTCTCGTTGATGATGAGAATATCTCCATACCTTCAGGATTCCTTACCTTCTCCAACATCTATAGGAACCCGAGAGCAGTCTTCACTTTATTTTGACTTTCCTACACTACGTCAAGCTACAAGTTGCATTATACTGAGCCTACAGATTACAGAAACATCAAATTCTTCATTTTCTCTTTCCAAGATGAAAACATAAATTTCTTAGCTCATGGAACATAAGCGGTAGCATTTGCCTTTTGATGCAAGTTCTGGATATTTAGATTTGATGAAACTTATTTAAAGGAGAGATTTATACTTAGTGCCAACTTCTATTAGTACTTAGTAGTGAAGTGGCCAGGATCAAGCTTATGTTAATTGTTAACACGGCAAGGTATATGAAAACAAAGAATCCATGCAGCCGACCTCATTATAGGAAAAAGCTTAGTTGTTATTGTACTTAGTAGTGAAGTGGCCACCATTGCAACTGTGCTCGGATTTAGGATTAGAAAAGTCCGTTTTGGTTCTAGTGACAAATCATGTCTTTCTTTTCGTTGCTGACAATGCTGCTGTCAGCTACAATGAATGGTGAACTATGCGCTTTATAAGGAGAGTAATTATCTTTATGTTAGATTGATTTGAATGATAAGCGTCAGATGGCAGTCTTAAGAGAGATAAAAGGCTTGTCTTGGGTTACCCATCTAGAAGACACTCCAAAATGTTCATAAAATGTGCATATTATGCAGTCGCTTTCACATCTATCGTTTGCTGTAGCTTCTCAGTTTGTACTTTGAAATTTTTTTTTTCCCTTGCAAAATGATATTCTTGGGAGAACATCTGTGTGTGTGTGGCATGTGCATGTCTAGGTGCATGTATGGATGTGGTGTGTGTGTGAATGTAGGTTATGTTTGTGTCTGCGCAATGCCAGCATACAACACAAGTGATGTAAAGCACAGTGGAGTGCTTTATTTGTGAAGAAATGATTAGGAAGTAAAGTTATTTGATAAGAAACTATTTTGACACCAATCCTCTTCATCGTCGTGGTTGCAGAGAACATGACAGGCCATCGGATTGTTTTTGACAGAGAGAAGGTTGTCCTGGGTTGGAAAACTTTTGACTGTGAGCATAAGCAATGCCGGCAGTTCCTTGTAGTGAAATTATATAATCTTCTCGATTGAAACTAACTAATGTTTCCCATTCAGGTTATGATACCGAGGGCTCGGCAACACTTTCGGTAAAACAAGCACAAGTCACAGAATTCTTCTCCACCATCATTGGGCAGTGCCACAGAGACGGTCTTTACACTAGGTTTCGTCGTGTTTGTGCTTGTTCTTTTATAGGATCTCTTCTGGTTTGCCTCCTCCCGGCCGTATCTGGAATTTATTCTCACCATGTACGGTTCAGGCATGTATAATTGCTCCTAGTTGATCTGCCTTTGTATTGTAGGCATGACTAGAGAGAGAGAATCTCTCTCTCTCTACGATATAGCTGGGTTTGCCTTTGCTGTAGAGGCATCTGTAGATTGAGACCTTTTGTTGGGTACAGGAACTAGCATTTCCACTGTGGCTTATGTGGATTGGATTTCTACTGTGTAAATATCATTGAGATTTGACTATATGATGTTTATCCATAGGCAATTCTTCTGTATTCTAGAGTGGTTCACTTGAACTATGAAATATACATGTTAATACTTTCACAGTGGGCGTGTCTTTTATGTATAATTTCGGTAAGACTATCCACTCTCTCCCTTTCATCCATTTTATGGTGACCAACCATGATTGCATAATTGCTTAATCTTGTCTCTGCTTCATGTATCTCTTTCCGTGTCCGCGTAAGTACCATATGCGAGAATCCAATGTGAAATTTGACTGGTTGGTTCCCGGAATCGAGATGTAGAAATATCTAGTTCCAGGTAAACCGGAACTGATGGTTTCAAACCACTGGTTGCAGTTAGTCCAGAATCTAGAACCAGTTTTGGGATGCCTCTAATTTGAGTTCAGAATCGCTCAGAACCTGTAATTTTCTATAAAAAAAATTATTGGAAAAGTTTTTAAAAAAAATACTGGAATGGACAATTTGAAATCGTCGGTTTTGATTCCACTTTAACCCGTTCCTGGCCTGATTCGGTTTTGGTTGGAACCACTGGGCATGTACTCCCAAGAATCGAACCCACCACTTGCGATTACTCGTCAAAGGGCCTAGCTGGTGAGCTAGCACTTCGAGTGCTGATTACTTTGAATTTTTTAGGCATGCTTTATATATATATATATATATAGAGAGAGAGAGAGAGAGAGAGAGAGAGAGAAAGAGAGCCTATCAAAATAGAAAACCAAAAGAGACCTATGACAACCATTTGATCTTTGGGACAGTATTTAATGTACATTAAATGAAAAGTATGAAAGAAAGTATTTAATGTAGATTAAATAAAAAGTATTAAAGTAGGATGGTGTTTTTAGTTCAAATCTTCTTCATTAATCATGTCAAATACATGGTAAATATTAGGAGTTCTTCATGGTTCTATGTTTTGATGGGTTCCTTAAATCTATGTGTGCATGAAAAATAGATCCTATAATTTTTTGACAATATAGTCATACATTTTTCTTATTTTTTAAAGATATAAATATCATTTTAAAAGTTATATAGGATACAACAACAACTAAGCCTTTTTCCATACTAGACGGGGTCGGCTACGTGGATTCTTTATTTCCACATAGCCCTATCTTGTGCCTTTAAAAGTAATAGGATATTTAAAAAATTTATAAAGGACAACCTCAATATTGTTGCCCGCATAAGTGTACATGTAGGATATTGCCAACACTCTCTATCTCTTATTTTATTTATTTTTTATATATATGGGGAGAGATTTATAGGTATATACATGAAGTAGTCCATATTCAATATTCAGTAGCTCTTGATTAGTTTTGAGACGACAATCGGTAGTTGAAACAGTAGAATCATGGAAGACGAGCCATTAAGTATGATCAAGTATTGAGTATGAACTATAGAGAGAGAGAGAGAGTATCTATTTGGTATTACCTTGACTAGTGTTAGGTGTATCAGTCCATACATATGATATGGACCATATCATGTCATATCAAAAGAAATACCAATATGAAACATGGTTTGTACCATGAGAGACCAATGTGTAGGGTCATATGATGCGGTAGGACTCATATTGTATGATACAACCATAATGATACCAGCGATAGAGGTTTGGCGTATAAACCAAAACTTTTTTTTGAAAACTTTCACTTTTTTAGGTGTTCTTTCTTTGTTTCTCTTCACCTACACTAGTGTTGGATGGAGATTTTAGCGTTTGATTTGTGAAACTACAATTTTGTTTGACGTGTAAATGCCATTTATAAAAATTTTGAACTATAATATTTTGTTTTCATTTATTTTCCATAGTTTTTGTTGCATTTCTTGTTTGTCTTCATTTATTTTACACTCTTCTAAAGTAGATATAGGAGGAGGTTTTGTTCATTTCCTTTTCGTGTAGAACTTTTTGATCTTCTAGTGATTTATATAGTGTTTTATCATTTTATGATTCTATTTATTTGTTATTGCTTTTATTCTCATATTATACATGATAAACATGAGAATTATGCAGTATGGGCGTGAAAACTTGTGAAATGAGCACCATACTACAGAGGTTTTGAAGCAAAATTTTGATAAAATGATATTGGAGGTTAGACATAGAAATGTAGTCAAATTTCTTATAAATAATGTAGCTAATTATGACATTTATATTGGATATCATATGTAGTACATTGTATTAACCTCATTATTGAGAATATTAGAGATGGATAAAGTAAAGACATCAATTCAATGATGTCAAGATATCACCAAAATAATCATTTATAACTATGTATTATATACGATGATGAGATATACTAATGGCATTGATAGAGCTACGTGGAAACAAAGAATCCATGTAGCCAACCCCATATAGTATGGGAAAAGGCTTAGTTATTGTAGTTGTTGTTGTTGTTGGAGTCATGGATATTTTAAAGGATATTATCAAGAGCAACTACAATGATAGAAGAGTGATTATATACTTGTGCAGAGAATTATTGTTAATAGATGTAATGACCTAATATCTAAATATAACATTTAAACGTTTTGTTACATTTAAGAGGGATATCAAGATAATAAATGTATAATTGATTGTATAGATAGATTGATTTATAATAAGAATAGAGCAAATTTTATAGTTTTGGAAATGAAGATATATGACAATTCTCTTCTCTTATTGGGGTTGCCTATAATTATTTGAAACCATATTAATGCATGCCCAAGTATATAGAGCAACTGTTTATCTTTATATTTTGTTTGAATTAAGTGTCGTATATTATATATATTGTTTTTTATTAAATGCACGATGGAATAGGTTTAGAATTATCCTAACCTAATAGATTTTGTAGTAAGGATTTTCAAGTGAACTAACTTCTTTTGTCATTGGTTGTGAAAGAAATTGGAGTGTTTCTAAATAAATATATAAAAGGTAATATATTGGAGCACGATTTGGTATTTATATGTTACAATATGCTGCTATGAGAGAGGTAATTAGTGATTTAGTTATTAATCAAGTTTTCAATTCAAAATTTTAATTTAGTTCTTTAAATTTTAGTTTTAATTTTTCTTTATCTTTATCATTGCACGCAATTAACAAAGTTATTTTTAAGTAAATTTTAGAGCTAGTTTCACTTAATAAGTTTCAATAATCTTTTATGTTCTAACCGAGTCGATTATACAAGATGAAGAAAATGCACTCCTCATTTAAGAAGATGTTTAACAAAGAAATTTAAAAGAACAACAACGATAAATAAATGATAATATTGATTTTGGTGACGGAAGTAGTGATTTTGAAGACAAAGGGGGATCATAAAATTATTTAATTGATCTAGACTATAACATTTGAGATTCTTATTCTCATTCTTCAGTGATATAAGTTGTAACTTCAAACAATGTTTGTTACTTTGATTCCATATGATAATGACTATACCAAATATTAGATTTGTTTAAATTCTTACTTAGTTAGCTGAGTTTATGTTAAAGAATTTATGATTATTATTAGTTAATCACATTATGATAACTTCGTATAGCTTATGTAGGTACTTACTGTCTTATTAAATTCGTCATATGTTATTATTTTGATACAATGTCAATATTTGCCCCATGGTTTTAATTCGTAAGAATTATTCACGAATCTTCATAATTTTTAAAAGTGGTTTGCGAAACACTTTTAAAAATTAACAATGCCATTACTTCCCCGTTTGTGAGGCTTGTTAGTGATGAAGGTGGCCCTCTGGAAACTCATGAATCGAACTGGAAACTTTCTTTTGTGACTGGTTGATGTGTCCTACTTTTGTTGGGTTGAACAGCTGAAGATCATCTCTGTTTATTGTCTTTTTGATGTCCTACTGATACTGTTTTTAAATTCTTTGGGAAGAGCACATTCAAGTAGCACAGTTTTGTTAATAGACCCAGTTGATATCACTTCATTGTTTTGGGTTTTTTATTGCAAAGTACTAATTGTTTCGTTATTACCAGTGTGTCCATACCCGATGGGAGAGCTTCATGGCTAATCTCCTATGTGCTGATTGGATTGGTAATTTAAGAGTGAAGAAGCGACTTGAGTGCAGGCACAATATTTTCGTAAGGCACAATTTTCTTGCATTTCATCCCTTTATATTGTGCATGCTCTATCTTTTATTACTTGTTCTTTCCTGAGAAGTATTTGTTCCACATATTCCTATCCATCTTGTAATGCATAATTGCGCATAATTTTTATACAAATTCACTGTTTAACTGCGCAAGACAAGAATATGAAGCATGATTTATTGGTGAGAATTAGATGGTTACCCTTTTCGTTAGCATGTATAGTTGACCCTTTAAGATCAAGTCATCCTTGACTGCTCATGGGGCTGTCATAGCCTACTTTACCAGTAAATCATTTCAAAGACTTAGCATATTATATCCTAATGCTAAAGTTAGACAAATAAAGAACCTGGGCTGGTGCTGGACAATAATCCTTGCTGTTTGTCTCTCTGATAATGCATGCCACCCTCTTGTCTCTAGGTGACGGTGTTGGTTTTTCTTTCATACTAGCTGCAAGCAGAGCTTAAGTTATGGTTTTCTTTTTCCACTTGTTTTAACTGTGTTTTTTGTTCTCTGTGTCCTCAACTTAGATTGTCATGCTTTCTTATTCTTTGAAACATCTATAAAGAAGTAATGAATCAGTAGAACTGGTTTAATGCTACTCTCAAATACATGGTTGCAGGGCATGTAATTGTATCTAGGCATGATGCCCTTGATCGTGCAATGAAGCTTAAGCTGGACTTGGTTGAAGTAGGTACTCATCCTGCTAGTTTTTGGTTCTTCATTTTGTCTATACTGGTATTGCTAACAAGGAGTTCAGTGTGCCACTAAGGTTTCTCAAGAATAAAAAATTATATTTGTTGTCCTACTTCCTTGTTATTTGCTAAATGTGAATCCATACTTGCTTCTTTGTATGGTTTCATGAATTTTGTTACACCCATCTAAGAAAAACGTTTGAAATGAGAAAATATGCAGATCTTAAAGTTTCCTTTGTTTGTATGAATCGACATATTCAACAACCCAAAAGAGTTCTTACCTATGCCATGTAGCAATCATGTGCTTGATGATCTGATTAAGGACTTCCACATGTCTTAGACCAAGCACTGTTTGATTCTTTGGGTTCCCCTAAATCGCCATAATTCAACTCTGAAAAACCTGAACAGTTTTTGCTATCTAGTAAAATGCGACAAAGAAATGGTCATGACTGATCATCTTGTGAAAATCTATGTATCCTGACCTGGGTTCCTTCAATAAAACAGGTACAAAGAAATGCATATTCACCTGTATGTAAGATCATAGATTATCACAAGGAGAAGTACAAACAACAAGCGAAGGAGAAAGACCGCATGAAGAGTAAGGTGAGGTGATGACTTCTGGATCTTTTATATCTTTTGCAACTTTCTGCTTATAGTGATTTCTCAAGACTTGGATTATGTGTTGAGTTTGGGGTGGTGGAAAATGCTGAGCATAATTTGGTTTGTATCTGAAGAGAATGACAGTGTTATTTCAATTTGTGACTACTGATTGACATAGGAAAATAGCAAGAAAAAGTAAAACCAAGCCCAGCAAATATTGAACAATAGTATATCTTTATAGAATATTTTTACTTGGAATCGCCCTCAAAGGATCCTTAATCAGAACCAGGTAAGTGCTTAAATTAGTGAGAATGCTATGATGGAATTGATTTTGCAGTGTCTAATCTTTTATAACTTAATCATATGACGACTTTTATATTTCTAAGATTCTTAATGCTATGAATTTTCGAACCAAATTAATGTGTGCCATGCCATGTTATTTGAAAGGTTCAATTAGTGGAAGTTTTTTACTATAATTTAAGCTAAATACAACTAGAGTAATCTTATTGGATTATTGTCTTGCGTATTTGTATTTTCTTGTTATTCAAAGCCTTCTCAATAATGACTCCTATCAGATAGATGTGATTGCCAGTTCCAAAGCACACTATTTGTCGCTCATACACAGTTTGTATCAAGATTCAGGGTAGAACTGGTGGAATTCATGTATAGTCATGGTAGTATATGTAAATCTTAACAGTATGATGAGTTTCTTAATAATAAACAACTCTTGATTTGAATGTTTTTTGTTATTACCTTTCTGAGATCTCATATCTACTCATGGACAGAGATTCTTATCCTCCTCTAGGGATGCATGCATACCATCACCTCCACTGCCACTGTGGCGGGATTGGAGATGAGCGACTGTATAACTCTTGCTTCGTGGTTGGTAGACTTTGCTATGTGGAACGGGGGGGAAGGAGCGTCGGGTATATTAGAGAAAAACATTGTTTCACTTAGTTGTAGCATCCAAGTCATGCATGTGTTTGTCTATCTGCTTTTGTCTATTGATAAATATACACAAGATTTCGTTTGTCTTTAGACAAAGTTAATTTCTTACAATAAGTACAATGGTTTTTCTTTAGAGCAACAATTCAAAATTTGGATTCAACCTGAATGCTTTCTTCTAGTCTGTGCAATTATCTATTGGCATGGTAGAGGCGATCACATTCAATGGTATGCCAATTACCTTTTTGTCCGAACTTCTTCGCAAGGGTGGCTTCAAGGAGGTTCGCTTTACAATGAAAACAGTAAGTATCTTTGGTTTTCTTTTTTCCTGTCATATGCTGTACAGCTGACATGGTTATCTTGGACAAATGTGAGAAACTTGTACTGACAATCTATCTTGCATTTCCTTTGACCAATTCCCTAAATAATTTCATACTTCTTTTCAGTGCTTGACAGATTTTTCCTTCTTTCATCATTTTATTGTGATATATGTGGCCATCAAGTTCACGATCTTGTAGAATATGCGGGCTGTGGAATTAATCAATCTGATATGTTGTATGATAATTTGTTTTAGAAGGCTGGCTTCTAAAAGAGGCATTCTTTAAAACCCTCCTCATAATTTAAGAGAGACCATAGGACATCCTGAAAAGTTGTATTTGCTCTCCTACCGTTCTCTCTCTCTCTCTCTCTCTCTCTCTCTCTCTCTCTCTCTCTCTCTCTCTCTCTCTCTCTCTCTCTCTCTCTCTCTCTCTCTCTCTCTCCAACGATTCTGGTTGGTGGCAGTTCCTATGGACGGTAATCATAGCAATGGTGGAGAAGTGCACAACTCACCAATGTATAATTTTGTTGGATGCTCTTGAAAGAATGAGTAAAGTGATTCAAATTGATCAATCCACCAGAATGATATCTGAGTCCTATTTTTAATGGCTTGAAGCGTGAAAAGGAGTTTTTGAAAATGTTGACAAAGCTTCCTAGAGGTTCAGGAAAGCATGAATGCCAGTAAGATCTTAACACCCTTTATAATACGGTTGCTGTGCCATATGTAAACACGACTGCTTGCAGATCCTGTGAAATGATTGATGCTAAATCAGTTATTAGACTGAAATGAAGATGCTACCATTTTCTTGACTAATCCACGAAAGAGAGCAGTGGTTATACTTTTTTGCTTTCTGTGTATATGGTTTAACTTGTTACAGGTTGTAACATATTATTGCACTTAAAGATTTTATCTGGTTATAACTAAGAATTTATCTTAATTTCTCACCCTGCATCCTTTCTTTGTTTTGTTTACTTGATGGTTTATCTGGTTATAACTAAGAATTTATCTTAATTTCTCACCCTGCATCCTTTCTTTGTTTTGTTTACTTGATGGTTTATCTTGTTGGTTAGAAGTTCGAACACACTTATGAAGATCCCATCCCAATGGAAAAATTTGAGGGGCATGACCGTACTCAGCTTTAAGTACATAAGAATCTGATCATTACATGTGAATGCGTTGGAATACTGCTTTGAGGCTTGCACATTTGATAGAACGCTAATCTTCCTCTTGTCTTTCTGTTTCATTAATTTATATCAGTAATACATCTTGCTCATGTATTAATTTTATTGCTGTCGCGAACAAGAATTCTCTTTGTAAACATGATGTTCATGTGTACTCATTCGTGATACTAGGGCTTTTATTTTAGGCCTACACTATATCGTTTTTGGAAACTTGTGCCTAATCCTTGTTATACCAATATGATGTGTTTGAGAAAATTCTTCAGGAAATTTTGTCTTAACATCTGTGTTTGGAGTTGAAATCTCAGGATTCTTTTGCTTTTTAATATTTATAACGTTGTTCATTTTGATGCTGACAAAATCGTACCATTTTACTGTCTGAGACTCTATGAACAAAAAGATCTTCAAATAAAAGCAAACGCGATAACACGACTCATGGAACGTGGTTATCGTGTGAAGGTACGTGCTCAATCTACAATTCTATATATGTAAAAGGCATGTTACGGAACCTTAATGGATCGTGTTTCGCTCTTCTTGTTGCCATTTCTTTGTGTGATTTACTTTTGTGTTGCCCTCTACACATCTTGGCCTTGAGTCCTAGATGTCGATAAATATACATTTGTGACTAAAAGAAGGATAAAGGGTTGTACGGGAACTGCAACTTTAGTGGTACTGTCGTATGTCAGCTGTGAAATTGTTTCCACCTTTTATGTATATTCATGTTACTGTTCAATTATTAATTTATTACGAAAGGAGTAGCAAGTTCCATAAAAGGGGTGCATTGGTAGGATATCATGTCTGGTGAAGATTAAGCACCATGGTACGGCATCGACAAGTGTCGTACAACTTCGACACAGTCAACGTGAAGTTTTTGGCTCCGGTCAATCCACTTAAGTTTAATTGTTCTTTTTGTTTGCAGATTAGGTTTAAAACGTGTTGCTGCCTTGATGCCTAAAATCGTTTGTTTGTGTTGCCGCGACAACATTATCTTAGAAGATTGTACTATTCGAACGTTTGACATTCTAGAATTCATAAGTTTATAATGCATATATACGTTGTTGTTAACATTTTTTTTGTTTTTCAATTACATTTTGATTTGAGTCGATCTTAAAAATAGTTGACAAAAGTAAAGAAAAAAGAATATCAATTGGGAGTTATGATGATAGTAGTGTTCTTGTTGAAAGTACCAATTGTCTTCCTTCAAGTTGAGGATCATCAATACCTTCAATTTCAACATCTTGTAATGATGCACGGTTATTGATGCATGTGCAAAGGAGAGAATCATAGGTGGAGGTAATATAAATTTTATATATAAATTTATATCATGAGTTTTACATGGTCTTATCCTAGAGTGAAGGCTTATCTTTTGAAATTATGAAAGCATGGTATAAGAGCATGCTCGAATATGAATGAGGCTTTGTGAAGACAATTGTTTAAAAAGCAAGAGGATTATAGAAAGAAGAACGAAAGGAGTGAAAATTGAACAAACATTCCATTATTTGATTGGTATAAAGAAGATGTAGAAAAGAAAAGAAAGAGAATGCAAAGTGATTTCAATAAAGGTTTTAGAGGGGAAGGGAAGAGATATATAAAAACATTAGAAGATTTTTCTTATAAAGTTCACTTTACATAGCAAGAAATCTATATTGAAAAGATCTTGTCACTTCGTTGGCTAATTGTAATTTGAATGATATGCTCCTCTAAGTTTTGAAAAATTGTGAATCATGGTTCTTAAAGAAGAAAAATCTAATATTGAAAGGCTTTTAGAACATAATAAGTTTTCATGAGAAACCAATGGTGATTCTGTTGTTTTCGATAGATGGAATGATATTAAAAGGTGTCTACTTATCAATTTTATTGCTTATTCAATTAGTGGTTTTATGTTTTTTAAGTTTGTTGATGCATCTCGATAAATAAAAACTATAGGGTATTTAAAAGATTTGTTCGTAGAAGTTATTAAGAGTGTAACTAATAATATTTAATTGTATAAGTATAGGAATAAGTTTAGAAGGTGATTATCCACACATGTTTTGGACTAACAATTTAAATTTAACTCTTTCTCATATATATGTCATCAGAAGATAAAGATAATGCTCGTGCATATAAACTGTCTTCATAGATCGAAGATATGGCAACATATTGTATAAAGATAGGAAATTTTATAATAAATGACCATTTGATTATAGTCATATTCAATAGACATTCTGATTTAAAGTTGTTGAAGGTTGTAAAGACATGTTTTGTTTCTTTGATTGTAATAGTAAAAAGATTCAAGACAATCAAGACATCATTGGTTCATATGGTTACTGATTCGAGTTGGTATTTATACCGTGATAACAATGTTAAAAATCAAGCTAGGGCCCAAGCAAGAAAGGTTATTATTCTTAATAATTTATGGTGAGACAAGGTATGATATTTTCTTTAATTCAGAGTCTATTTGGGAGATGTTAAGTTGATAAAGATGAACTAATGTTCCATAAAGTTTATGAAATGTGGGACACCATGATTAAAAAAGTTTAAGTAAATAATTTTGAAGCATGAGGGAAAAGAATAATATGAGACATATCGTTTTATGATCATATTCATTCTATATTAATTTTAAGATGGGACAAAAACAACACTCCTTTGCATTGTTTAGCATATTTTTTAAATCCAAGATATTATGGGAAGAAATGGTTGAAAGCAGTGGGCGTACTCCTAATCAAGATCCGAAAATATCAAAAAATAGGCAAATGTATTTGGAAAGGATTTATCATAACTCATAATTAAGGAAGTAAATTCTGAATATGAAAAGTTTTCTTATGCCAAACTTATTCACTAGAAACACTAGAAGCAAGGGATTATCAAGATCCACTAGATTGGTAGGCATGTTATGGATTTGAGATGTCTCTTCTTCCAAAGCTTACATCAAAATTATTATCTCAACCTATAATTTCATCTTGTAGTAAAAGTAATTGGAGTATATATTCTCAAATTCACAATATCAAAAGGAACAATCTCTAAGTAGTCATGTTGAAGACTTGGTTTATGCCCATTCAAATCTAAGATTAGTTTCACAATCTAATATTGAGTAAAGGTAACTAATTACTAAGTAAAATATTGCTTTCAAAATTGTTTTTTTATTAATCATGGTGATTATGTTTGATCTTTTTATTGTTATTTATTTGAATATATTGGAGTAAAAGAGTATCAAAATATGAGGATGTAAATCCGAACGAATATAATTTAGATGACAATCAAGATTTGCATACTCTTAACATGTAACTCACTTATCCGATGGTCCGTTCAATTGATAACATTATTGATAATGAAGATCTATGATTTCTCAGGTAAAGTTCATTTTATTTATCAAACATTCAGATTTTCTTTTGATTGTTTTATGTATTAATACTCTTGTCTTGACTTATGTTTACAAATACAATTATGATAGAATTAGTACTTGTTTTGTTTTAACATAAAGTTGTGTAGTTACTATTGACATACACATATTTTAATTGATATCTCACTTGCTCTAATTTGAATATTATATATAATATTATATACTTGAGTGATCTGCATTGCTCCAGCGCTGATTCCGAGGTTCTGATAGTAGGGACAATGTCCTTGTCCAGTGAGACCTAACATACATGGAAATGGTTCATTCATAAGGCTTGTTTACTCGATAAGTATTGCCCTTGCGTTATCCGGGTAAAAGCCTTTTAAAGGTCTCATCGACAACGGAGAATATTGAATACATATTCTATTATTTTCTGGAGACGTTTACCAATAAAACATGCACTTGAATCACTTTCCTTGCTTGCAAGAGGCAATGGGGTCTGAACTCGGAGCTCCATCTTCTTTCCTTATTCTGAGATTTTTATGCAGGGCAGAGATGTTATAATAAAATCTCCTTTTGCTTCTTTGCCTCTCATTTTCCCAGAGTGGAAGGGAAATGGAGGTCACATCTCTTCTGGAGATGAACTTCTTTTTCTCACATGTTGCTGCTTGCTACTCGAGCATGTGTGAGCTAATTTTGTTTTGGATATATTTGTATTATTTCATTTGTACATAACCAGGTGCATAAACCATATAATGAAGAAAACACAGACGTGCTTGTTTCTCTCTTGGTATAATTAAATTTCCTCTTTTCTGAACAGTCGATTTCGTTCTGTTTTTGTGTTGTTTAATTGGTGATTGGCCGAATGAAATAATCAAATACTTTTGCAATTAATGTATGTTTTTATTGCTCTTAGTTATAAATTACGGTATCTGATTTATATGAAAGATCAAACTTAAGGATCTTACTGTGGTTCTGGTGATTTAGGGGCTTTGCTATCTCGTCTTGCAGTTCTGGTGATTTCTCATCAGCCTTACCTTTAGTTTGAGTTGGGTATATTCGCAATTTATGTCATGCAATAATGTAACCATCTGATAAACAGCTGTTGGCGATCCATTTGCGCTGCATCTATATGCTTGCATGCACATATATTGACGTGCACAATCTTTCTTTTCTATTTTATGAAGACATTCAACCTTGATGCAGATAGAAGATGTTAGTTTTGTGGAAAGCAGTCCTAGGGTGGAAAAACGGCAAGCTTTCATGGTAGTCAGGCATGCGAAGTTTGGCCCTTCAAAGAGCAAATCTGTGCTAAAGGCCGCCAAGGTTATGAAAGCATCAACAAATGAATCTCCATCACCAATGACTGATGGCATCAACTCCCCATGCCTGATATAGAAGTAGAATCAGAATCTGAGCCTGAGTTGGAATCTGAAAATTTCAGTCTTGCTGATGATGATGATGAGGAACTTTCTGCAGACACAGAAGCAGCGAGCTCAGATATCGATGATAGAGTTCTTCGATCAGATTTTAGTTTGCAGCATGATTCAGAGACACCTTTCGACTTTCAAACTGTTGGTGCTATTGGTGCAAAAACAGATTCGTATGTAGAGGAGACAGCTGCGAGCATTCAGGAAGTGGATCCCGATACAAATTTGTTGTCTAATGGTATAGAGAATGACTCTGTGCCAGGAGCAGTTGACGGAAACATGGTCGACGTTGGCAGTTTTAATTCTTCCAAAGCTCAAAATAACGACCCTCAAAAGCTTTTCAGAGGTGCACAGACCTTAGACATGTATAGAGCTAATGTCAATGACAAGCTTCTCGCTAATGAGGGTACTGGGAAAATGTCTCCGTCACCACTTTCAGATCCTGCGCTAGAATCTCTAAGGTCTGTGATCATAGAATCAAGAGAAACAAAAGATTTCATGGGCACGAAGCCAACTTTTAGTAGAACGTCACTTCACCAGAAACTCGATCTTTGGACGACAATCTTTTACTATTACTACAATTAAGCCTTTTTCCATACTAGTGGGGTCAATTACATGGATTCTTTGTTTTTTTTAGAATCCATATTAAGTCCGACAAAATTTTATGTTTGGTTGTCGGAAGCCTAACGCAATCCTTCTCATTTATATGGGCTTGAGAAAGGTGAGCATAACTTTTGGACGACAATCTTTTGAATAAAGAAAATGAATTAAGGGGAGATTGCCGCAGGTGAAACCAGCGATGGAATTCAATGGTCGCTTGGGGTCTACTGACTTTCAACATAACATGCCAACAACTAGAAGGCCCATGCAGGCCGTACCAAACATGAAGCATCGAATAGAGCAGCTCACAGGAGAGAGAGTAGTAGAAGTGATCCTCCAGACGCTAAGCAGTGTGAACCTCTGAGACACATGACAACATTTAGAAGGTCCACGCAGGCCGTACCAAACATGACTAGACCAACCGAAGCATCGGATGGTGCAGCTCCCAGGAGAGAGAGAGTGGTAGAAGTGATCCGCCAGACACGAAGCAGGGTGAAGCTCTTGGTTCATCTGCTCCAAAGGCTGGCTATGGCATTTTCAGCAAATCCACGAGGCAAGCATTTGTAGACGGGTCTAGCTCAAGGCCTGATTCAAATGGTACCAACATTAACCGGTACAAGTCCAGACCAGAAGCTCAACGCTCACTTCAAGGTAACCCGGTAAAAGCTACACGAGAGTGGGGAACTTTCAGCAGGGATCCCACGAATCAGCAGAGGAAAAATGCAGATAATTGAGTAAAGCATCAATAGGTATCAAATAGCAAACTGTTGAGTGGCTGCCCTCCATCCATACAACCAAACTTATAAATGTTTGTATTGGAGGGATAGTGCTTCCTCGTATTTACTGCATATCAGTTCCTTGGCAAGCACAGCTTGGTTCTTATTTATTCTAATTTTTGTCACATGCTAGCCTTATGAATCATAGGCTTCCAGAATATACAACTTACGACAACCTTCTAAAATTATTTATATTTTCTAGTGAAAACTAATTTCTTGGTGGTGCTTCACGGCACACAATCAAGAGAGAGAGAGGAGCAGATGCATTGTTCCCAATAACATTTTAGGTATTCACTGAAATGAAAGTTGATTTATTTGCGGGGACTGAAAATTATGATAGTGGAATGATAGGTCGTTCTCAAAAAAAATAGATAATTAGTATACAATGTATAAGGACTCTTTAACAGAAGCAGGTTTTATTTCGGTGTCACGTGATGGAGTACGAAGAGTATTAGAATCATATGTTGCTCAATTCGTTATCTTCTCCGAGCAATTGCTCCTGGTACTACCCTCTCTAATGCCAGCTTGCCATAACTTCGTGTCATGCAGCAACTACGTTGGCTTACCATGAAGAAGACTCGTCATAAAAGAAAAGGTTACCCTCTTTGATCATCCACAACTTCCGCTTTTGAACATCTTCCTCCCCATATGAACGGAAAAGCACCTGCTTAATCATCCCAGCTTTCTTTGCAGAAGTGTTGCTACTACGATTGTGGTGGGAACACGGAATCTTCTGTTTTATGAAAGAGTTAAACAATGTGTATTGGTCATCCAATTGTCCAGTCTCGGGAGCTGTTTTACACAACATACCTAAACAATGCCCCCCCCCCACCCCCTCTCTCTCTCCTTTGTTCCATAATGCTGGTCAGACCTAAAACCATGGGGATTATGTTGATATCCTTGTTCTCAAATGTGAAATGACTAGAATTTATTGCCAACACAAACAGCAATGGCTCACCTGCCTACGGGATTGACTCACAGGTTGAAAGTAATGAGTTTGATACCCGATCATGCATCTGGCTTCGGCCTCCTCATTGTACCGAAAAGAATTCATTGCCAAACCACAGCTATAGGGAACGTAACTTGAGTCTCACCTTAAGATGAGATTACCAGTAATCCGCACAGGAGCATGTTCCATCTTTAAAAAGATGGAACCGGTTTGTATCGCGAACAAATATTTCTCTGCTCTCAAATTTTGATATGAACTTAATAGCTGAATGGCAATCACCACAAATCCGCAGATTCTTGATGACTCGAAGAGGCGTTCCGGGCTGCGTGTTAAGAAGTCCGAGGGCCACAGCGAGTTTCTCACTGTGCCCGCAGAGGATGTGCTCCTTGTCCTGCTCCTCCACATCTTGCAGGACGAAGTTGGTGTCAGGGAGGTACCCTGCTTTTCTCATCTCATTGTTTAGTATTTCCACCTTTTCAATGAGTGCACTCATTTGGGGGTGTGATTTATCCCCTGCAAGCAGGGTGTGCACCTTATTGTTAATCTGAATCCAGCTTCCTCCAGGGTTCTTTTTCAAACCAATGTTTTTCATCATCTCTCTAACTCTGTCTACTCCAGCCCAATTGCCTACCCTGGCATAAATATTAGAAAGAAGAACATAGCTCCCAGCATTCCTCGGCTCCATCTCAAACAGATGCTCGGCTGCAATCTCACCTAAATTAACATTACAATGAACTCTGCATGAACTTAACAAAGCACCCCAAACACAAGCATCTGGCTTTGTTGGCATCTTCAGTATCAAGGAATATGCATCATCAAGTTTTCCGGCACGGCCGAGAAGGCTAACCATGCATGCATAATGCTCAATTTTAGGAGGGACACCGTGCTCCTTGGTCATGCTCTTAAAGTAGCGCCACCCTTCCTCTGTCAACCCTTTCTGGCTGCAAGCAGAAAGAACACAAGTGAAGCTTATTGAATCAGGTTTCTGACCACTTCTAAGCATTGACTCGAATAACTGCAAGGCATTCGTAGCCATGCCATGCATTCCATAGCCGCTGATAATAGTGTTCCAGGAGACAAGGTTCTTCATTGGCATCGAATCAAACACACGTTGTGCATCAGCTATCCTTCCACATTTTGCATACATATCAATAAGAGCACTACCAACATAAACGTCAGGAGCAAACAAACGTCTAAGCGAAAAGCAGTGAATTGCTCTCCCATGCTGCAACGCCGCTATGTTGGCACAAGCAGGCAACAAGCATGGAATTGTTACTGAATTCGGTTTAATTCCTGCACTCTGCATATCCCTGAAGAGCTCCATTGCTTCGAGATCCTTCCCATTCTGTGTACAACAGGCAACCATCGAAGTCCAAGAAATAACATTCAATTTCAGCCCCTGCTCTTCCATCTTTTTGAACATCAACAGTGCATCATCAACAAGTCCATTGCGCGAAAATCCGGCAACCAAAGCATTATACAGACCAACATCTTTGGTAGGCATTTCATCAAATACCCTGCGCATATCCTCAGTGAAGCCGCACTTCCCATACACATCAACAAGAGCACTAACTACACATACATCCCAATCCAAACCATGCTTAGTCACATAGGCATGAATCTGCTTGCCGACCATCATTCTATCCAGATCACCAACAGCAGGAAGAACACAAGAAACCGACGAACCATCCGGCTTAAATCCTTCACAGAAAATCCCCACAAACACCATAACGGCTTTTAAAAAGTAGCCATAATGTACGTGGCCGGAAATCAATCCATTCCACAAAACCACATTCGGCTCGAGTCCTGCATCTCTCATCTCCAACAAGAGCGATTCTGCCTCGTTAGCACGCCCAGCTCGGGCATACCCGGCAATCATGGCGCTCCAAGAAACCAAATTCCAAATAGGCATTTCATCAAACACTCGGCGAGCGTCTTCCAATTCATCACATTTCAGATACACGGCAATCAAAGAAGATCGAACAAACGCATCTGGACTGAAACCACGAACAACGACGAGATTATGTATCTGTCGACCGACGCCAAGCGCCAACAACGACGAACAGGATCTGATAGCAGATGGCAAGGCAAAGACGTCAGGAGGCAGGCCCGACGAGAGCGTGGCGGCGAAGACGCGAAGAGCGTCTTCGAAACGACGGTGGTGAGCATAGAGAGTAACAATTTGGTGAAGAAGAGGGAGCTCGTCGCAGGAGCCGAGTTTGCAGAGACAGGAGTGAGTTTGCTGGATGTGCGAAAGAGAGGAAGAAGGGGTTAGCCATTGAAGGATGGGGAATTGTGAGAAGCTGCAGGAAGCATGTAAGAGGACGAGAGGAAGATGGTGATGACGGGAGGAGACAAGCAATGTTTGCTTCCCGATTGAGTGCATGATATCACAAGGAAATCGTGCAATGTGAGTTATTCTGGTTCATGATTCGTTAGTTTCCCGTAGTTTCAGGTTCTTGGTTGCCCGGAATTGATCTTCATACGAGCCGTACGATCTTCGCCCTTGCATGCACGCTCTCACTTTCTGTCCTTGTCTAAAAGGATAGGAACAAGGCAGATGCCTGTTTTGTTGCCATTTTGATGACCGGATAATCCTTTCCAATCACTTATGCTCGAACTGCTTTGGTGCCATCTTCTGTGGGACTCGTGCAATACAGTGGTGTTGATGTCGTTCTGTAAGCTTTTATATATTCACAATCACAAATGATCAGAATTTTTAGGAAATCTGAAATTCTTAGCACAGAAACGTGACAGTAGTTTGTCGACAACTTACTGATAAAAAGAACTTATCTTCCGTTCCACATATAGATATGCAACTCCAAAGAAAAAAGGTTGCATTTAATAGTAATTACTTAGTAACAGATTAATCTACACACTAGCACAAGAGCAATAGCTCACCTGGCTAGGTGGTCGGCTTACAAGTTAAAGGTCATGAGTTTGTTACCTGGGTTGTGTTTTAAGATGGGATTTTACTGTGACATACTACATCTCTTCTTGTGTCTCTTAAGATTGGGTTTTTCTGTGACATAAATGCAGTTCCATTTAGAAAAAAATCAATGAGGTGCCTGATAGGTAATAAAATCTTGTTTATAGGATTGCTTTTATTTGGAAAGCTTGAAAAGATGCATATATGAAAGCACAAGCACTTGAAGAAAGACTTGATTAGTAATGTGTAATACCATTCTGAGTTAATTCCTCGTTAGGATGGTTTCATCCTCGGTGCATCGGTCTCTGACCATGCCGGGTCCTTCCCACAACACAGTTCAATCACTCTTCAAGTGGTGGCCAACATTGGGCTCATGTACGTCTTCTTGGTGGGATTGGAGATGGATTTGAACGTAAGATATCACGGAAAAGAGCACAGTTGGTAGCTATAGCAGGGATGATTCTCCCTTTCAAAATTGGTGCCACAGCACTGTGAGTAGCCCGGAGCGGTGTAGTAGGTGTGCAGGCGGGTAGCTTTTAGGGGAGGAAACAGGGGACCCGGAACGACGCCGATCTGCACATCATTGCCTGCCTTCACAGCCCGGCCACTGTCCCGGCCATCATCTCCCTATTGGACCTCACTCACGTCCTCGGGAGGTCACCCATCTCGGTACGTACTGCACCTCATGGAGCTCACCGACCGTGCGTCGGCCATGCATATCATCCACAACGTCCAGAAGGTCAGTCGGCTGGCCTTCTGGAACCGAGGCTCTCTCTGTCGCCATGAGAATGCTCCATCATGGTTCGGTCATGCTCACCGTGCTTTATTTTGTTGCTGGCAATCATGTCCCGGACGTCAGACCCATCCGGCCTACCGACATTGAATCCAAAGAGTTCAGCCTGCTAACTGTTGTTAGTGACAATGGCCGGAGCAAGCTTGTCATGGATGACAATGCTGTTACTTATAGAGAAGTAGTTGTTAACAATGGCGAAGAGACGGTCGTCGTGATCCATGAGATCTATCAGAGCCATGACCTGTTCACAGTGGGGAAGGGTCAGGAGAACCAGGGTGCACCATGGGCTCTAGGATTGACAGATTGGAGTGAGTGCCCTGAGTTGGGGGGTCGGAGACCTGTTGGCATCTTCAGATTTCTCTTTAACCATGTCAGTTTTGGTCATGCAGCAGTATGTTGGGTGTGTTATGCTCAGGAGGTCCAAGAATAAATTGGGCTGAACCTAGGTGCAATATCAATTGGAAGATGATGAAAAGCTACTTCACGAATCCACGCCGGCCGGGTCTAGTAGGTATAGCCAATTCATGAGGAGATTGTGTATGGAAGACAATACTACTAGGCTCGATGAGTCACCATGCCAGTTCAATTTTTACTTGGTGAGGCTGGCAAGTAACACTTTCTTCTGGTTCAGGTTGTTGATCTGCACACTGTTTCCTTGTATATCATCTACCAAGACACCCTGCACGCCAAGATAACAAGTTGGGATAAGAACCCGGAAGCTTTTAGCCTTTGTTTTCTTTTCTGTTATTTTCCCGTCGTTGAGAATCCAATTGGATCAAGATTGACAAAAAGAGTAAATCTTGCATCAATCATGAAAGGCGATCTTTGTCATGGAAAATTTTGCAGCTAGGAATAAAATGCAAGAATTTCTTTCCTCGCCTTGAGTGAGTTAGCATAGTCGAGAGTAGCTGCAAGAATTTTGCAGCTAGACCAGCAGTTGCAAACTTACATACAGTGTACAATCGAAAGATAAAAGGTAGGAGCATTCTATGCACCACATTACTTTATCAATTAAAAATTCATCAACTATTCATAATATTCTATCTGGTGATTTTTGAAGTTGTTTAAATTAATCTGTCACTTTCTATTGAGACATCAGATACAAGTGAATAAGGAAAAATCTATAACGTTCATTGTTCCACAATTTTTGCTTCTGTATAACCAGAGCAAACTCTAAAACTATCGATCGGAAGCCTCTCTGCAAAAAGATGATTTTTGTATGAGATTCATATCAAGAATAATGCAATCTAGTATTATTTCCTTTGATCATTGGCTCTCTTTGCGCTTAGTGAGATGGTTTTCTGCCGTCATGGGAGGCCTAGCAAAACTAGTTGTACCGTTCAAAATCGATGGTTGTCCCACTGCATGCTTGTTGGTACTCCCTATAAACCGCTGAACCTGAGCTGTGAACGCATCTTCGCTCAACATTTCTCCACTGTACTGCTGCACCACCAAGACCGACACCGACGTGAAATCCGGCGACGCCAAGAGATCTCCGATCGGCCCAAGTTCCGGGCACTCAGTCCAATCTGTCAGTCCGGAGACCACCGGCGACTCCCACAGCCATTTATTCCTCCCCACAATGAACAAATCGTGCTTTCGGTCGATGGATCGGATCGCATTCACGGTCTCGTCGCCATCACATACGACAACTTCATCATACATTACTGAATTGTCGCCGACGGTCCGCAATCTGAAGTCTTTGATGAACTCCTTATCTGTCTCTTTCTCCTTATCATCATGTAGCATAGAAGTCGAGGTCTGATCACTTTCCTCTTGTTGGTGCAAGTTGGCTGGCAATGGCGATGCCACCGGAACCTTTGGCCAGTCGCCAATTACAAATCTTAGCAGAGTGAGGCTTATACCTTCATGCTTCGCCATCCTGGCGGCGTAACATAGTGCCTCTCTATCATCTGGGCCACCGAAAAATAGTACTGCAATTTGGTGAGATATATGAATAGATGAAATTCCAGTGGTTCCACTGAGTCCTCTATCAACCAGAACTCCTACTGAACACGGTGCGGCATTGAAAACGTTCTGGTTGACACCGCGGATGGCGGTTATAGCCACTTCATTGTGTGTTAAAGAGGTAGGAAGCTTGTGGAAAGGAAGGTGAACGAGTGCAATTCTCTTTTCCTCGGCTACAGTACATATATCTTCATGCATTGTTGAGTAAGGAGAAATGGACGTCAGGGCCTGGATTTGGACGCCGGAGGCCTCCTGAAAGTCTTCGAAGGCGGCAATAATGCGGTCATTGTCGTGCTGAGGCTTCCGGCGGTTGTGGCGCGAATCCATCTTGGCGCGGAGGTTGTGGACTATGAGCATGGAGGCACGGTCAATGAGCTCGGCCAGGCGCAAGGGGAGACCGCTTCGACGCGCTCGAGGCCTCTAACAGGTTTATCACGGTCGGCACTGTCTGTAGGCTGTGGACGCAGGCAAGTATACGAAGCTCGGATTCGACCTTGGCCCGCTGCACAGTGCGGTGTTTATAGGGTATGACCGGCGCTGCGCGGCGGCGGAGGAGGCTGATGCTGGGTGAGACCATCATTGTCATTAACACTGACAGAGCCACCATGATGGAGAAGGACTGTGATTATTATCTGTAGGAGATGAACAGGAAAGAGCAGTTCAGATTATCTATAAAGCACAGAAAGATCCACCTGACCCCATGATCAGGGCTAATATATCAAACCCAGGCTTGTGCTAGTCAAACTTTGTCTTATCCATTGTCTTATCTTGAAAATTATCCTCAAAGTGGTTTTCAAAATAGTCGAACTCGTCAAACTTGACTGCTCAAACTCATCTAGGCTAAACTGGAGCTTGTTTACGTACTAAATGAGCCAAGGCTGAACACAGTTTCAAGTTTATCAATCGAGCCATGTCTGAACATGCCCCTTTAACTGGAGACTGGAGTTACATTCAGAACTTAATACAATTAAAACTCAAGATAGTACTTGAATTAAGCCAACAGTCAATCGATTTATATGCGGATCTTCATACTCTCATTTGCACTTCATGTGAACGAGATTATTGATCAGGCTCGAACATGACTTGGTGTGATCTACAATCCAACTCCAGCAATACTAAATAGAGTCTGAAAGTGGTACAGTTGTTGCTTTCTTATACTAAGCCTTTTCCCACACTAATTGCAAATTGACATGCTAGGGTAAAATGCAAATTGGATCCCAAAATGCATATTTAGTTTGAGGCCATTGGCGAGGAGACCATGTATGATGTCTGGGAGGCTGACAATCAGCTCGGGTTCGGCGGCCACAAGTCCAGATCCCATAACTCCCACAAGTATTAGACAAACATACAACTCATTCACTGCTTCCCCTTCCGGAGTCTGCCGTATAATCCACCAGATCGCCGGCCGAACGATGTAAACCATGGCTAGGACAAAGGCTATCCCTGCCAACAGTGAAATTGTTAGAAGGCTAAACGAATTATATATATATGGAGAGAGAGAGCCTAATGTGGAGGCCCATCCTTGATAATCTTAACTATTTAAGTACACCTATAAAAGTACTTTTTTACTTTTAAACAGAGTCATCCTGGAGATGAATGGTTAGAATTTGCAGTCACGTAGCAAGACATTTTCTATATACATATATATATATATATATATATATATATATATATATATATATATATATATATATATATATATATATATATATATATATATATATATACATGCAAACTCTCTCACACACATATAATATATATATAAGGTGAGTCTAATATGCTTTTCATATTATATAAATATCATATCCTCAAAAATCTCAATCATACCATTATTAAGATAAAACAAATAATATACATGAAAATGATTGAGATTTATAAGAATATGACAAGCATAATAGAATCTCTCTTTCTATTTTTCTCTCTTCCTATATATACATACATATACACATATATGTATATATTCATATATAAATACATATATATATATATATAGTGAGAGAGAACTTGGTATAAGTTAGCATATTTAGGTGCAAGCAAATCCAAATAATTTTCATCCATCCATATTGTTTTGATTTCAATTAAAATTTGAATTTATAAAATAAAATGTGTATATAAATAAAGTAAACATACAATAATTATACATATACTTTTGTTTTTAAAATTTAAATTTTAATCATGCATCGTATCATATCATATCATATCATATATGATATAGACGGTTGAGAATTGTTTAGATTTTTTTAGTTCTTAACTATCCTAGCATATAACATTCTCTCCCTATATATATATATATATATAAATAAAAGAACGGAAAGAAATTGCATACCTTTTGAAACTACCCAGACAGCAGCAAAATTAGATGTATTATTTGAAGTCAGAACACCGGCTACAACAATCATCGTCCGCATAATGATATCGTTGACGACGGAGCCAGACAAAGCTAGCATACCAACGTCTGTGTGCACTAGCTTGTTGTGTTCAGTAATGAACTGCGCCAAGATGGGGAACGAACTGACAGAGACAACAATCCCACCAAGGAAAACTATAATTCCTCCCTCTGGGATCGGCTCTCCAACCGAACTCTGTATGACAAAGTATGTGGCAACCGTAGCGAGGAACGGCGGGATGATTCCGGCCAACGAGATCACGACCGACTTCCGGCCGACGCTCCTCAGCAAGGGTTTCAGGTCAAGTTGTATCCCTACAACAAAAAGCCAGTAGAGCAGGCCGATGCTGCAGAAGGTCTCGAAGAGGCCCGTGCCCACCTTGGGGAAGACTTTCTCAGTTAAGATCAAAGACATCTTGAATCACAATTCTTTCTCCTTTTTTTTTATTCAAATCTTGAATTAAAGTTCATTATAAGAAAAAAAGATTTAGCAATAGTAAGTTGCAAAAATGCTCCTTTTCCTGTGTAGAAAGCAGTTGCTAAAACCATAACGTTGTCACCAAATAGCAATATCTTCAACAGGATGATAATATCACAACAATCTATAGATCTTGCAACCTTTAGTACATGCATAATTTGAGAAAAATAAGAAATACTTTTATTACACTTATGCCCTTAAAAGTGTAGGATGTGACATTGACATAGGTTGCATATCACATCTCTCCTTATATATATTCATGAATCTCTCTCTTAATATGTATATATAATATATAACCAAATCTCTCTCTTTCTCTCTCTCTATATATAAAGAGAGAGATGTCAATAAGGGTTGAGTCGGGCCACATTCTATATGGGCCTCTAAAATGCTGTTCCTGCTGAGACCTTGCAGGGTCAGGTCGGACCAGCCGACAAGGCCAAGCTCATATATATATATCTATATATATATATATATATATATATATATATATATATATATATATATATATATATATATATATATATATATATATATATATATATATAACATCTGGACCTGTGGGCCAACTTGGCTCAGCCCGCATCGGCCTCCAGGACCACCGGGCAAGGTCATTGGATCCTGCTCCATAAATGAGCCTCCAATTGCTTTGATCCTACATTCTTGTAGGATAGGACTAGGCTCATTTTGATTTCTCTCTCTTCATATATATGTTCTCTCTCTTTATATAGATATATATAGATAGGGAGAGAATCTGTAACGGCGTTTGCTTGGTGCAGAACGTGTGTTATATGCATACTACCATTAATTTCATAAATAACGTTCAAAGATATTTTAAAATATATCTATGCTTTTGACAATGACCTAAAAAGAGCACCTATAAGGATTCTTATTCTACCTTGAAATTAGAGTTACTTAATTAAGCACTTTTAGGTCTGTAGCTGAAAAAGATTGGTTCCAGTATTTCCAAAACTTGAAACTGTAATGGAATCACCTTAGAGTCATATATATATATATAATTAAAGCCGCGGATTACTTAAAGTGACAAAGGATCAATGTGTTCAAATAAACCTGTTTTTAACACTGACACGATCTGATAATGCCCTCTGACATGAAATTTCTTGTAATATATACATTGGTTGTTCATGTCAGCAAGTATTAAATCTAATCCATGTTAGCCACTTCATGTTGTTTGAACATGATGTTTTGTCCGGAATGACCCACCCGAACCAAACCCTGGCAAGTCATCCAAAACCAGGACCGAAAAACCCAAACCAAAAATAAATTGAATTTGTGGGGTTCTCTATTCGGTCAGGAGTGTTTGATTATGAGGCTGGACTATGAAACTGAAATTATACAGTTCACCGCCGGTATTATAATCGAGTAAAAAGTTGTGATTCATATTTGAATTGTGTTTGAAGCTCGCGTTTGATTGCGAAGGGAATTAAAATTGTAATTCTAGTTCTAGAGTCCCATCACCATGCCTTGAACAACTTCTTAAGGTTCGTTTATCCCTAGATTCAGATCATGAACCATAATTATAACTGTCTCAGATTCTGATTTACCCCGAACCGGATATGTATGTGCTTACTAATATTTAGAGGTGAATTTACCTACATATAGTACTGAGTTAAGTTTTATGAAAATAAATAAAAGTGAAACAAAGCAAGCACATTTTTCAGAGGCAAGTTTGTTGCGCAACCACTGCAAAATATTAGCAGTAAAAAGTTATGGATACATTAAACATATATCGAGAACCAGTATTCTAGGACTTCCTTATTAGCTAATTTCATTAATTATATTTTTATAACGTTATATATTTGTTTAATTGTTTCAATTACAAACCTAAAAAACAGAAATAATTAATCATAAGAAATTCATCACTTTCTCCCTTCATTGACGCTATCAACTACGGAAATTTGAATAAAAAAATACTTTATATTTGACACTTTATGTTTTATGGCATTAACTTCCATCTTTGAACTATTGTGATGAGATTTAGACTCTCTCTCTATATAAATCGATAGACTTTTTTTACATATATATTCTCTTATATATATATATATATGTATAAAGAGAGAGAAATTGGTTTAAAATTTAAATTACAAAAATAAAAAAAATATCTTTATACTTTTATAGGTATAATGCCAAAATAAATGCACTCGATACTATTTAAATTTGACTAAAAGACAACTATTGATCTTAAAAAGTCGAGCTACTAAAATCATGACAATGTTCTCTCTCTATATATATAAGAAAGAGAATGAGAGATGAAAGTGGGGTTAGTGAATATATTCCATATATGAGCCTCCGGTACCATTTGAAATCACATTTGAACCGTACGATGCAAACCAATGGGGTCCGGATTGAGGTGCATAACTCGAGGGGAAAGAGACAACTCAACCTTTTACAAAGGAATCCTATTCGCGATAATCCAAATTCAATCACTAAACAAAATCAAACAAATATTATATTTGCCCATGTCTAAATTATTAAATAGTATAATATTCAACTTAGAAGATAAAGATTGGCGCACCATGAACAAGTACACAAAGAAAAAAATACAATAAATATTTATTTCGAAAAAATCGAGAGAAAATCAGAGGAAGCAAGAATAGCGGCTTGGCGCTTTGGGTATAAAGGGGGCGGGGAGAAAATTAGGCTTTTAGGGCGGAAGAGCGGAAAAGAGCCGTTCTAGGGCTGCAAAGAAGAGATAAAAAGGTATGCCTTCGCTTTAGTTCCTGATTATCATCACAGATATCTCGATTTGCTTCCTTTCTGGTTGAGATTTTTGTGATTTTGTTCTGGTATCTGATTTTTAAGGGGTTTTCACTTTGGGTTTGTGGATTTTTGCTGTTGTAGGAAGATGGATCGGTACCAGAGGGTGGAGAAGCCACGACCAGAGACGCCGATAAACGAGAACGAAATCAGAATCACCACACAAGGGAGAATGCGGAGCTATATCACATACGCGACGAGTTTGCTTCAAGTAAGAGTTCTCGCTGGACTTTTGGTTGGTTGGAGTTTGATGTTTTGTTCGTGTACCCCCCGGGAGACAATCATTGTTTGTTGGGTGAACTTTGTTGCCGAACTTAAGATAGTGAAATACGTAATTTTCTTGAATTGGTATTTCACTGTTACGAGTTCGATCCATCTTTAAATGTTCTCTTTGTTGTCGGTTTTGGATTTGATGCTGCTTATGTGTTTTTAACCCCTTTTCTTGTCTTGGTATCTTCGTATTCTGTTTGAAACCATACTTACATGAGAAAAGATTTTTCTTGAATTTCTAGTGTAGGAAAATACGAAATTTGTCTTTCCTGGTTATTATTTGTTTGATCACAGCAACAACAGACGGCTGCCTAATGCACGGTTTCACAATATGGGGTCATCAACAAGACCCAAGTTCGAGCCGTTTCCCATAGTAAGTGTGTCTGCTACATGGATTCATGGTCGCCATTGTGATCCATTTCCCCATCCCTTCTTTATCTACAAAAGAACAAGTTCTGTGTAATTTGGTCCTTGTTAACACTTTTAGGCGGTATGGGGTCATCATGGAGATCTCAATGCGGCTATCATATTTTGATCTTCTCATCTAGCATCGAATTTGACTTGTTTGATATTGGCTGAATGGAGGGAATTAGCTTGCGTGATTAAAAAAGATGGAAGTTAAAAGATGAACCAAGATTTTCTTTGGCTTGTCGTCTGAATTTAGAGTTGTTTGATTGTGGTTGGACATATGCTGGGGAATGGCATGCAATTACCACCCTCTTTTCTGTAAAAGAAAAGGCATGACCATTAAACTTTATATTTCTTTCCTTTTCCCAGCCTCCTTGACTCCATCACAAAGAGTTTAAAAATCAAACCGTAAGGGCTATCAAATGTCAGCATCAATTTCCTAATACAAATTTGCAGATCCTATGGTCAACATTGGTTAAAAACTTAGATGTCTCTAAAGTTCCAACTGTTTATGTGACTTGATTTTTTAGAATGTGTATCATGAGTTATTGAGGCTGCCTGGTAAAACTTTTTCACATTTTCGAAGACAATTTTGTTTATTGGCGTCCTTTACCTGCTGTGGACAAATATCGATTTGACTAGTATAATTGGAATTTGGGGCCCATAAATTAGGAAAACTTGGGATCATTTTTCTCTTGACTTTTGTTTCTCTGGAGTTTTAAAATGATTTGTGCTTCATGTTGTTACCCAAGTTTGGGGCCAGGTCAATATGGGTACTGATATGATGTTTACTGATTCATCTAAACTTAGGGCTGGATTCACTGCTTTTAAGAGGACCCTAGGATACCCCCAATGATTTTAGGAGTGTTCTTCCCAGAAGGGTCATCAAATCAACCATCCTCTTGGTTCTCTCAACCAACTTTTTGATAGTTTTGTCCTTGGTTTTGCTAGAATCTATATTCGTGCCAGTAAATTTCCATCTTACAGAAATTACATGTTGATATTTATGAAGATTTTTTAGGATCGTTGTCACTGCAGGACCATGTTGATGCTTTAGCATTTTGGCATGGGGTGAGATGGATGTTGAACTTGACAGAATTTATCCATTTTATGATCTAGCTATGTTTTTTATGTTATAGTTGTTAATCAACTACATTCTTAATTTGCCATTTGTGGTATACAAACAACAACAACAACAACTAAGCCTTTTCCCATACTAGACAGGGTCGGCTACATGGATTCTTTGTTTCCACTGATCCCTATCATGTGCCATGTTAGCAGTTAACTCACAATAAGCTAGATCATTCTTTATTGTTTCTTTCCAACACTTTTGTGGTCGTCCTCTACCTCTTTCAATACTTTCAATTGTTTGATAGCCATTCACATGGATATTTCAAAGGATCACATTACTTTCCTTGTTTATTCATTTTTGTGAAGTTTAATTTGTCTGAAGGAATGCTTTCTCATTCTTATGTCTAATGTTCTTCATGGATTGCCTAATGTTTGGCTATTGTTATTCTGAACATCTTCCATTCAAGCTTATGTTAGTAGATTTTCTCATTTTCTTTTCACTTCCATCACCTGGTATTGGCACTGTTTGTTTGTAATCATTCTACTTAAGCCACACTGTTTGGTGTCTATTTTGATATGCATCATTGAATCCCTTATGACCCTTTTTCCTACAGGAGAAAGGATCAGATGAGATTGTCCTTAAGGCCATGGGAAGAGCCATCAACAAGACTGTCATGATTGTGGAGCTAATTAAGGTAAATTACTATGTTGATATGTGATAAAATATTCTTGTAGTCATGGTGGAATGTTGTCATGATCTGTTTAATTGGTTTGATGTGAATATATAATAATTCTTCCTTCTTTCCTTTCACAGAGAAGGATTGTTGGTCTTCATCAAAATACATCAATTGGATCAACTGATATAACTGATACATGGGAGCCGTTAGAAGAAGGCCTTCTTACGTAAGTGTGCTACGATCTCCATGTTTTCTTTTAATTGGTGATGGGGCTTGGTTTAGGGGGGCTCATAGGGTGATGGGTTGCAAATCTCAGTGTCTAAGATTCACAAAATGTTCCTTTTGATATTGCTGGGGTTAGTGTTGCCTTGGAGTAGATTTCAGGCAGCCAGTTTGAGTAAACATGGCCAGTTTGTAACCGGCTCAGCAGTTCCAACCAGAACCAACTGAGCCAAGAACTGGAGCTGGGGACCACCTGGTTTGGTTTCAGTTTCACATCTCATAGAGCAAGAACTTGCCCGGAACCGAAACTGATGGCTCCAAACTGCTGGTTACAGAATTGTTTTTTTATTTTTTTAAATATTATTTTTAATGTTTTTCTCGGTTCCGAGCAGTTTAGGCTCAAACTGGGGCTGGGGCCGGTCAGGTCGAGTTTGAGGATGCTGCTTGGTGAATAGTGCGTGCTCATGTGGCTCCTAGGTTGGTGGGTCGCAAACCTCTGTGTAAAGATATTCCTTGTTGTTGGGGTTACTTCTCTACTAGAGTAGATTTGTGGAGCCTGCGCCATGCACTACTTGCATTCGCAAGTTCACTTATTCATCTTTACCTATATTTCCTCTTGCCTCTTATTGAAAGTTCTCTTGTTTTCCCAGGTTGGAAACTACGCGACATGTCTCAATGATTACAATTGTTTTGTCAAAGAAAGAGCTGGATGAATCATCTGTGGGGTTAGTTCTTCTTTCACTTTACTTACTCCCTACTGGCTTATGGATCTGCGGATCCTGGTTTTATGTAGAAACTGGTTCTATCATCCTTTTCTTCTCATGGTCTATCAACTTTACACAAGTTCCTTGGCGAATATGATATGACCACCTAATCAATCTGTGTAAGAAACCTTGTTGTTTGCCTTTCTCTACCCCCTGAGACTGGAAACCAGAGCCTCAATGGTTTGCTTATGCAGCTGGCCATCTTTTTACTTGTTATTTTTTATGTCAATGATATGGTATCATGCTTGTTTGGTTGTTGTTTGAGTTTCGCTGTGATAATTGCTTGGTGGAGTTTGGTTTCCACTTTTTCTGATTCTAGTCTTATTATCGATTTATTGACACATTCCCTGTGTTTATATGCAGATATCAATCTCCTTTACCTGCGGAGCATGTCAAACCATGGAATGGTTTTGATTATGGAGCAGGTAGGGCAGTCTTTCTACTTCAAATGACCAAGATTCTTTACATACAAATCTCTTACAGCTCGTCATATTTTTAGAGGGTTCTGCTGGTCCAAGTGGCAGGGGCCGTGGGGGTCGTGGAAGGGGGAGAGGTAGAGGTATGTAACCTTGAAAGTGACAATTAGGGATTTTACCTCAAGGCATATGTTGATTAAGCTGTGGAATGCAGGAAACGGCAATGCTGGTGGCGAGTATGGAAATGGTGGATGGGATAGAGGCCAGGGCCAAGGATACAGCCGTGGTAGAGGGCGTGGCTTCCGTGGCCGTGGTAGAAGTTATGGTGGCCCATCAGATACCCATCAAGAATCCAGTGCCTACAATGACGAAGCACCGACCTACAATCGAGGTGGTACATCCTGTCAATCCTCTGCTAGTTTCTCTTCTAGAATTTCTCCAGTGTGTGTTTATGATGTCTGAGCTTTTGAACTGTTGTTTTAGGGCGTGGACGTGGCAGAGGCCGTGGGCGTGGAAGGGGTCGTGGGTTTAATGGAAATGCAGCTGTGGGCAATGTAGATGCCTAGTTGGTTTGATCGTCTATGAGTGCATGCATGCTCTGGTTTATGATTTTCATTGGATGCCTGCTCCTGAGTTCTTGTTCTTTAAATTTTTTTGTTATCCTTGACGTAAACGAGAGTCTGCTTTTGTTCTGGATAATAGCCATTTGGTCTTATGGCTTGCGTTCTTTTTAGGTGGGAAATTTGTAGTGTGTGTCACCGATTCGTCTGATTTATGTATAAACCCGTGTAGAATTAACTAGCTGAGCAGTACATTCTTTGATCGATTCTTTTTTCCTCTTTAATGTCATGATTTCCAATTTTGGTTGCTGGTTTGAGAATGAATTTCATCCATGAACCCACTAAAACGAAGCTTCTGCTGGCTGTGGATTCTTCTACTTGCCATTGATCTCGATCTCGATGTGTTGTAGATTTCCATATTTAAGGGTTCGATGTTTGATGCTGGCCATCGACTACCTAATGTAACCCTCCTTTCTCATCTGGCAGGGGCCATCGATGTCTGTATCCATCAAATGTAGTGAAAATATCGATGTTTTTATAGTAAAAATCTGACTATTTTCCTGTATGAGGTTTTCTGTCAGAAATTGATGATCATGCCGCCGGTTTTGGCAAAATCGTTGGCTGGGTAATGTATAATGATTCTCGGGTAGAAGTAGATGGGAAAAGAAAAAAAGAAGACCCCGTTAAATCGTTGGCTGGTATCGAAGTTGGAGCATTCTACTTAATGGTTTCCAAGTCGACCTTAGTAAAGAGAGCCTTCGGTGTGCAATGTACATGCCTATTATACAAGTATTTCTGTAGATTCAGATCAGAGTCAAATACAAGAACTTGCGTGCGAGAGAGAGAGAGAGAGAGAGAGAGAGGTCACCTTTCAGTATCTCAGAAGTGTTTCTACCCTCAAATCCTATGAATCTAGCTGAATAATTTCTTATGTTAGTAATTGACAGTATAATTCGGTATCCTCAGATAACACCAATGTTGCTTAATTGTTTCTCAGGCAAATGTTGGATTGGAAATCATCTTGCTGATTTAAATTTTTCTGCCCATACTCGAAGGTTATTACTGTTAATTATTTCAAGAGAAACATCTTAAGGCCCCATTGTGATGAATTAACTGTCTCACATTAAATGAGAGGATTATCAATTATCATCATTCTTTGCTGCTCTTAAAAGGGTCGATGCTGGCCTGCTCGATCAGTCAAGAGTTAACTGCTTGTAATTTTCTAAAAATAACTCTCATTCGTCTCTTCAGAAAAGCGACAAGTCTCTCTTGTCTCATGAATTTGTCCATACTGCTGCGTGTCCTCTCTAATATACTCTCTCTCTCTCTCTCTCTCACACACACACACAGAAGCACATAGTCACGGAGGTCTCTGAGGAGATTGTTATTGTGGGTGCCGGAATTGCAGGGCTTGCTACCGCCCTAGGACTGCACATGTAGGCACCATGATCATGGTAGTCTTGTACCAAAGCCAATACTTTTCCCATATGGATTGTTTGTCCGACTGAGTTTTACGTTGGTCATCGACTACCTAACACAATCTTCTTTTCACATCCGGGCTTCGAACCGGCAACCATGGAGTTTATTCTAGTCATGTGAGACTGAGTAATTTGGTGCAGAATTGGAGTGAAGCATAATTCTGGAATCTGCTGATAGCCTTAGGACAACCGGATTTGAGCTTACACTGGAGTATCGCCTGGAAGGCTTTGGATGCTCTTGGTATTGGAGATTTAATCAGCGAAAAGCAGGGAAAAATTGAAAGTGTCACTCTCCTCCTTCATTTTTCTTCTCTTCCAGTTCTCTGGGAAAACTTTTCCCAGATGGGTGCTTGGGATGCATGACTTATGGTCTTTTATGGATCGTTTATCAGAGAAATTTCTTCCAATTTGGCTTCCTATTTGCAGGTTGAAGGTCACTTCCATTGTGACGGGACTATCACAGATATGTCTGTTACCAGTATTGGAGATAAGTGAGAATTTATTTTGTGGTTGTTCTTTTGTATCTTAGGAGTGTGTCGTATCATTCCATTTTTGATAAAGTCATAAACTTTGATGCAAATAACTTGATATTTCTGCAGCCATAATCTTGAAGTTCGTTGCGTGTGGAGAAAGTCTCAGAGACGATCACGAACGATCTGCCGCAAGGCACCATAAGGTTTGGATCCAAGGTGGTAACCATAGATCAAGATGGGAAAGAATATATGATTCATCTGGCTGATGGAACTCTTGTTAGAGGTAAGGTAAAGTTGAATTCCCTCAACATAAAATTCGATCATGTTCATCCATAGTTTTGGTGTGATACGAGTGATTTAATTTTTTAAAAGACTTTAAAAAGTATGAAGATATTGTTATTACACTCCTACCATCCAAAAGTACGGAGTGAGTATGAGTTAACAGGCAGGATCCGATCACTCCCCTGAAACTAATCTTATTTTCCACCATATCTTCAATAAAGGGGAAAAAAGCATAAAAAAAAAGATGTTGATACAGGCATCTGCTTGTTTTGGCGAAACTAATAGGGTGATAGGCATAAGTAGGTGTGCAATGGCTTAAACACGAGCGGGAGATGATACAACCTGAAAACAACATAGGGACATAATCTGACACTATTTATGAGGTGGGGATCTCTCGTTCCTTTTGGAGTCCCACACTAAACGGAACAGATTTGGGGTTAAAAATGAGGGTCGGTGACAAAGAAGCGAGAAAAATCTTCCCCCTTGCCCCCCTCTCACCCAATTCTTGGGTGACTCACGGGGATGACAGGCAGGGACTTCTACTCTCTGTTGCAACCTTAATCCCCGGCCTCGTCCTGCTCAATGAACATCCTTATTTACCATTGTGCCATCTTTAGGTATGATGAAACAACCACACTGTCTTTATCCCACACACCGTACCCGATTGTGTGTGTTTCCGTGTTTTCGCGCCATTGAATAAAAGGATTGCAATATTGTTGGTCTTGGTAGGATGTGATGCTGTGAATTCAGTTGTAGCAAAGTGGGTGGGACTTCAAAGGCCAGTCTTCGCAGGCAGATGCCTGCCATAAGAGGGTTAGTACATTTTCCTCAAGGTCATGGCTTCGAACACGCCTTTTGTCAGTTTTTCAGGGATGGCATTTGGTTCGGTTTTCTTCCTTGTGATGAAAATACGGTCTATTGGTTCTTCACACTTTCTGCAAAGCCTCAAGGTAACACTCATTTTCTTGACCTCAATCTAGAGCATGCTGGTGAAAGGGTGTAGACATACATACACATATTATATATATATATATATATATATATATATATATATATATATATATATATATATATATATATATATATATATAAAGAAAAACCGAATCCTAACCACCTGACATGTTCATTTATAACCATCCATTGCTGTTTGGTGCATAAGTATAATTTAAAAAATTAGATTCGTACTCTTAAAAAAATAATGATCCCATATGAGTGAACAACATCAAGGTAGACAAGATTTGATCACATTATATATACATACATACATATACATATATATATATATATATGTATATTAGAGTTATGTATGTATGAATGCGAGAGAGACTAACATCTTTGTTTTCGATAGTGCCACACGTTCATTTTTCAGAATTTCTTCTATAGGGAAGATTTAGTTTATAATCATTCACATGCAAATTTGTTGAGGATTTTCGTAGAAATGGTTATATATATATATATATATATATGTGTGTGTGTATCTGTGTGTACGCATGAACGCATGCATGAACATAACATTATTCACTTGCAACAATTTAGTGCATCATAATTCAATTGTCAGAAAAAGGACACCCATAACTTGTATGAGTCTCATTGGCTTCTATTGTTCTTTGTTGTTTGTTTCCGGATAAAACTCTATTCAAAGGGGAAGCCCTGAAGCTCAAGGAACTTGTGTTGAGAGGTATTATGAACGAGCCACAATGTGTAAGAGTGATGGAACACACTCAGTTGCACTCAATAGTCGTGTCAGCACTGAATTTCAGATCTCCATGGTCACTATTGTGGGGCAAAGGGATTCACAAGGGAAAGGTTTGCTTGGCTGGTGATGCAATGCACCCAATGACTCCTGACATTGGTCAAGGAGGTTGCTCTACTTTGGAAGATGCTGTTGTTCTTTCTAGATGCTTGGGTGAAGCCTTCGAGCGAAATGGAGCGAAAGGAAAGAAAAATCCATGGACCGACACCATAGTGCCCACCCCGACAGAATCGTGAGATCGTCCCATCAGGGTTGAAAAGGAATGAAGATTATGAAGAGTTGAAGATAAAGGAGGTGATAGAGAAGTATGTGAAGGCAAGGAGAAGGAGATGGTTTAGTCTAACTTTCACATCTTATTGGTCCAGCAAAACAGTAGAAGGTTTGCCACCTTCATGAGGGATAATTTTTTGTTGGGGATACTTGCTTTGATCTTGGTGGGGAGAACCATGTTTGATTGTGGGGCACTTGAAGTCTGATGAGAACAAATCTGGCTACAGGTTGTGGACTTCACTAGCTTGTTTATCATGTGTGTGTTTGTGACGGCTTGCATGTATGTTTGGAGTCTTGGAGACTATACTGTTTACCGTATGTAATGAGTGTATGTGTGTTTGCCAGTGCTTGTGTGTGTGTTTGGAGTCTCTTTTTGGTGTAAGTGGGGTTGGCTACATAATTTTCTTTTCTTTTTTGGTACAATGAAGAGGCCGAAGCCAATGCATGCTGTGGGTATCAGACTCACGCACGACCTTTTAACTTTTTTTATCAACAGCAAAGCCAAGTGAGTATTGCTATGGGTGCAAAGGTTGGCTACATAATTTCGTATTCACCATTGTACCTATCACGTGTGTTTCATATTTTGGAAGTCCCCCAACATGCATTTAAAATAGAAACATACTTAAAGATCAAAACTGTTTAGCCGTTGTGCACTGATTTTATTATAACTACGAGGCAAACGCAAAGGATTAGATAAAGTTTCGTACATGTATTCAGTTAACCAAATACAAAATCCCTATATATACATTTACATATATAACTATACAGTTACGTACATGGGGAGTAATGCATGTTGAAGAAAAGTGTTAGCGGATAAATCATACAAACATGAACGTGTACCTAGCAAGTTCAGAATTCAAACGAAATGCATACCGAAAATGACTGCATGCTCGGCTTTTTTTTATGGTAAGGGACTTACAGAATAGACTTCCATATACAACTGTTCATTAGATGCACACGAGCATTTACAGATGAAAACTCATGTTTGTCTCATCTAACAACATAGGAGTTTATCTCCACATAGACCATAAATGTCACTTAATGTGTAGATAGCAGTGTTATCCGTATCGCATCGTGCCCACGATGCGATACGGTAACATGCCGTATCGCCTGTATCGTTTATCTCCACATAGATCATAAATGTCACTTAATGTCTACTTAACTTTGCATTATATAAATTCTTTGCAATTATCAGGTTCTTTCTAATTTTTTATGACTTTTTAAGATTTTTACTAAATTTTAATATTAAAGTACAATATGCCCGTATCATGAACCAAAACGATACACGATACAATACTCGTTGAACAACATTATTAGATAGGCTGATATTATGTGAAAAGAGTATCAAAAGTCAAAATGTCATGTAAAAGAGTAATAAAAGGCAATGTTGTATTAAGAGTCTATATAGCATATGCCAATACACACTCTCAGCAGAAAAGGAAATCTGATAATAAGAATACATATAGCTTATGTCAAAGGCAACAACTCAAAAGAGTAGCTATAACCTGTGGTAAAGAAAGATTTGACGAAGACACTACTATTAAAACATGAGTAGGATCACTAGCCAAACAGAAAACAGACAAAAAAACAGAATACAGGTAGGAAAACTAGAAAGATTTCTGAGTTCTTTCTGATACTGATAAAGGAAACCCTGTAATCCATGGGTGACTGGGGGCATCAACAGTAAGCAAAATGAGCAAAAACTATTTTCTGAAAGTTAGATACTTTGATGCTATTTCCCTTAATAGCAAGCCACAGGCATTAGAGGTTGAGCAACAAAGTAAAAAAAAAAAATCTATAATAAAGAAACATCATTTGTAGATAAATAACAATCCTTAAAACAAGAGAGTGCTAGAAGGAAAACTTAGTTATTATTTACTGCAAAGGTGATGAGAAGCAGATTACAGTAGAAGCACATAAGAGTAGAAATTAGCCCAAACAAAACCAAATCGATCGTTGCTGGATATATTCTATTTGCAAGAACTTGATTTCGTTTGAGTTTTTCCATTTGCTTTCTTGTTTTAATAACAAATCTCACTCACCACTTTTGGCATGATAGAAATGCTATCTGTTAGTGTGTGATTCATTGGGTCGCCGTATTGCAGACTAGATAAAAATCTTGAAGAAAAGATCTCTCACAAAAGGAAGAATGTAATCTAAAAATTATAAAAATTACAATGACTGATCTGAAAAATTTGTAGGTTTTAATGTGCCATGGCTCACAAATCACAATATTTTACACTACGATTTACACATGTTAATTCACCAGCAATGGGATTCAAACCGCCAAACAAAGTTAACAAACTAGAGAGTAGAGAGAGAAAAATAGAGAGATGATTACCTTAGTCGAGAGAGAAATAGAGTCAGATTGCTGTAATTCACCTGCATTGGGATTCAAACCACGAAACAAAGTTAACGAACTAGAGAATAGAAAGAGACGATTGCCTTAGACGAGAGAGGGAAATAGAGTCAGATTGCAGCTGGATTTAGTCGAGAAAGAGAAATAGAGTCAGATTGCAACTGGATTTAGTCGAGAAAGAGAAATAGAGTTAGATTGGAGCTGGATGGAGGTGGTGATGAGAAGAGAAGGAGGTGTTCGTGTGAGATGCTGCGGTAAATATGAAGGGTTGTAAAGTTTAAATCCTAATCCTTTTAGTTTTTCAGGTAATTTGGAATGAGTTATAAATTCGATCCAAAAATCATACGGGCCAATGACCTTATGGCCATTCGGCCCGGCTTCCAGACCATTTTAATATCTCTAAAAGCAACCCTCTGATTCCGTAGCCCCCTGAAAGAGATATTTCCGGTTCCCTCAAATCCGGTTCATTCATTATCCGAGTCTTGCAGCTGCACTATAAGCCACTTGCTTGTGGGCAACGAAACACCCCCCCTTCTCTCTCTCTCTCTCTGGTTTTCGGAGGCGGAGAAGGAACCCGGAACGATGACTCAAGATGTGGAGATGAAGGATCAGCCTGCTCCTTCCCTCTCCCAATCTTCTTCCCCTTCGCCCGTCCTTCAGCGTAACGATCCGATCTATCCCCCAAACTTTTCATTTCTAGGGTTTCTTTTGTGGATTTCACTTTTGGGTTCCGGTAGTTCGTGGCGCTAATTGTTTTGCCGTTGTTTGGTGAAGATCTGAAAGAAATCGGTGCTTTGATCGAGACGGGATCATACACGAAGGAAGTTCGACGGATCGTTCGGGCTGTTCGCCACACGATCGCGAACCGGCGGAAGCTCACGGCATCCGTCCTATCGGCTTTCCTTCAACACATTTTGGTACCCGGTTCGGAAGTCTGGGTTCGGTTGTCTTCCTACCTTCCCAAAGTATGTGAAATGATGGCTTATCTTGTAATACTTTTGGGTTAAGGTTTCAAGTGCTTTGGTTTTCCTTATTTATTCCTGTTTAGCTTGTTAGCTGATAGTGTTCCTTTTCTTCATTTCTTTTCTGGGGATTAAATCTCAGTTTTCTAAAGTAATTGTTTGTTAGATTTTCTCTTCGAGACGAAAGTGTGGTTGGTACAAAAGTGATTCTGTGAGCTACCGTTGACCTATATTGAGATTCAGTGCTTGGCAATGTGGTTGCTTGTTGACAGGGATTAGGGTGTATATGTTACGTAATTGATTCCGAAAAGAATACCCCTATGAATAGGAGAAATAGAATCTTTGCCTTTGTGCTTATAGATTTGTTGAAGAACATCACTTGCGGTTCCAAATTGGTTGACGGAGTAGGAAGTTCTGAATATGTTGATTCAGCCTGATGATTTGTTCCTCGTATGGGATGTCCAATGGTAACTGTAGATGAGAAACCTATGTTCAGTTTGAGTAGCCTGTGCCCACATATCACTGTAGAAGATTTGTACTTTGGAAGAATCTATATCTATAGTATTTATAGTTCTGTGAAAGCCTTAATGTCCTATAAATTTCTACCCACCTTTAGATTGTTCTTGTCAACATGATCGTTTCATGGCCTATGTTCTTTTGATACGGCTTTCCCAAGGGATCCATGTGCGATGCATATACATGTGTTATAACTCATGTATCTGATCTGTTAAGAAATTGTGGCATGGCTTTCAGTTCAGACGCACAAAGTTTCATCCCTTGTGAACATGTGTGGTTAGCTTTGTTATTGAAGATGACGGGAATTACCTCTTCTTTTTTCTGTTTGTGTTTTTTGCCTTTAGCTCATTTGGCATAAAAAATACTTTGTACCTTTGGTGGAAGTAGATGGGTGAAATCCTGAGTAAATGGAAGTCTTTGTGATGGTTCATGTGATCTATCCTTTTATCATCTTAGATTTGAAAACAATTTGCAGATTTTCTGGAAATGGATGGGTGAAATTCTGAGAAAATGGAAGCCCGTGATCTGATGGTTCATTTGTTCTATCCTTTCAAGATAGCTTGAAAACAATTTGTACCTTTGCTAGATATAAATGAGTGGGCTTATGAGAAAATGGAAGGCTGTGATCTGATGGTTTATGCGTCTGTCCTTTTGTTGTTTTAGCTTAGGAAACAATTTGAACCTGTGCTGGAATAGATGACCAAAATTCTGAGAAAATGGAAGCCGATCTGCATTTATATTATCCATTTCTTTCCAACCTCTATCCTGTTTCTGTGAAAGATGATGTAGTTCAATGATTATATGAAATCTACCGAAGCTATGACCTTGAGATCTTTTGAATTTACCGAGTCCAAAAATGTGGAAAATAAGAATTTTTTTTGATTGAGCGGTAACTTTTACTATTCAACAAAGTAGCATTATCCTAGAATGGTTGAGAATGATGCTTTATTTAGCAAATGCATGAAGTTTTAGCAAGAACCTCAAATTATTTAGTGCCTCGGGTAAGGGTATCTTCCATCCTCGGATATATACATAGGAATTGTGATCGTACAATTATAAAAAACTAAGTCACACAAACACTTCTAAGAGGTGGAGTGTCGACCACGACACGGGTGCGACACCGACACCGACACCGACACCGGGTCAGTGCGGCATGACAAAAAAAAGATGCATTTTTTTTTAGCTCACGGTTCTGTCGTCTATGGTGTATTTATCCTGGAGAACCCGATCAAAGAGGGAGTAATCCGTGAAGACGATGAAACCGAAGCCTATTAGTCGACTCGTGACCTTATCTCCCATAATGACCACCTGAGTTACTTCACCATAGTTTTCAAAATGCTCTTTCAGCTTGTCTTCCATCATCTCTCATGAAACTCATCGATGAACGTAGAAAAATATCTCAACGCGGACTTTCTTCACATCCCTTTGTGTGGATATTCCACGCTTTAAAATCTGGTATCGATTTTGAAGTTCAGGTCTTTTTGGATAAATGGGTCCGGATAGTGAAGATTGATTTGTGTATTATGATGAAATTAGTAGTTGTTTATAGTTTATGTGTTTTGCTTTAATATAAAGTTGTGTACTTGCTATTGTCATATACTTATGTTAATTGATGTTTCACTTGTTGTAGCTTGAATATTATATATAATATATAATATTATATACCCTAGCCGTGTTGCCGCACCCAAAATTTTTGAAATTTGTCGTATCCCGCACCCGCACCCGTGTCCGCATCCGCACCCGTGTGACATAGATAAAAAACAATGCAGTGATCATTGAAACTGAAAGGCTTCAAAACTTGGTGAACCTGAAGTCATCTTGACTATAGGAGAGAGAGAAAAATCTCAGTTTTTGGGCTTCAATTTTTGCCTCCCGATATGTCATATATTTGTCCATGGGCCATGGTCTCTCTCGTCTTTTAGTGTTGGATCATGAGTGAACAATAAGGAGAGGTAGACATGCCTAAAGATCAAGTGTGCAAGGTACACCTGATTAAAACATTCGGCTTTGTATGTCTCACTTGTTGTAGCTTGAATATTATATATAATATATAATATTATATACCCTAGCCGTGTCACTGCACCCAAAATTTTTGAAATTTGCCGTATCCCGCACCCCCACCCGTGTAACATAGATAAAAAACAACTTGGTGAACCTGAAGTCATCTTGACTATAGGAGAGAGAAAAATCTCAGTTTTTGGGCTTCAATTTTTGCCTCCGGATGTCATATGTTTGTCCATGGGCCATGTCTCTCTCTTGTCTTTTAGTGTTGGATCATGAGTGAACAATAAGGAGAGGTAGACATGCCTGAAGATCCTGATTAAAACATTCGGCTTTGTATGTCTACCCGTTTGTAATGTGTGGACATCATCTTATTTTGCATACAAATGATAAAATATACATCCATACCTCTCCTTTACTTTTTGGGGGTATGAGTGTAATATGATCATCTTTTATTTATTTTGTCAAATCTTTTTAAAAATTTTAAATAGGGATATGTGGAAACAATGAATCCATGTAGGCGACCCCGTCTAGTATGGGAAAAGGCTTAGTTGTTGTTTGTTTTGTTGTTGTTTTTAAAAAATTTAAATCATATAATCGTATCCCCAAAAGATATAAGAGGAGGCATGCATGATATAATCACTTGTATACATGTACATGATTATGTCGTGCATGCCCCTTCAGTACTTTTTAGGGGCATGAGTGTAATATGATCATCTTTTTTTATTTTGTTAAATCTTTTTAAAAATTTTAAATCATATAATCGTACCCCCAAAAGATAGAAGAGGAGGCATGCATGATATAATCACTTGTATAGATATACGTGATTATGTTGTGCATGCCCCTTTAATACTTTTTGGGGCATGAGTGTGATTTAGAAATATAAAAGTGGTTTTATTTTTAGCAAAATAAGAATTACAATCATATTATTCTTATTCTCTCAAAAAGTGGAGGAGAGGCATGAGTGAGTGCACGTGCACTCTTAGGTGTGCAGGAAGCTCTAGGATGCATTTTGCTTAACTAACACCCACTAATGTGTTTACAACAATAATAACAACTAAGATTTTTTCCATACTAGATGGGGTTGGCTACATGGATTCTTTGTTTTCACAGGGCACCATCATGAGCCATGCTAGCAGTTAACTCAATATAAACTAGATTATTCTTTATTGTTTCTTTCCAACACTTTTGTGGTAGTTCTCATCCTCTCTTAATATTTTCGCAATCTAGTTTTTAATGTCTTCTTACGGGAGCGTCCTTGGGTCCTATATCACACGGGTGTGAGTGTGGGTGCGGAATACGGCAAATTTCAAAAATTTTAGGTGCGGCGACATGGCTAAGGTATATAATATTATATATATTATATATTCAAGGTAGAACAAGTGAGACATCAATTAACATAAGTATATGACCACAATAGTAAGTACACACCTTTATATTAAAGCAAAACAAGCAAACAACTACTAATTTCATCATAATACACAAATCAATCAAAAAGAAAATCAGGATTTGCATATCAACAATATTATAAGTGAAGGGACTATCGACAATATTATCAACTATGAAGTTATGAACAATATTAATGTTTGATAAATGAAATGAACATGTACCTGATAAATTATAGATCTTCACCATCAACAATATTATCAACTGAAGGGACTATTGGATAAGTGAGTTCCATATTAAGGGTATACAAATCTTGGCTGTCATCTAAGTGATATTCTTCCGGCTTTGCATCCCAATATTTTGATGCTCCTTCACTGCAATTATATTCAAATAAAAAACAAGAAAAGATCAAATACAATCATCATGATTAATAGAAAAGAAAACAATTTTGAAAGATTAGTAATTTTTACCGGTACTTAGCATTAGATCGTGCAACCAATCTTAGATTTGAGTGGACATAAACCAAGTCTTCAGCACGACTAAAAGATGAAGTAGCAGGTTGAGATAATAATTTTAATGCTAGCTTTTGAAGAAGAGGTATCTCAAATCCATAACATGCCCACTAATCTAGTGGATCTTGATAATCCCTTGCTTGCTTCTAGTGAATCAAGTCTGGCATAAAAAAGCTTTTCATATTCAGAATTTACTTGCCTAAGTAGGTATGAGTCACGATAAATCCTTCCCAAACACATTTGCCTATTCTTTGCTATTTCAGGATCTTGATTAGGAGGATTACGCCCAATGCTCTCATGCAACCATTTCTTCTCATAATATCTTAGATTTAAAGAATTTGCTAAACAATGCAAGAGAGTGTTGCTTTTGTCCCATCTTGAAACTATATAGAATGAATATGAACATAAAACGATGATGTCTCATGAAGTTATTTTCCTTCGTGCTTCAAAATTATTGACTCAACTTTTTGAATCATGGTATCCCACATTTCATAAACTTTATGAAGCATTGGTTGATCTTTATCAACTTCTCTCAACATCTCCCAAATAGGTTATGTGAATTCAAGAAAATATGATACCTTGTCTCACCATAAATCATTAAGAATAATAGTCTTTACTACTTGGGACCTTGCTTGAACTTCAACCTTGTTACCATGGTATGAATCCCAGCTTGGATAAGTAACCATCTGAACCAATGATGTCTTGATTGTGTTAAATATTTTGACCATCACAATCAAAGAAGCAAAACATGCTTCTACAACTTTGAACAACTTTAAATGAGAATGTCTATTGAAATAGTTGAAATTAAATGGTGATTCATTACAAAATTCCTTATCTTTATACAATCTGCTCCATATCTTCAATCCATGAACACAATTCATATGCACGAAGATTATCTTTATCTTTTGATGGCTTACATATACGAGAAAGAGCCAAATTTAAACTATGAGCTACACAAGGTGTCCAAAAAATGTGTGGATAATCTCCTTTAAAACTTAACCCTGTACTTTTATAATTAACTGCATTATCAATGATTATTTGTAAAACATTATCTGGTCCAACACTCTTAATAACATCTACAAATAAATCTTTCAAGTAGCTGACAGTTTTAATTTCTCCAAATGCATCAACAAACTTCAAAAATATTGACCCACTAATTGAATAAACAATGAAATTAATGAGTAGACACCTTTTAATATCACTCTATCCATCAGAAACAATAGAAACACTATTAGTTTCCTATGAAAACTTCTTATGTTCTAAAAGTCTTTCAATATTGGCTTTTTCTTCTTTAAGAATAATGGTTCGCAAATTTTCATAACTTGGAGGAACATAATCATGCAAATTACAATTAGCCAATGAAGTGACAAGATCTTTCCAATATGGATTTCTTGCTACATTAAAAGGAAGTGAACTTGAAAAGAAAAATCTTCCAACCTTTCTATCCATCTCCTCCCTTCCAACTACATTCAATGATTTTTCAATTGCTCCTCGTCTAAAACCTTTAAATTCACTTTGCATTAACTTTCTTTTCTTTTCTGCATCTTCTTTGTATCCACCAAATGATGGAGTATTTGCTCCTTTTTCACTCATTTCGTTCTTTTTTTCATACTCATCTTGCTTTTTCATTAATTGTCTTCGTAAATCCTCATCCACATTCGGACATGCACTTATACCATGTTTTGATAATTTTAAAAGATGTGCCTTCACTCTGGTATATGATCCTGTAAAATTAATGTTGCAAAATTTACACATAAAATGTGTATTACCTCCACCACCTTCGTATAATTCTCCCCTTTGTACATACATCCACAATGGTGCATCATCACGAGGTGTTGAAATTGAAGGTTTTGTGACTTTTGTTGTTGATCCTAAACTTGATGGAACACTTTCACCAGAATTCCCAATAGGGCTAGTACCAATTGATACTCCTTTTTCTTTTCTATTGTCGGCCAATTTTAAGATACTCAATTCACAATTTCATAATCTGATTCGAAAAACAAAATATGCAATGGATTAAAATTATTATGCAAGAACTAAATATGAAAGAAATGAAGCAATCAATATGTACAAAATAAATAAATAAAAACTAATATGTTGAAAATAGATAATCCAAGACTAGTATGCAGAAATTAATTTGCGGGAAATTAACAGGCATAAACTAAGCATGCATAAATTAATTGGTCATGCAATAAGATCGTGCAAGAAATAAAGAGCTAGTATGAACGATTATGCAAGATTACCATGCACATCTACAACAAAAACAACAACTAAGCCTTTTCCCATAGTAGACGGGGTCGACTACATGGATTCTTTATTTCCACAGATCCCTATCGTGTGCCATGTTAGCACAATAAGCTAGATCATTCTTTATTGTTTCTTTCCAACACTTTTGTGGTTGTCCTCTACCTCTTTTAATACTTTCCAAATTTAGTTTTTTTAACCTTCTTACATGTTCTTCTTTTGATCTTCTTTCTATATGTCTAAACCATCTTAAACGATATTCTCTCATTTTATCCTCTATTGGTGCCACTCCTAATTTGCTTCTAATAACCTCATTATGTATACGATCTTTTCTTGTATGACCACTCATCCATCTCAACATCTTCATTTCTGTCACAGACATCTTTTGTACATGTTGATGATTAACTGCCCAACACTCATAACCATAAAACATGGCAGGCCTAATTGCTGCTCTATAATATTTACCTTTTAACTTTAATGATATCTTCTTATCACAAAGAATACCTGATGCTCCTCTCCATTTTAACCAACCAACATTAATTCTGTGTAACATCTCTATCAATTCTTCCATCACTCTGAAAAATTGACCCTAGGTATTTAAAACTTTCCTTTTGGGGGATGCAATGTGTGTCAATTTTAATTTCTATATCCTATGAGGTAACCAAATGATCAAACTTACATTCCATATATTCTGTCTTTGTTTTGCTAAGTCGGAGGCCTTTGCTTTCTAATGTTTCTCTCCATAGTTTCAATTTTCTATTAACTTTTTTTTTAGACTCCTCCACTAATACAATGTCATCTGCAAATAACATACACCAAGGTACTTCATCTTGAATATGTTTTGTTAACTCATCAATCACCATTATAAATAAGTATGGACTTAAAGTTGATCCTTGATGTAACCCAATATTAACTTCAAAGAAGTCTGTCATTCATTCATGAGTTCTCCCACATGTTTTTACACCATCATACATGTCTCTTATAAGGTTAATGTATGTCAATGGGATACCTCTTTTTTTCAAAGTTCTCCAAATAACCTCACTCGGTACTCTATCATAAGCTTTTTCTAGATCAATAAATATCATGTGAAAGTCTTTCTTTTTTGCTCTAAAATGTTCCATAAGACATCTCAAAAGGTGAATCACTTAACAGTAGATCTGCATGGCATGAATCCAAATTGGTTCTCTATTGTACTTGATACTTGTCTTAACCTACATTCGATAATTCTTTCCCACTATTTCATAGTATGGCTCGTTAACTTGATACCTCGACAATTCGCACAATTTTGAATGTCTCCCTTGTTCTTATATATGGGTATAAGTGTACTTGCTCTCCATTCCTCGGGTATCTTTTGGTTTTTCCATATTTCATTAAATAGTCTTGTGAACCAAGTGAGTCATATTTCTCCTAGTATTTTCCAAACTTCTATAGGAATATTATCTGGTCCTACCGATTTACCACCCTTCATATGTTTAAGAGACTTCATTCTTTTTAATACGTCGGTAGAAATTGTGGTTTATATACTTTTCTGATTTGGCTAACTCTCCTAAGCTAATACTAACATCTTTATTTTCATTAAAAAGCTTATAAAAATAGTTTTTCCTTCTATTTCTTATATCATCATTTGCCATTAGAAATTTTTCATCATCGTCTTTAATGCATCTAACATAATTAAGATATTTAGTTTTCTTATCTCTAGCCTTAGCTATCCTTAAAATATCTCTTTCACCCTCTTTTGAGTTGAGTTTTTTTATATAAATCCTTTCAAATTTTAGTTTTTGCTTCACTCATGGCCTTTTTTGCTTCCTTCTTTTCTTTCTTATAAGCCTCTAAAGTTTCACTAGTTTTCTTAGCATAATGTAATTTGTAACACTCTTTGCCTTGATTTTATTTTGCACTTCACTCCACCACCAAGCTTCTTTTTGTGCCGGTAAACCTCTCTTTGATACACCTAACACATCTTTCGCCACTTTCCTAATATGTATAGCCATATTGTTCCACATATCACAGGGTGTACCAACATAATTCCAAACATCTCCTTGAAGGACTTTCTGTGTAAATATATCTTCTTCCTTGCTTTTGAGGTTCCACCATTTAGTCCGAATAGCTCGATGCGCTCTTTTCTTCCTTGTCCATTTTTTTATTTGTAAATCCATAACTAAAAGTCGATATTGGGTGATTAAGCTTTCTCCTGAAATTACCTTGCAATCTTTACAACATGCTCTATGTTTTTTTCTACAAATAAAGTAATCAATTTGTGTTTGTGATAAGCCACTCTTATAAGTAATTAAATGTTCATCTCGGTTTTTGAAGATTGTATTGACTATAAAGAGATCAATTGCCATAGCAAAATTTAAAATCACCATGCCTTCCTCATTTATATCCCCAAAACCAAAATTTTCTGAATACCTTGATATCCTAATGCCTCTTTACCTACATGTCCATTTAAGTCTCCTCCTAAACAAATCGTCTCCGTTTGTAGAATCTTTTGAATCACTTTATCTAACTCTTCCCCAAAAGTTGTCTTTATAATATTTTCTAGTTCTACTTGGGGTGCTTAAGCACAAACTATATTCAAAACCTTTGCTCCTCAACATCATGAATCGGTCACCATATCGTTGTATGTCTACTATAGTATCCTTTAAATCTTTATTTATGATAATACCAACTCCGTTTTGAGCCTTTTCTTTACTTGAGTATCATAATTTAAAACCTGTATACTCTATCTCCTTTGCTTTTTCTCCAACCCATTTTGTCTCTTGTAAACATTCCAATATTCCAAGAACCGATACGAATGTTATTATCTAGGACCAACTTCCTTACCCCCCCGCATCCGTTCATGTTCAAAATACGGAGACCCTGTCTGAAAATTATTCACTACATTCGGGCGGCAACGTAGCGGGACTAACTTCTTTACCCACACCCGTCCATGATGTGGGAACCCTCTCTGCAATTGATTCATTACATTCGGGCGAAAATGTAGTGGCCCGTGCTTTCTTATTACTGCATTCGGGCTCTGTAGCATGTCGCTAGGCGGGGACATCCCAAAGCAATTTTCATAATTTTTGTAATCTATGTCATAAAATCCGACGAAGTTTTACGCTGGCTGTCGGAAGCTTAACACAACCCTCATCCTTTATCCGGGCCAAGTATAAAATTTATAGTGGATATTTGAAAAAGAATAAGGTGGAGAAATTATGGAGGAAGTAGGCTGGTTTCATTTCAGCTGTACAATTATGTTAATAGTTAGTAACCTACTCTTAGAAGTTAAAAATATATAAATTCATTGATGGGCTCACTGGAAGGTCCTATTTTTGGGGTAAGGGAACTTGAATAATTGAACCACCTGTCAAAATTATCGTGTACTGAAAACGAGGAGACTTGCATCCGTTCAACTTAAATTATTAAGATATTGCAAAAAGGTCAATTGAGATTGGGCTGCTGACTTATGATTATGCATTAAACATATTATATTCAAAGATACCTTCTTGGTTATAAAAGGTTAGTGAGGAAATTATCGACTGCACACGTCCACTAAAGAAAGGTTGCCGAAGCTTGACACTACAAAGCTGAATTCCTTTCTCATGCTTTTATCAGCTGGTCAGTTAATAAGTTTTCAATGTTTTCTCAAAATTAAGAATCCAAATCAATGGAATGTAGGTATTAATCAGCAAGTGGCATTCCATCTAAGCCGACTTTGCAGCATTTCAGCTTTTAAGGGAAACTGCTATTCTTTATTATTACACAAATAACAGAGATAGTTTGTCTCGTGAAAACTGGTTGATTTGGTGATACTAGAACTAAAAAGATGTCTTCTGAAATGAATAAATAAGATAAAGATTGTAAATCCTTCTGAACCTACCACATCAAGATTGCTGAGACTGGAGCGGAGGATCTACCCCAATGGATAGCAGATCAAGTTATGGCTGATTTACTTTGTTTAACGCCCTAGTCAACTGCTGAATCTCGGAACATGGCGAAGATATGGGCATCTTGAATGCTTTTTCGTTTACTGATGCATGATGTCAGACAAGATACTGACGTGCATTATGATTTTTTAAGGAATAAGAATGGGGTATGACAAGAACGTTGTAAAATCATTATGTTTGGAGTGGCTCCCGCTGTAGGCATACTATGCCATGAACCATGGAATCAAGGCTGGACCACTGTTTGGAGTGGCATTCCTCGTTTCCCATGCTTCACATTGGCAGTTTGGTCTTCGGTGTTGGCTGATTGTCTATACATCTTTTACGCCCTCTTATTTCCGGTGGCAAAAGTAATCAGTCTTTAGCACATAAATCCTTTTATGTCTGATTCAGAATAAGGTTCAAAATTCGCAATATTATGTTGCTGACAGAACTTCGAGCGATTTTCACTAGTTTCTATGAATCATTTGTTTGACGATTTTATTGGGCCAACCTTATGTTCCTTATTACAGGAAGATGTTCATGATATGGAAGTCGATACTGCATCTTCTGCTATTCAAGGCCCTGCAAAACATCCACTCCCGGAGCTTGAGATCTACTCATATTTGCTTGTGTTAATTTTTCTGATTGATCATAAGAAGTATGAAGAGGTAAGTGCCATTTTTCTTGGATTTCTTGCGCTTATTCAGGATTGGTTTAGCTGTTCTTTGTTGCATTGTGCATTAGTGTTTTACTTGTTCTGGATCTTCCGCAGGCAAAAGCTTGTTCTTCATCTGCAATTGTCCGACTGAAGCAGCTGAACCGCAGGACGGTTGATGTGTTGGCAGCCAGGTTATACTTCTACTATTCATACAGCTATGAGTTGACGGGTAGTCTTGCCGAAATCCGAAGGTGAGTCTGTTACTAAATTGTACACAGATGATGCACTAGCTCCCTTGTACGTCAGTCATTGAAGTTCTCTGATTTGTAGGTTTTGTTCTAGTGTCACCGTACTTATTTATATGGATAGGAGTTTGTCTACCTTATGCTTAGATGCCTCTTTTCCTTACAGTAATCTTCTTGCATTGCATCGCATGGCAACTCTTCGAAGAGACGAACTGGGGCAGGTCTGTAAACGTCGGATATTCTTTTCTTGATCATTATGCTTGCAAAAGGTATTAATGTGCCCTTTCTATCAGGAGACGCTTTTGAATCTCCTCCTCCGCAATTACCTTCACTACAACCTCTATGACCAGGCCGAAAAGCTTCGGTCCAAAACTCCACGTTTTGAGGCTCACTCCAACCAGCAGGTGGGTTTCTTATATTTTTTAGTTTTCTCTCTCTCTCTCTCTCTCTCTCTCTCTATATATATATATATATATATATATATATATATATATATATATATATATATATATATAATGGTCTCTTTTCATTGTACGTTATATTGATTTGGTCAGTCATATGGCAGTTCTGCAGGTACCTATATTACTTGGGAAGGATTCGAACAATCCAGCTGGAGTACACGGATGCTAAGGAAAGTCTTCTACAGGCAGCTCGGAAGGCCCCAACCGGTGCTCGAGGTTTTCGGATTCAATGCAACAAATGGGCCGTCATCGTCCGCCTGTTGCTCGGTGAAATACCTGAGCGTACAGTTTTCATGCAAAGCGGCATGAAAAAGGCTTTAAGGCCCTACTTTGAGCTGACAAACGTATGTATAGATTTTCTGCGTGCTCTTAATGAAGTGCTTTTCAAAAATTGTAGCTTCTTTGCTGATTTCTATCTTGGTACAGGCGGTTCGCATTGGAGATCTTGAACTCTTCAGGAATGTTGCCGAGACATACTTGAAGACTTTCAGTGCCGATAGGACCAACAACTTGATCGTGAGGTTGCGTCACAATGTGATTCGAACAGGGCTTCGCAACATCAGTATATCCTATTCACGCATTTCGCTTGCTGATGTTGCTGCTAAACTGAGATTGGATTCTGCGACTCCGGTTGCAGATGCCGAATGCATAGTAGCAAAGGCGATTCGAGATGGTGCTATAGATGCCATAATCGACCATGGGAATGGTTACATGTTGTCAAAGGAAATTGGAGATGTTTATTCTACCAATGAGCCTCAGTCGGCGTTCCACACAAGGATCGCATTTTGCCTCAACATGCATAATGAAGCTGTGAAGGCTCTCAGGTTCCCACCGAATGCCCATAAGAAGGAAAAGGAGAGCGCCGAGAAGCGTAGGGAGAGGCAGCAACAGGAACAGGAGCTTGCAAAGCATATTATTGAGGATGACGATGATGAATTTTAAGTTTAGCTTGCGTTCTAGGATTGTTTTGGCTATTTGGTATCCATAACCTTCGTTTTCATGTCCTTCAGTCAACAATTTTGGTTGTTAAACATTTTATACTGTATTTTGTGTTGGAGTTGATTGGGATACTTTTGCTTTACCTGAAATACCTCCCTCGAATTTCCGCAGACGATTTAGGGAAGTTGTATCAACGGTGACAATCGACACGAAAGGATACCTTTTTCGGTATCAAAACAAAAATCACAAACCGTTGCGACAATCAAATGTGGAAGATACCAAAAGGTAAAGCTCTGCAACTTCTGTTAAATTTACGTGCTTACAGCAGGGGAGGCCCTTCACCAGTAAACTTCTAGTCAGTCACCGAGCTCATTGCAAGGACTTTCGAAGCAATATCAGAGCTTCCATCTCTCCAGCTTTAGTGTCCAAGTATGCCACTGTTCCCATGCATATCCCGTGGTAATTGCCCGAAGGTCGCAAATTCAAGTGCAACAGGGTAGGTCTCTGGCACAACAACCTGACCATCGTCACTCCGGTCCCGTATATCACTGTCCTCTAAGTTACATTCAGAGAACTTGGATAGAGCTCCACCAATCTTCAGATCGTCCACTTTGGTGCGGGTATAGTCAACTGGCTCTTCATTCTCTTTGTTTTCCACTGGCGGCACAAATGGTCCGGGGACATCTTGCTGTGCCTTTGCACGAAATTTGTTCTTTGAAGGTGGTACACTAGTGCAAAATGTCTCAGTAAAATTGCCCACGCATCCTGTGTGATCATGTTTTACCTGGTCAACTGAAAGAAGCAAAAGACAATCAAAGTCGCATGTACGCATACAAGTACAAGCACTTTTGATATGTTTGGAGTCACATAATGAGTAACTGTTTAGTTTCCTTCCAGTGAGAATAATTTTTTTACCAGACTTGTTTTTCCCCGAGAAACCATTTTGTACAATCTCAAGTGCACAAGAAAATAGATTCCTAAGAAAGGTATTCTCCAGAATGCTTCTCATAGATGCAACTAAAAGTGCCTTAAGTTTAGCCAGCCTGGAGTCTGGACCTTATTAGCGATGATACTGAAAAGGACATATACAAAAAGCTCAATACCAATCAGAATATCTAAGTCTTCATTTTAAATGTTATATTTACCGTGTATTTATAAAAAAATGTGATATTTACAGTCTTGCTTCTTTAAAGTATACTTCAAAGACAGCCACAGCCTCGAAAGCAGTCTTTTGGTCATTGTTAGGTAAACATAGTGGCAAGTGGTAATGACACTAATAAAAGATCATAAACCAGATAACGAGTTATTATGTAAAATGTTTTTTCAAATTAGTAAACAACGCGGCTTTTTAATGTTCAAAACATTAGGCTACTTTATGTAAATATCCAATTAGTAGGCATCTTCATAGTCATAGTGAAAACCCAAATGACAAGGAAACCAGATTCAAAGTTTTGAAAGAAAAAGGATGCAAAAATATGATATTAAAGATGACGGTAACACAGCACCAAGAGCATTAGCTCACCGTAGGGCTCTTTAAAGAGAGCACGTAGCATAGGTAGTTGTAATAGATCAACTGACGCCCACTCACAGGTGGCAAGTTCGACTCCTTGGGGGTGCATGTGCGTGTGTTAGCCTTCTGCCTCCCACTATAATCAAAAAGGGAAACGGGTAACACAGGAACTCTATATATGGAAGAATACTACTTCCGTTCCCTGGCATCCAAATCTTCTCGTAGCTTCATATGTTTCCCTTTTTCAGCAAGCATATTATTTACAGTTACACTTGCCAAACGTGTCTAAAATTGAATAAGCTATTTATCTTTGATGATAATAGGTAAATTGTACTTTCATAGTTATATAGAACAAGTATGGGGCATATAAGTGCGGACCAGAATATTTTATATTCCACCAATCAGTTTCATTCATTAAGTAATTTGACATCTCTTCTGTAATTCATTGTTCATAGATGTAATCATGGTAATTTGATGGATAGGCACATTTCAGCATCTCCTCTTTTAAGAGTTCCCACTGTTTCTGGCATGCGCTCATGTCAAATCATACGATTTAGTAAAGGCTTGATAGTGAACAGTCTTTTATATATACATACATATATATATATATATATATATATATATATATATATATATATATATATATATATATATATATATATATGTGTGTGTGTGTGTGTGTGTGTGTGTGTGTGTAACATAGCCAGCAGAGCATAATGTTGCGACTGAGAAATGTAAGGACGAAAAGTGAAACATCAGTCTTGGTGACCCGCGTTCAAAAATCCTCCCAATACAGCATGTGACAATCAAAATGATTAAACCAAACAGATAGAAGAAACATGCAAATAAAAACAGAACCAGGACTAAGAAATTCAAAAACTCACCTGGTTGGTACTAATCAGATACAAATGGAACATGGTCGCCGCCAACAAACCAAATACAAATGAAGCAATAGATCATAAGTATCAGAGATGATGGAGAATGCCTGAGTGTTCTCCAAACCGTGTGATGGTCCCGGTCCATGAGAAGCTTGATGTCCAGTGCACAAAGTGAAAAAACATATATGCAAAGAATGGCCGTTGAGGAAACAAACATGAAATAGAATCGGTAGTTCATCTGTAATGGGAGAATGAAAGAAAAGCAGCATCACTTGAAGTGAAAACATCTCCAAACAGAGTAACATTTTTCCAGTAGATAAGGGCAACTATTAGATTAACAATTTAAGGATGGGAAATGTGTCAATACTAACAAAAGAGAGAAATAAGATCATTGACACACAAAGGAGGCCACCTTTCTCCAATAAACAACAGATCACGTACATACAAGATGGCAAGTGAATGGATACTAGAAACGAGTCCCAAAATATCTATAGAAGCAGAAATTAGGAGATTTTCGGGCCAAAGAAAATTGCATACTATGTGAACTAAGCATCGATGATTCCAAAAGCAAAATCACATGTTTTTCAAATATATAAAATGTTCACTATTGAATCCCTTCCCCATCGCTGAGAGTGGTAACTCGATGACACATCCAATCCACAAAATAAATCAATTCCTATTGCTAAATGCGACAATTCATTTCATGAGCAAAATTTACACATTTGGCCCATTGGACATTTCAGTCATCAATTTTGGCCAAGGAAAATTCACCAATACGTAAAACTTCTACAGATTTGGTATAAAATTTCCATGTTAGAGAGTGTCAACAGAAGTGCTTCAAGAAGAGGCATGGAACCTTCCTTTGAAGCTATCAGGCAAGTAAACAGGGTTGGCAACTTTAAAACTTCTCTAGGCATCAAACTTTTTCCTTCTGATTTTAGGCACAACTAGGTGCTACACAAGATTAACACAGATAGTTCGCATTTCAGGTGGAAGAAAGATTTCACTTTGTAGAACTAAACCAGAAACTCCTAGTTCCAGGTAGCTAAAGTTTTAGAGTTCAATCTAATTAAGACAGAAGTACGCACATTAACCCTAATATATGAAAAGACGCACTAAAAAAAATGAAACAGAATAACTAAAGTACCATGTTGCTTCAAATGGAGAACAGCCGTAGTCCAAGAAAGGTACCTCATAACTTAAAATATAAGGCAGCATATTGGCAACTAAAATCCATCAGAAGTGCACACTTCAAAAGTATCCGATGGGTTCATGAGCCCTGTTTCTGAGATTTCTTTCAATAAATTTGATCTTGCAACCCTCTGCAACTGGGGAATATTATGATTCAGACTTCTTACCAAATCAGATATTACCCCTTTCCCTCTTAGGAAGTCACAGGTAGGAACAAGTGTATATGCATTTATGTTATCATTGTCTCACAGAAAATACTCCACAAGGTTGTGATTTACCTTAATGACATGCATCCAACCATGCTAGAGAACAAAAACAAAAGGAAATAGGAAAAACATATATATGATAAAACAGCTAAATTTTGAATAAGAAAAAAAGAACTTACCTTCCCAATACATTTCCCTACCCAAGGGCAGTGATGATCAAATCGTTCAACACAATTGTTGCAAATGGAGCAATGTGAGCAGCGTGGAGGATGATATAACATGCAAGTATCACAATATTTGACCTTCACAGTCATGCCACAGTATTGAACTTCTTTAAGACGAGGCAATGGAAGTCTTGGAGTCTGTCCAGAACCAAGATCATTTACATGTTCATATATTTCTTCTTCAGGAGGATGCAAAGCTCTAGGAACAATTCCAGGATCTTGAGCAGAAGTCAAGAGAAGAAGCACCAATACCTTAAGTTTTACCAAGAAAATCCAGTCAAGTTTTCTATAGAATGTGTTGGTACCAGAAGTACAAATTTGAATAACAATTTATCAAGTACTGGAAATCATGATAAGCATGCGACAACTCTCACCATTATCATGCACTGAATCTACAGAAATAGGTTAAATCATTCACAGAGGACAGTATATAACAAAGTGATCACACTTCCTAACTCACAGCAGGATGTCCAGACGTCTACATATTTTCATAGTAGCAACAAAGTTCTGTTTATGTGGAACATGGAACAACCATTTAAAGTATTCCTGTTGCAACAGTTAAATAATGTGAGCTTAAAAGAGTCACGGTTAATATAAAATGGTTCTTACTTTCATTTAAAAAGCTAGTGGGTATGGAATATCAACTCACAGATGGTAGTTTAACAATCAAATCCAAGGTTAATAATCAGAATCTTCTAATATATTCTTGTGGTAAGCGAATAGTGCATCTTCGTGACAACACATGCTTTATATGTCCCTAGATTGCTTTATTTTTGGTAAATTCAAAATGGACTGAGTATTTGGTGAATATTTAAGCAACAGAGCCATTTAATAATCATCAGAGTAGGGAGTTGCAGTTTGATTCTTCTTGTTTTAGGTTTCAAGGTCCTAAGTGACTCAAGCTCACAGACAAAAACTACTTAACTGCAAGTTGTGAATGACTTTAAGGATGATTTGAATGGAATTTGTGCACCTAAAAACACAAATAGAGAATCCAAACAACGCACTATATCTTTACAAGAATCAATTATGGCTTGATGCGGTACATACAGCACATAGAAACTTGCACAAGAACAACCATACAAGGATATGTTAAATGAGACGACTGGGATCTAGAAAGTGGGGAACATATATTCACTTTTGAAATTGCATAATGAGGGAAAGAAAGACTAACATAGATTACGAAGACTATAGCTACCACCAGAATCGCATAGCCAGCATTGTATGCAGGAAATTTGTGCAGAAGATCTCTTGCAACAAACACACAAAAGAATACCACAGGGACAACGATAAGTGATATAGTGATAAACAGAGACCTAACATCAGGTCCAAATATTAATCTTCTAACCAACACAAATATCTGCAGAAAATGAAAGAAAAAATCAGCACCAGAAAGTATAGGTTGAAAAAAGGAACTAACGTAATAATGAAGAAAGAACAAGAAATGTATTTGCAATTTTTCACCTCATATTGAGTTAACCGCCAACATGGCACATGATAAGGTTCGGTGGAAACAAAGAATCCATGTAGCCGACACCATCTAGTATGGGAAAAGGCTTAGTTGTTGTATGTTATCTTTCGAAAAGTGATATCCAAGATAATATTCATAAGAAACATACTGTTATAGTATGGAAAGATGGGTTGTGCAGAATCAAATTTAAAACTCAAATTGAGAAGATGAATTCATGCGAGTAAGAATTCTTATCTTATTCGGATGATTTCACCATCTTCAGACCACTCCACCAAACCGTTTGCCACACTAACAGGTCATATCCATATCTACGTCTCCAATTAGTGTGGGGAACAGCTCGACAGAGTGTTCTTAAAAGGTAGCTCTTTGACATCAATGCATCGAAATAAGGTTTTTGTCAGAAAACATAACAATTCAGAGTGTGAAACTTCTCTTCGTGCCAACTGCATCATCTTTAACCATTCCAGGGAAAGTTAAGGGTTATAGTATAGGTCAAGCAATTGTGCAGGTCATAATTGCCTTCCTCCTCGTTTGATGCATTTTGTGGGTGCTTTCTGCTTTGCATTAAAAGATAGTACGACAAGGTGGGTACTTGGTTTGCTGTAAGATGGTGTCTGACTTGGTCCAGTTATCCAGAAAAAGCAAGATAAAACGAGCGTTTGTATTGTGTTCCTAAATGTAATTTTCAAATTAGAAACTTCCTGGATGAGGAGTAGAAAAAATAACGATTAAAGAAAACCACATCAGACAACTAGAACCGAAGAACCATAAACTATAAAAAGCAAAAGAAATCAAATAATTCATGGCGAGAAACTATAATGCCATGGGAAAAAACTGTTCAGGAGACTAGAGACAATCATTACATTATTTCCTTTCCAGGTATACTAGACCAACTCCGCCCAAGGGATCACTCTTGCATGACCGGTCTGAAGCTTAGATAAAGGAGGAGGGTTGTGTTGGGCTAAGTGAAAACAAATAATCCAGAGAATATGGGAAACACAAGACTATGGGAAAAAGCTTACTTCTTGATATACTAGTTCATGTCGATATGTACACGTGACAACTCTCATCGCTTTGTTTACTAATTTGAACACTAAAAGGCAAGCCGTTGAATGGTTTTCCGGAGTTGGGGAGTTTAAGGAATTAGGGTTTTGAGAAGGGTTGGAGCTGTCCGGCGCTTGATGGCCTAACTGGATTGTGTTGGGGCATGGATTTTGAACGGTATGATGTTCATGGGTTTCAGATGAATCGGGGCTTCGGGAGCGGAATTAGTTCATAGCCTATGTAGTTTCAGGTTCTAAATTTGTACATGCTGATACATGATGAATTAGGCTGTGTATTTAGTCAAATACACAATTATTGACATAGCTTTCATGTGATGGTACTTTATATGTGAACAACTTGTTCATCATATAATATTGCACATGACGGAGTTATATGGCGAGTAGTATCCATTAATTAACTGACACCATTTAATGTGTGAAAAGGCTTGGTTTCGTTTGATTTATTTGTCATGTAATTGATTATATTATACACTTATATGTCATATATTGAAATCTTAAAACAAACAAACTGTGCACGGTTTGGTTCAGTTTTAACTTATAATGCTTTGATTTGGTTGCTCGAAATCGAACCGATTATGTTGGTTGGGCTCAAGGTTGAGCCTAGAACTGAAGTGCACAATAAGGGACCCGATAAATACACTGCTTTGATGGGTCAGTGGTAAACTTACTAATTTCAGGACCAAGAGGTTTTCTGTTTTTGTTTGGGGTGTATACTTTGAGAAGTGAGAAGATAAATGTAATATCTAAAATATTAAGCAGTTGTTTTGCAAATGGCTTACCACTTGAGAGTGTTCTTCTAAATCTCTTTTTTTGCTTTCATTCTCGTCGTTATGAGTTGCTGTATGAGCAGCACGAATGGCAGATGTGATGAAGCTGACAGTTGGACGACAACCACATAGCAGTTGGCGTGGGGACTCCCAAACTCAGTTCTTTGGGATCATGGCTGAACTTTGTTTTATTAGAAAATTTGACACTCACGCATGCTCTCTCTGATATATATATATATATATATATATATATATATATATATATATATATATATATATATATATATATAACAGTGGTATATTTAATTATTTATAGTCTTTTAGTGAATGGGTTTAAAAAAGCTAATAAAAAATTTGAACTATACAAAGGAATATTAGAAAGTAAATACTTCGACTTAGTAGAATAAAAACATAATATATAAAATATAAGTTTATTTGGGTAGTTTAGAGGATATAAAATTAAGATTGACACATATTGCATCGCTCACAAGGAAAATTTTAAATACGTGGGGTTAATTTTCCAGAGTGATGGAAAAATTGATTGAGATATTACCCTTAGAATTAATGCTGATTGGTTAAAATGGAGAGGGGCATCATGTATTCAATGTGATAAGAAAATACCACTGAAGTTGAAAGATAAATATTATAGAGCAACAATTAGACCTACTATGTTTTATGGCTATGAGTGTTGAGCAATTAATCATCAACATGTACAAAAAATATCCATAGTAGAAATGAAGATATTGAGATGGATGAGTGATCACACAATAAAAAACCATATATATAATGAGGTTATTAAAAACAAATTGAGAGTACCACGAAATGAGAGAAAATCATTTAAGATGATTTGGACATATAGAAAGACAAGGGCATTCACTTAAGAATATATGAAAAACTAGATTGTGAAAATGTTAAAAGAGAAAAAAGATGATCACAAAAGTGATGAAAAGAAACCATAAAGAATGATCATTTATATTGAGTTAACTTCCAACATGGTATATGGTAGGACTCAGTAGAAACAAAAATTCCATGTAACCGACCCATCTACCATGAGAAAAGACATAATATCATGCCAAAGCATATACTCTTGTTTGATTGGCAAGTAGGGTTTAGACAGAACCCCACTATAAACCCAGATCCCAGGTATTGGACTAAAGACCATCAACTTAAAGGTTCTTTTGACTGACACCTTAAGGGGGGTCACCGTTCATTAGAAATCCAGATTTCAGTTATTGAACACAACATTATCAATTCAAGGGTTCTTTTGAGTGACCCCTTAATCGGGAGAGTCACCCTTCATGGCATGCAAAACTTTATCTCTTCTTATATTTACATATATATAAAGGGATTGTTGTATAAACATTTTTTTTAAAATCTTTGAGACCAACAACGAAAATTTAAATTATTTTATATTTAATTCACATGACACTAAATACAAAATATAACAATACTTTTAATTCACTTCAATCTTTTGATCTAAAAAGTCGGATCATTATTTGTTGAAGATTATACACAAAAAGATATTATGTATTTAGGCCTCTCTCTCTTTCTTATATATATATATAACCATGTTACAAGGAGGAAGAACAGAACGATATTTAATACAGGAGGATTCTCCATTGTTGGAGAGGTTGAACATGAAAAGATACGAAGTGCTTTTCATGGCCGACCCTATTGATGAATTTGCTGCCGAGCGGCTGAAGAATATGTTGGGAATTAGAAACCGGTGTCTACAACAAGAAAGGTTTGAATATGGAGGAAACACAGGAGGAAAAAGGAAAGAAGGAAAAGGTGACGGCTTTCAAAAGCTTGTGCAGTGCGACGAAGGGCAAACTGGTGGAGAAGGTGGTGGTTTCCGATAGAATTGTCGACTTCCCATGCTGTTTAGTGATCAGAGAGAATATGGATGGACAGCGAACTTGGAGAGGATCACGAAGGCTCAGACTCTTAAGGACAGCAGCATGTCGAGATTGATCTGCTTGTTGAGGCAAACCGGAGATTGACTTTCTTTTTGGGATTGTGATTGGTAAGGAGAAGCTCACTTCACGCATGTCAAGCAAACAGACAACAGAAATGGACCCTGAAAATGTTATCATAGGGGACTAAAAACGATGGCCAAAGACAACAAGAATGAAGAGTCGGCGAAGGACCTTGTCCTTGCTTACTTCTGGGTTCAGGTTGGATGATCCCAAACACTTCTGCAGAAAGGATTAATAGAATGCTGTAGCTGGTCTCAGTTTATAAATGGTGCGGATGGGAACATATACAACGGGGAGGTGTAGTTGAAGTGTCCAAGTGATGTATCTATCCTCAACCTCTTAGGGAATGCACTTTGTTACTTGGAACCAACTCGTTCGATGCTTTTCACAAAGTCTTTCTCTCTCTCCATTATACACGACTCAACTTATCAAGGATCTGGTATGCTACTGGGACAAACTAATCACTTCATTCTAATCCAACTCACCGATGCTTTTCGAAAATGTGCTTATATATATATAGAGAGAAAGGGAGTCTTAGCTAATGTTGGACCAATATTTTCACGGTTCGATCTTTGATATCGACGATAGAGATTTGAATCAATATATCATTATGAAATGCATTATACAGCTAAGACGCACTCTCTCTCCATATTGTGATAATATTTTGAATCTTATTCACACTTAAATCCACTCAAACATCTCAATAGTTCGACCAACACGATTAATGATGAAAATTTCAATTAAAAAAGTAAACTATATCATTATGCATTAAATATAATATACAAAAAGTATAATGGTATAATTGTTTTTAAACTAAAATCTTTTAGATGAGATTAAGCATGTATCATTATCTCCGTACATATATATATATATATATATATATATATATATATATATATATGTGTGTGTGTGTGTGTGTGTATACACACTTGTACTTAATACCTTTGGTACTTTAAGGTGTATTTGGTACATTGTGGGCGTTGGTACTAAAAATGCAAGCCTAGACCTGCATGGGCTTGGAATGCGAGCACCAAAAAATCAAAGTCTAGTTTCCAAAAGTCTTATATCGAACATCCATAATATGAATTATTGGGTCTTACAAAAGTAAATGCAGTGAAGCCCACCATTTAACCATGATTAAATACGTGACAATGGATTATAAGCCACCTCTTATATGGTGGGTCACTTTAATTGTTGCAGTGGGACTTACCATTTTGAGTACCATTAAGGATTGACGCTACTAGTTCTCTCTCTATATATAGATCTAACATGCACATGCTCATTCATTGGTAAGAATACATTATAAAAAAAGTTAAAAGTTTAAAGGGATGAAAGATAATATTATTATATTCATGCCCTAAAAACCATGTTTAAAGGTATGAGTGAGCATCCTATATAAGTGTGTGTTAAGGCATTTTTCTCTTATCTAACTTTAAAAAGTTGCAAATTAAAAGGGCCTGTGTGCAAGTCATGTGCGTGCACGTACTTTTCCTGATCCTATGCAAAAATGCTGGTATCGCTATCAATATAAATTATACAAAAAGGCGTGAAAATACGAACTCAAACCCTACTCTAAAAGTCTATGTTCCAGTTCACACAAAGTAACACGAAAAGAGTCAGGCTGTATTCAGGTTCGCTACTTTTTGATATGGATAATAAATGATTGACTGATAATACCTAATACGAAATTGCTACCAACGTAACACAAAACACATAAAACCCGAGATAGATATGATCCAAAAGCCCCTGCTTCTATCTGCCAAAGGTAACCAAAATTGTTTATCCCCAGGTCAACATGTTTGTGACACGAACACGAAATAAGTATAAAACCCAAACTACAAAATTGTCATCCCAAAGCTGGACCTTCCCCTGCCCTGCAGGTTGGACTTGTCAGCGTACCCAGTCAACCCGATACTGAATTGGGTTGAATATCTGATACATCCAAATCGTCGACATCCCTGGTGCCTGGTGGATTGGCAGCCTGGCTATTACGAAGACAGTTGTGATTGGTGAATCTTTCAACACCTATTACAGCTTACAACCTGAAATTGGACTGCCTCTTATTAGGGTTTACTAGAATTTCTTTTGGGGCTGGCCTGTCTTTATTAGGGTTTCTTAATGCTGTAATTTTATAATTAGGGTTTCATAATGCACATTGTATAAACATAGAAAAAAGGAGGGTTGCTAGTCATCATCTTCCCAAGGACAACGTGGGCTCAACAATGAGCTCCCTATGTTGGCTTTTGACTATTTTACAACTGTGTGAGCTATATTGACAACTTTTATTACTCGGAACATCTCCTCCACGACTAAGTATAATATTATTAAATTTGGGGACTTGTTATATTAGTGAATAATTGTCACTAAACCTAAGGAAAGCAATATGAAGATCAGCAATACATCAAACAATTTATAATTATATACAAACAATACAAAATAATCAAAACTCTGTGCCGTTTCTGCAATTTCCAGTAGTTTTAAAATCTCATTACCTGGTAGAAATGAATATATTCAAAATGTTAAACTTTTAAAAGTTGGGGCGGTTTCCTGCATCTTAAGATCATCTCAGCGACTTTCAGAAGCCACAAATACAAATTACGCGTTTGTCATGGGGGAAAGACACAGAAGGCCAACAATGGAGTACCCCCAGAATGCAGCCACTGCTTTTGCCTCCATTGGCCGTTCCCTCCTCAGCCTCCGCCGCAACCAGGCGCCAACGATCCCTGTCGAGGCAGACGACGATCGGAATCGCATTGATGATTTCCAGAAGCTTGTAACAGATACATTCTCCGAGCTCGCCGCAACAAGCAACGGCAACGTTCTCTCCCTTACATGGTTCCTCAAACTCCTGAATTCGTTCATATACTGTCATGAACATTTTACTTCCTCCGTGCTCCTCCACTGGCAGAAGCGCAGCGCCGTCTCCGACCTCTTCGATGGATATGTCAAGGCTCTTGATCTGTGCATTTCTGTCGGTGATGCTCTTGATCATCTCTACCTTTGCCATTCCCGTGCAAAGATCATCTACCATGCTTTAAAAAAACCCACAAGCGCACCCCATATTGCGAGTGCAAAGAAAGAGCTTGCCCAGTTGATCAAGCGACTAAGTGAAGATGGTGAGGCCGGAAGCCGGTCGTCTGCACTGAAGGCGGTCTTCGTAGCCTTCCTCATGGATTGGGAAGCAGCCTGATGGCACCCCCAAGAACTTTCGACAACAACTTTGCGGTAAATGCCTACACAATGAGCTGTGTGTTGGTCTTTGTCATGTGGGTTCTTGTTGTATCAGTTGCTTCGGCGAGCTCAGCTGCGCCGCCATTGCCCTCGGTTCGGCAATTCGAGTGGGCTGCACCCATGGTGACCGTGCAGGAGAGGATTTTAGAATGGAGAAAGAGAGGAAAGGAAGGGAGCAGCGTGGTTGGTCTGATGGAAGAATTACAGAAGATGGACATGTGCAGCAAAAGCCTTGCAGAACTACTCGAGTCAGAAAATGAGATTGATGAAGAGAGACTGATAGAGATCAGAGAGAAGATGATTGAGTTGGAGCAGGTGAGCGGCGGCATGGAGGAAGGGGTGAAAATTTTCCGGCGGCAGGTTAGGGAGGCGTTTCATAGGATCATCAAGGGAAGAAATGAGATCATGCAGCAGAGTCTTCCCAGGTCTGTTGATTTCTAAGAAATGTCATACAATTCTCATTGATGTTTCATTTAAAATTTTGATCTTATGTAGGTCAGTCGCATATGCAGGAAATCATTTCTAGTGACTAGCGTAGTTCCCATCATCAATCCTCTTTAAGAACATGAGCATGATTTTTTAAAGAAAGAATGGTATTTCTCAGAAAATCTTAATAATCAAAATGTTTTAAAGGACAAAAGTACGACATAATAGGTCCTATAGGCAAACATGAACAAACACCAACCGATTTAGAACAAAAATCTGCAAAATAAAAAAATATATCCCCACAAAAATCAAAAAAATAAAACATTCAGATATCTCATTTATCTTTGTTAGCGTGGCTTGAATTTGCGATGTTCACGAATTGGGATCCAAACCGAAAAGCTCTCAGTGCCGGAATTGGATGCGAAACCTGAGGTTCTCCGCGCAGTATGGAAACCTTGTGTTGTAAAGAAGTTTCCTTTATAATTATCCATTACCGATATTCCGGCGGAGAGAGAGCATATAGAAGAACTTGTCACAGGGGTGAGGGTTAGAGAGGTGATGTGAGACGTACCTTGTGCTTCATCATACTGAAAATTTTCGTCTTGCCCACGAAATAAAGCGTCTCCGACTAAACCACGAATATTTCATTTCCCTTCTTCCTCTTGATTTTGTGGGTGCTTTGGAGACAAATCTGCACAACAATCTTCTCTGAATATCAAAATATGGTGATTGCTTCTTTTGTCCAACCTGAAGTATAAGCGATGATATTTTGATACTTCTAAAATATCCATGATTTAACTGGTTAATGGAAGTTCTGATAAACTTGCGCAATCTTTTCCGTGCATGCAGTGGTCGGCAGCATACGCATGAAAGATCTACAAGCAGCCTCACAAGCTTAAGATTAACGGCAATGCTCAACTTTGACGAGGCTGAAAGTGGACTCCCACCGCTACCAATGTGATCTCCATTTGTATGACATGAAATCGTGGAAGACGACCGAGTTTAGATTACCATTAACTTTGTACATTATGCTGGCTAACAACCATTTCTTTATACAATTAGCTGGCTAACAATTATGCGGCTATGATTTCAGAAATTACAGATCATTCACACATTGCACAGTGGTTTCTGATGGATAACCGCATTCACGTAAACATGAGCTTGTTTAGTTGAAGTTCCTTCCTATTGGTAATTTTGCGGATGAAAATGATTCATCCGCTTCCTGTGGTTTCTATGTTACCTTGAAATTTTCGAAGTCATGATTACTCTCAATCACTAAAAACGTGTATAACAGTAGATCAACGAAAATATGAGGTGTTAGTGACAAATCTGCTTCTGGGATCAAACTTATCAAGCTAACCTGGATGCCTCCAGCAGAAAATTAGAAGTCATGAATGGAACAATTGAGCTCCCAAACAAAGACTCAGGCAACCATGTGAATATGGGAACATCAAGGATTGATTTGATTGTTCTTTCAAAGCTGTTCTCAAGGGAAGAAGACATACAGAGGATACAGTATACGGTGTCATAATTCATGTTATGTTCTTGGTTTTTTCCTCTGGAAATCTCTAAAGCCGAATACAGTCTGATTATGTATAGCCACAGTTTAGCTAAAGTGGCTAAGTTAGCAAGAAACATCAAGTACATATAAGTACAAGGCAACTAAAACAACACTTTTTTTCGTAAGATGGGGAGGCCGAAGCCAGGTGCACGCACTGGGTATTGAACTCATGACCCTCAACTTGTGAGTCAAAACCTTTAGCCAGGTAAGCTGTTGGTCGTTGTGTGAAACAACATACTTTTGTTGCCTACTGCACGTGATAACTAATCGTAATATTGAGATTTCTTTTTTTGAAGAACCACAGAGATATTCTATATCTGCAGATCAGATCAGAGAATTCTAAGAGAACGACCCTACTTTGAAGATAAAAGTCACGATCACGGTGACCTCTCTAGGCTGAACCTCATTAAGGCATAGGCCCTACAAACCTAGACAAAAACACCAACAGATGTATAAAAAACTGGCTTCGGTCTCACAAGTTGAAGGTCATGAATTTGATGCTCGAGGAGTGAAGGCCATGTTGTACCAAAAAGGAGATGTATAAAATGTTGCCTCCCTGTTGTACCAAAAGGAAAATGTATTAAATGTTTCAACTTAAATTTGGAGGAATTTTCTTTTTTAAATGGTAATTCAATATAAAAGACCCAGAGCATTAGCTAAACAGGCAGGGCTCTCTAACTCCACGGCTGCAGGTGGGGGAGTTCGATTCTCTGGAGGCGTGTGTGTTTTAGGCTTCAGCCTCCCTCTGTAACCAAAAAGAAACACCTTTCATGTTTGGTTTATTCTCCCCTTGGCTCAAACGAGCTGATAGAGAGCTGAACATGGGCAAATAATTTTCGTCGGCAAATGAGAAGGGCCAGTTTGGATCGTTTAGCGAGCCCTGCTGTAAAGGACAAGCAAAACATGCACCTAGTAAAGCATCCACCTTGATGTGAATTAGATTCCACTGCATCCTCTCATGCGAGGAAACAATCAGCACTAAGTGAGGTCAACTATGATTGATAAAGCTACAATCCGTCTAAAGTGTATTGATTTCGGGTCACTTGTTCAAAATATTTTGATGCTTCGGCTACCATCTATGCTCGAGTCCGTGTATATCAAACCACAGCAAAGGTGCTGAATTCAGGAAAACACTAGCAGCAAATGAGCAATGCTTCAAACAACCTGAGGCCATGCTTGAGTCATGTAACCTTTTGTCATCCCTTACACACAAGCACACATATCTTGGGAACATAAATTCAAGTATAATGTCAGCTTCCAAAGGAGCATATTGCACTGACTGGGGGCCGGCTCTCTGATTCCAGTGTACAACTCCAACACCCGACCCCCACGGCCTATACATTGGGGTTTTTCTTGGAATCAGGACAGCACCGATTGGGGTCACATTCCTAAATACCTCTCTAGCAGAGAGAGGGCCTTTCCACTATACTAGCCTTCTCGTGGCTGCGAGAGGATTTATTTTTTCCGTACAATGCGGAGGCTGAAGCCATATTTAGGCCCTGAGCATTGAAAGTGGAAGGCATGACCTAACTTGTGAATCAACCTCATAGCCAGATGAGCTACTTGCTCATTGCAAAGCTCATAGAGAATTTAGTTAGGGTGTTATTCATACACCATATTTTACTAAACTTTTTCTCGAAACTTTTTTTCGAAACAGTTCCTTTTCATTTTACTTTCTCTTTCATTCTCTCCTTTCAAACAGCGACTCACACAAAATGTATCTATCATTTTAATATAATGTATCTTAAACGCGTTTCATCATTGATCATGAAGAGGGATGTGGTTCACTTGCATCAGATAAACACACAATAACGGTACGTTTACTCCTCAAATAGTGACATGTCATGAGTGCATGTCTTTTAAGTAAAACATGCTTTCGTCACCAATCACTTATTTCTTCCCTATAAAACTAAAGCTGCCAACACGGTTAGGCATGCCGGTCAGACGCTGGCAGTTGGATCTGTCATGTCTAGGAACCCCGAAATGAACCTCTTCAAATCACACCTTCATGGAATCATGGCGCCATTTTAGCATCTTATGCCACATAAATAGTTGTTAATGACTTGAATTATGAAGGGATCAATGTCCAAATCAAAAGCGTAATCCCACTTGGGTTTTTATCTGGCATTTTCAATTAAAATATCCCACAGATTAAGGACTGAACAGTTGGGTGGCATCTAGCTTTGGTCTTCAATAGCTGTCTTCTCTTGTCATTCATGATTATCAGGGGCTTAATTATTCTTATTATAAGAAGAGTGCACGAGTTTTGCCTTTAAAAAATGGTTTTCTTCTTTGATAATGATGATCATGCAGCGCATTGAAATGGACATCTCTTCGCTGTCTTTATGACTAAAGAAATCGGTACATGTTTTCCTGCCTCGTGGTTCTTCGAAGTAGTCAGTAGATCACATGCCAGTGACGGAAACACACACATTGTGCCGGCTAATTATGATTCTTATAAATCCTCATCCAAAGCTTCCATGATCAAACTATAAGGATAAATCGTTGCATTGATTTGATCCAAACTCGAATTAAGGTGAGGATTTGTAGTAATCTATCTATCTATATCTACATCTATCTATCTATCTATATAGATAGATAGATCGAGGTATTGTTGATGAAAATTATACTCCAGACCTGAGATTCAATCAAGAGTCGACGCAATGAAAGGAACTATTACTTTTTCAGGTGTGAATTACATTTTCCTTGTAGGATTTAGATATGGGCATTCTCGTACCCGGTAGGAAACTGGATCTGAACTAACTCGGATCGAAATTGGGTCCAACCCGGTGATACCCTTAACCCAATTGCAAAGTCTTCCTATAAATCTTGTCTACTTTGGTTGGTAAAAAGATAAACACTACCAAATCAACAGCGGAAGAACGTCAGAACACCGAACTAAGATGGTGGTGGCTTCCGTTTTCAGGCGTTCTCTCTCTCTTCCTCCGGCCAAAAAAAGCACAAAAGCATGCCATGTTCGTTCCTCAAGCTTGCCATGTAGGTCCCTCACACTAACCTTGTTCTTGTGATGGATCAAATGCACAGGATCCACGAATGGATCGGCAGAAAAGATCCAGCGGTTCAGAATCTCTTGACAGGCCTGAGCTTGCTCAAGTCCTTGTATGACACAGTGGGGGATTTCCTCCATCTGCCAGAAACTCAAGATGTAGTGCATCACAACAAGAGATGGGTTAATTTCCTTTTAGACGATCTGTTAAAGTTTTTAGTGTACTTGGTACCGTTTTATCAAGCCTCAAAGAGCATCATTTAAGTACTTTGGTTTCATTGAGAAGAAGAGAGCCAAACAGTATGGAAGTCGGTGTTCAATCCTTTATTAACCATAGAAAGAGAGCCAACAAGGAGATGAGCAGGCTTACAACTATCCTGAAGACCATAGTGAAGCCCCAACCGTTAGCTTTCTCTCGAGAGGAGATGGATGTAGTGGTGGTTTTTAATGAAGTGAAGGCAATAACAGTGTCGATAGCCATTGCTGTGGTCTCTGGTTTGTGTTGGACACCCAGAAGAGTTATAGAGAAGTTGATGGGACTGCCTAAGAGAAGACTGGATCGAATAAAGGAAATGAAGGACGCAGATTGTGTCATGTATATCGTTTTGAGCTCCAAGGGGCGTGTGGATTTTGAAATGGCTAAGACAGTATTGAAAAGCATGGTTGTCTTAGAGGATTGCCTTAATGGGCTAGAGCTTGGAAGCGAGTCTATATTTAGGAGCTTGATCAACACAAGGGTGTGCATTCTCAACATCCTAACACAATCAGCATACCCTTCGTGGTTTAACGTGCTCATCAGATAGAGTTCATCAGTTCTTGTAGAGATCATCTTCTGTGTACAGTTGTTGATCTGTCTTTCATGAAAAGAAAGTGAAAGCCTGATATACAATGTGATCTATGGGCACTTTGAATTTATTGGAAGAGTATATGTGTCTGTCTGTCTGTCTGTCTCTCTCTATAACCTGATCTTAGTTACAATTCTATGAACATGATACCTTCTAAACTTAAAAGTTGATTATCTCGCTTTTATATGATGAAAATGTGAAGAAAAAATTGTCACTCTTCTCACGGAATTTGACTGCAATCTTCTTGCCAGGAAAGGGGTTTCATCACTGTTGATATATATTGGAGGAACGATCTCCTGCAAAACAGTGTCCTGATCATAACTTTTAGTATTATGTGAATATCAAATGGTATCACCAAACATATTCTGTTCTCCATTTCCGTTCCAATTCTTGTCTGCGTCTTATTCATCTTAATTTTAGTCTCCATTTCATGGTAGCATTTTCTTTTAAATATATAAGTCCGACCGGACCACACCGAGGCAATGAGACTACTCTGTATTTATCTCTCCGGCAGAAAACTGAGGCGATTATCCTCGCTCTCATGTCCTATATGTCTGGCATTGGCTTAATGAAAAGTATTAGTGTCACAGTGTCTTCCGCAATCAAAATCCAACTCGGGTTGTAAATGCTGACAAAGAGATTGAAGCGAAGAGGTCAAAGCCATTGATAAAGAATCTATAGGTTCCTCTTGGTATACGTTTCCCTTCGTCTGAGAGGAGAATTCTCATGCATATATGAAGCTGCTACTTGCACTAGGCAGGATTCAACGGCATCCAACTAGCATCAGTACAGTATTATGAACAACTTGATATCTCAATGCTGGTCTCAACAAACCTTTTCTAAATTGAATTCGAAAAGAAGCAACGGTTTGTAGTAAAAAGATCATGTGGCTGCAGGTTTCCTTGTAAACACACACTTTTCCCCCTCTTCTCAGTGAAAAATCAGACCTGTGTGTAAAAATAGCTTTCAAGTGTTGTATTTGAATGTATGAAAATATTCTCGAAATCCTTAAAGTTCTGAGAATTAAGTTGAAGGATGTTAATATCAAGTAGAGCTCAATTGAATCAAAGGCATTCGGCAAGTCTCAACACATCTCGGGTTGAAATGCAGAGGTCCAAGATCCAATTTGAATTATCCAAAACTCAAAGCTCGTGGACTCAAATCAAAATTGGATGAAGTACATCGATCTAAAATCCAGTTTCACATTTCAGGAAAGATGGGCTAACCGTTACTGTGTGAGGAGAAAACTTTGCCAACAGCTTTCTCAAAGCTTTTAGAAGGCTTCTCAAGTTTTAACAAGGTATGATGACCATTGCCAACAAGTTTCTCAAGCTCCCGTAGGATTTTAAGGGTCATTGCCAACAGATTTTTCAAGCGGTGATGGTCTTCGCCAACAGACTTTACAGAACATGAGGGCCTTTTCTGAAGATTACAATCTTTTGCGGAATCATTACATCATCAGAAGAATTCTATAAATTGAGCTTCCATCTTCAGCTAAAGACATCGACGACACCTCCGGAGCGTCCAAACGCCCTAGAGAGTTGGAGAGAGTTCTTAGTGCCTTTTGTTTATCCTCTGTTCGGTATCTAATCACCAGGAGTCGTCCACCACCGCTGCTATCTAGCCCTTAATCACCGCCCATCACGCCGTCCTAGTCGATGAAGCCACCCCACTGTCTGCCACCTTGGCCTACATAGCGAAATACACTCACTGAATCCCAACCAAGCCTTTGGTCTCATTAAAACTGAGCTTTCTTAGCTACTTCAACCGTCCCTTTTATGCCCTATACCAAGACCTCGGCCGACCCAAAACCCAGTTCAATTTGAACTCAAAATCCCAAACTAACTATAGATTTCTTTACCAATAGGTGAATCACTGCAATAGTAGATCGGCCGGACATAAATCTAAAATGGTTCTGTTGTACTCGATACTTTTTTTAACCTACGTTCGATAATTATTTCTCGTAATTTCATAATATGGCTCATTAACTTGATACATTGATAATTCACATAATTTTGAATGTCTTCCTTGTTATGTACAAGTATACTCGCTCTCTATTCTTCGGGCATCTTTTGGATTCCCATCGATATATCAAATCCCTACGTTTATAGAAGTAACGGTTACTTGTATTTGTTTTTAATTATGGTTCCTTCTTCCACTGAACAACACCATAACCAGTAGCTCAAACAGTTGGTTCCAGTCTAATTTTAATAAGATCTTTAAAAATTTATTACTTGCTAGTTTTCTTGGCTTTCAAACATGAACAGTAATCAAAACCGTTCGCAACCGAGTTTGGTTATAGTTCATCGTTTCAGGCAAACCAGACCCATCGGTTCTAGCTTACCTGGAGCCTGCCATGTCTACTCATGGTGAACCAAGAACGTAAGGAAGCTGTGTGGTGTGACATTTAATCATCGTTAGTGGGTGAATATCGGGTTGCTCTTTTGGGTCTGCTGGTGAATACAATTCATTTTGTACTGGGTCATGATCGTTACTATAGGGTGAATCGAGGCTGGAGACATTGTGTTGGACGATAAAATCATGCTATTTATAAAAAAAAGAACAAATCCTAAGTTAAATTGAGCTCCGGTTCTCCGTTATGCATGGACTTGGCAAGTCAGTGTCAACCATTACACATTGGCCTTAATCTTAGCTTGACTTCATTGAATTTTTTTACAAATAATGGTCGCGATTGACTCAAGGATTTGGATTCCACTCATCACATGATTTAGTTGACCAAACCAAGGAGTAGTTGGCCTTGTGACTTACCCTAGCTCGACTCCTTTCTTGCAATATTAATTATCAATAATGTGAACGATGGTAATGACCACAAACATAAGAAACAAGAAGCACCCATTGTGTCAGCACAACGGTAGGGCTATTGACTCCCATGGTGCAATGGCAAGTTCGATTCCCTTGGGGTGCATTCATGTTTCCGTGTGTTAGGCTATTGCCTCCCCTTTAACCAAAAAAACAAAACAAAACAAGAAAGCAATCCGAGTTAGCTTATTATTTCACCTGGTAGGGCGCTCGACTCACAAGTTGCGGGTCGTGATTTCGACCAAATAAATGCATTTGCTCAATTTTCCATACACAGACACGCCTCGGCATAATTTTCATACAGATCACAACCAAAATCTCTAAACAAGAAGAATCTAGTGATAGCCAGTACTTAGTCTCCCCCAATAATACACACACTCACACACACATTTTCCTCCCAAAAGATAACAATACATGAAGGCAGACACCGTTGGTGATTCGGAGTAATATAAATATCAGTGACCATGAAAACACTACGAACACAAAGAAACAGAGATAACATTCGTTTTATGGAAAACCAGTAAACTTGGTTCTTGGAGAATTTGCTTGAGCAGAACAATCCGAAATGATGATGGTTTCGATGTAATTCACTGGTAGGAGGAGAAGAAGATTACTTACAGATAAGAAAATGGTGATTCAATCGAACTTGGTCGAGCAGCTGAATGTGTATCGCTTTCGTTCCAAGCACGAGACGCTCTCCTTCTCGTCTACGAGCAAAGCCACATCTAGGTACTTTTGAATTCGTCAAAGGTTTTCTGTGAACCGTAAAATATATGATCTTGATTTTGTTTTTTAAGGTCATTCTACTTTCCTTCGATAGAGCATTTTTTTTGTTGTTTCACGTTAATTTCCTTATTTCGTTTGGTTCCGTGTGTTGTTCTCTTGGAGAATTCATCTTTATGGATGGTGCTGGTTTCTTCAGGTTTGTCTTTAATTCGCTCGCCAAGATTATCTGCATTACGACAAACTCTGTATTCCCTTTACCATTTGAATGTCTTGGTTTCTCTTACTGTATGCTGATTCAACCAGCAAACAGAAGTTCTTTTGGCATGTTTGAAACGGCTCGACACTTGATTCGATTTCAAACAAGAAATCTGCCCGTTTGTAATCATTTATGCAGTGTGAAGCCTGAAGTACATTTTTATATTAATTTGCAGAAATTTCTGAAGGCAAACTACTTTGTTTAGCATGTGAATTCCTCTTTTCGATTTCTGGCAGTCTTTACTTGTTAAATTTTATTGCTATCGAAGATTGATCCTTTTCAAGTCTGTCATCTTCTATTTATCTAACATAACCCTGTTGTGATGATCTTTTCTTCTGAATGCAAGATTGCCGTTGTGATCCCGGCGAGATGGGAACTTTTTATCCTTGCACCTCCAGTTCTCTCAGCAGTGTCCTAGTAGTTCAGGTGTATGAGACTTGCATTTGGCTTAATATGCATCACAAATCTCTTATTTGTGTCCCTGAAAGTCATGCAGACAGCAAGACAAGCTAGGAAAAGGAAAAGAAGAAGGCTTCTATCTCTATCCATGTAGAAAGAACAAGTGGTTCATTGTGAAAACTGTTTGCGGACGAAGGGGATTTGGGGTGTCTAATTACTTTAAGAAATTGTTTGCTTCAATAGAAGAGGACTAATTACACAATGTCTAGTAATTTGTGAAGTGGCATGAAGCCAATATGCATTTCTATTGCACAGTCATCTCTGAAGTTTGTTAATTTCAGCCTGGCACTCTTTTACCTGAGCTTCTCCGAGTAGATCCTGCTTCCTATTTCCTGAAGTTTCCACTGAATGTCATCATCTGCGGTGAACTCTTTGGGTTGTCATGTCAATATACACATTATTTTCTGAGATTCTCCGGAGTATGTCATGGTTTCTATTATCCAGAGGTTCATATAAACCATTGCTATCATCTACATGGATGTAAGTACAACGATCTTATTTGTGAAACCTATCTAGCAAGAACCAACATGATCAAATTAATACAAAGCTATAGTTCTGAACGCTGTGTTCAAGGTATGACGGTAGTATGTGAATAGTTATCGTACATAAATGTGAACCTGGAGTACCTGAATGCAGTATTGTCGTTGTGGCGTAATCAGTATCTCGTGCGCAATGATGTGCAACTTTTCTAGCACACAAGCTGTAGAGCATTTGCAGTTCAAATGGTTTATGCATTTTTCATTCAAACTATCCAATTTTGGGAGAATCTTGGTACGCCATTAACCATCATATAGTTTCAGTTATATGTGAGTGTTTCTGCGCTTCTGTCAGTTAATATGCACATCATCCAACATATGAAACACTTTGTGCAAGAAAGCACTCGGAGACCTCCATTATAAGTTTAATTGTATGCCATTATTTTTCTCCTAATTCATTGGAAGTTTCATCCTTGGTGAGGCATTATTCAAATGACCCCAGTAATAGCGCGTGCAGGCACACATGTCTCTCTGTCTATCTGTCTGTCTGTACGTATGTATGTAGGTACATATACATGCATGTATCTATGTCGGTATACATGCATGTACTTATCTACGTACTCACGTATGCATGGGGTGGTAGAGACAACAATCACCCTTGTAAGGTAGAAAGTATCCTAATATGTAATTCTCATATACTATTTTAAGAGATTACTGAATCCGGGCAAAAGAATATGGTATTCTTGATTCTAGCTTCATGATTTTGTTCTCGAGCATTCTTTCATGACACTCTTTTTTTATTCTTGGAGATCAATTCATAATGTACATGTCAGACAAAGGCATCAAAGTTAGATACCTAACAAGATTTGCAAAATGAAATCACAATGAATGGCACTTTCAATCGACCATTTTCCTTTTTGAATTTATGGATCCTATACATCCGCAGCCATGGATTCTGGAATCACTTCTGGGCATCTCTTCACTCCAATGAGTCCAACTTTATATACACTTGCATGCAATGGCAGATCTACATGGAGGGGTGGGGGGAGGCCGCCTCCCCTGAAATTTTGAAAATTTACGGTAAAACCTATGTTTTATAGTGAATATATATAGTTGAGATAGAAGCAGGGATAGGCTAGTGTCACTGGCAATGAACCAGCGCCCCTGAACCTGCACTTCTTTATCATTGGATGACAGAGATCATGATTGGGGTTTGAAGAAATGGAATTTGTGACTTGTATCAACGATGCTCCAGATCCCTCCAATGACTAATAAAATGCTGAGGATCATTCCCAGTATTCCAATTCCCCAATTCAAGTACCAAGTGCCGCTGTATTTCTCTGGTTTCTTCATTATATTATACATGAAACAGGGATAGGCTAGTGTCACTGGCAATGAAATTCCACCGAGGAGTCCTGCCAAGCTTAGAAGGAAGGGCAATGCATTTGCAATGAAGAAGGCAACTGATGCAAAGAAGACCCTAAACCCTGTTCTCAGCCACCTTGGGCAGGGCCTGTTGGTCCTGTATGTGTACCCAGACTCCAAGTTGTCGAAAACTGGCATGGCGTATATCTGGAATGTGCTCAGGCAGTTTATCACCACCAAGAAGGCTGTCAACCCGAGCAGGGCCCTCGATGTATCATGACCATGAAATTGATGCAGTGCATAGAGTATCCCTGATGGTGGCATCTGCGGACCATGAGTTGAAATTCTTGGTCAGGTAACTAAGCTTTTGTTGTTATAAGTTCTTACTTTACTATCAGCAATATCAACACCTTGTAATTGTTCAATCATCTCAAAAATGGTTGGTGCTCAACAAATAGGGAGTCAAGCTACATGCCTCAACCATCACTTGTAAAGCAACCATTGTTTTCAAAATACCCCATAAGAGTTGGTTTCTGTATTAGATCACAATGCTATGAGTCATTTCAGAGAAGAGTGGAGCGCTTACCAAGTTGCCATATGCCCAGTAGCCACCAATAGCTAGAGGAAACAAGCAAAACGCAATCAGGACGTAGGCCACTTTCACTCCTTTCCACATGGGCACGCTTGCAGGTTGTTTTAGTGTCGATGGCATGGTTGCCTGCAAGACGAAACAGAGATCATTATTTATTAAGCTTGCATCAACACGTGCACACACACAGACATTAGATATACATGCACAGAATCGCACACGCATAAAGACAGACTCTCTCTCTCTCTCAAACACACACACACACACACATACACACTAGCACAAACAATTTAAGGATCTCCAACAGCAGCCAGTATCAGGCAGATCACACCGTGCCTCCAATTCAAAGCTCACAAGCAGAGTATGCAATAAACATTGCTCGCATTGAACAAGACCAAGTCCTCATTTTGTAGATTCGAATAAATATATTATGGTTAGATTTGGATAATACAAGACCCAGTAACCAGTGCAATGACAGTCAATACCTGGGTTCAAGTCTCTCTTAATGGATTCAAGAAGTGGGTAAGAGCAGCCTGAACTTGAAAATAGAAAGAGAAAAGGAAGGGACTGACCTGGATCTCAAGGACAAGATTGTGGCCTCTGAAAGAGAAAGCAACAACACCAACAGCGTTCAAGATGGAGAATACCGTTGCGACATCATTTTTACCCTTCAGTGGTTGGTAAGAAATGCCTTCGGGCCTATGTTTGCTCACAGAGACCACCCAGATGATGGTGCAGTAACTAACAGCAGTGATCGCACCAACAAGAGAGACACCAGCAATGGAGTTCAGATTGGGGAGCTGAGCCAGTACAAGTGCCAGGCATACAAACACAAGGTACCACTCAACCGTTGAGAGTGGCTTTGATTCGCACGAGTCGCCACACACGATCGAGAAGAACAATTTCAGGGTTCCCCCACCAGTGATGATGAGTGCAGTGCAGTTCCCAGCGGAGAGATACATGGTAGGGAATCGAGTCAGGATCATACCAAGCTTCGGACCTGAAGGTCATACGTCAAGTAAGAAACTTATACAGAGCATGAGCATCTTGTATAAAGACACATCCAATTGATCTCAAAATGCTTTGTCTGTGCCTCTTGTTTAGGAACTTGTTATGCTAAGTTCTTAAAGAAATTATCCAAACAATCGTCGGCCTATATTATACAAGAACTTTGTGTTAACATAACATTTAGTCATGCAATGGATTTGTTCTAAAGAAAAGAGAAATGTATCAAGGGAATTTCAGATTAAGCAAAAAAGGAGGTGTGTCAATTATGCTCAGCATTAGCTAAGTTTCAACTTGTTCCGGACTGCGTCTGCCCTTACAACCTATTTTAGCTAATAGAGCCTGCATATCTGCTAGCGCTAGTAGCTATTTTGGCTGTTGGCTGCCAAATATCATTAATGCTTTGTTAAAGACTCAACTAAGCAAAGCTCAACTAAGGATGTTTATGGAACAGGCAGGGCCGGGGATCAAAGTCTCAGTCCCAGTCTCTGCGACATGGACCAAGAAGGTCCCTATCCTCACCTCCGCATCTCTCGTGGATCGCTGGGGAAATCCATCGGAGGAAGACCTGATCCTGCCCATTGTAAACTAACTTTCCTATATAAACATAGAAAAATCCCATCGAGAATCAAAATTTTACAAAACTTCAGCCTACACAACCTCACAACCTGAATCGAAGCAAACTATTCCTAGGAGGATTCTAAACTTTCTATAACCAATATTGGGGGGAGGGGGAGGGGGAGGGGCTGGATTCATAGGCCGGGGATGAGAATCTCTGTCCGTGATTTTCAGGCTCTCCTCATAACCTGTTTCCACTTTTCAAATCCATCCCATTCAAAGCGGGTCCCCGTAGGGAGCCGGATCCCTCCCCAACATCCCTAGCCTCAACAACCTTAGAAAGTCAAACTAGCCTGGTCCACATCAGCACGAGGCGGACTGACAAGTCAAATTAGTTCAATGGATCAGGCCTAAGCGGACCATCAGGTTTAAGCATTAAGTCTACGTAAGAAGAGAAGTTGGCTCATATTTTATGAACCTCTTTTTTCCGATCGAATATCAATATGATACATATGATGTGAACGTGTGACTAGAGTGTGGGAGTGTTAGAAATGCCATAGAGTTGGAAGGCACCAACTCTGCCGCCCAAGGCGTGCTTGCGATTGGGGACTCCTGTTTCCAATAAGACGGCTGCTTGAAAGAGACCTGAAGTCCCCGAGTCCACTTGCGTGTATCCCATTGAGTCTCTCTCAGACTTCAATCTTAGAAAGCCAGTGTCTTCTTTTTACCTTTTGGCAAAAGGTAGGAACGGGTCTTTTTCTTCCACTTCACGGACAACTTTCCAAAGCATCTTATCATCTAAACTTAATTGCAGTAACTGCACCAGATCATTGTGGGATCTTTTATAACAAATGCGCACACATACACAATATATATAGAGAGAGAAAGAGAGAGAGAGAGAGAGAGTCACCAAATGCAGCCATTGCGAGTTGTATGTATCTACTATAACGAGTTCCTGGTACTGATTCATGGAGTTCGGTGAGTATCCAGAGGGTATACAGCTGCCATATAAATAAGCTTGACAAGCACAAGAGTCCCCATGTCCTGTTAATTTCCAGCAGCACACTAAATTAACCAACTTGAGAGAGAGAGAGAGAGAGAGAGAGAGAGAGAGAGAGAGAGAGAGAGAGAGAGAGAGAGAGAGAGAGAGAGAGAGAGAGAGAGAAGGGTGTTACCATCCAAGGAAAGTGAAGGCCAGAGGGAGAATTAGCGCCTGAAACCCAATCCCAGCAGAGAGGTTATGGAACGTGGAATAGTAAGCATTGCCATTCCTAGATTCGGTGATTGGCAACCAAGCGTCCTGAGGATCCAACTTGGTCAGATGACCCACTTCCTCAAGATAGCTCTTCATATTGATTATCACCTTTCTCATGGGACTGGCCCTCGTCGGAGTCGCATTGCTTGAAAAGGAGAACCGGCTTGGCGTCGCTGAGGATATCGTCGCAAGGAACGGCGACCGCATCAAGGAAGGGGAGTGTAAGCTCGACGGAGGGGCAGATATGGGGTAGTGGAAAGCCTGAGGTGAGGAAGCAGCAGTGGATGATGGCGCAATCGGTTTCAAGGGAGAGTGAGGCACTGTGCGTGGTGTTGATGCTGCTGTTGGTGTAGGAGGCAAAGCTTCAACATCCATTTTCTCTACCTTCAAAACAATCTCTCTCTCTCTCTCTCTTGCGATGAGTTTAGTGCATATTTAGCATTTAAGGGAGCCAGCAAAGTAGTAGGGAGGAAGTAACAAGGAAGCCCTCCAGAAAGGCATTGACCACGTTTTCTTTGTTTTCTGGTAGAAGTATTTGTCTTTTTATAGTCTATATTCTCTGCCTTTTATACCCTTTAGTCGTTACCTACTCTCTCTAGGGTGGTCTTCCAGGAATGTGGAATTTAGTGCAATCTCAGAAGAATCGTGTGACTGTGGGTGTGCAGGTGGAGCATATGGCGTAATGAGATGAAATAAGTAATGATGTAATGTGGGTCGCCGTAGGAATGAAATCATATGGTGCAGATTTTGTGCGGCATCGTTTGCTGGAATCGTAAGAGTCGTGAAAGATCCGATTGTCGAAGTACTTGTCTACACCAGAAAGCAACTGTGGCTGCTCACATATATATATATATATAAAGAGGGGATGATAGGGTACTCCATAATCATGTATTTCTGGACCTAGCAATTTGTTATCTCTTAATATATATATATATATATATATATATATATATATAGAAAGAGGGGATGATAGGGTACTCCATAATCATGTATTTCTGGACCTAGCAATTTGTTATCTCTTAATAGATGATCAAGAACTATACCAATAAAACGCGTTCTTGTTACATAAATGATCGGACTATAGGACAAGGAGATCACCTTATTAGTACTGTTCATCATCGTCTCTAATAATTTCTAATATATATATATATAAAGACACATGTATACTCATGCATTCTCTTTTTTTTTTGGACATTAACGTATCTTAAAGTTGTGTAAGAGTAATTAAAAGAATGAAAAAATAACTTATTATACTCATATCCCCAAGAAGCAATAAAAGTACACGAGTACGCATATATGGAAGGTTGTAGGATACCTTTTTTTTATCTCTCTATGTGTGTGTGTGACACACACGTGAGAGTGCTTAGCTTATTTGGTGTGAAAATGTTGCCTTCATCAATCATCAAAACGGGTTAATTACGCCTTTCAGAAAAACATTGCGTCACATTTTGTACCACTTGAATGTTGGAGCATTTGTTGATCTATCTGGCTTGGTGCGTGGATTTAGGGCTGGTAAATGAACTGAGCTGCTCCTAGTTTGGCTTGGTTCAACTTGTGTAAGATCGTTCTAGGTTTGTTTCGTGATCGAAATGAACGAACATGAGCTGGCTTATTAAGTTATACACGCTGAACAAGAACAATGCATGTTATGTTTGGCTTGGCATGTATTAGCTCATTTAGTTAAACAGACAAAAAGGAAAGACGGTGATGGAAGCCATTACAAGTGTTTGGTAATTTAAGGAAGGAGGAAGGGAAATTGCTCCTTTAGGCATAAAGAGAAATTGGTTTAGTTCATGCACAAAGCAGATTTCTTTTCCCGCACGTAGTGCCAATCATTTCTTGGTGAGGACGAAGCTTCCATCTCTTTCTGTGGAATTCTTTACAGTACAGGTCTCAGAGCTGACGACTTTATCGTGGACTGTGTATATATGGAACTTGAACTATTGACATACCTGATGAGAGTCGAACCTGCTAAACAATATGTTAAAGATGTCAAAATGATTCTGACTCATATTTGAAGCAAGGCCAAATGGCCCGGATCGTATAGTCTTAGGGACAGACAAGAACCAGGCCATAGGCCTATTGGTTATTAGATCAGGTCTATAAGACCCGATTTAAATCTGCTTGAAATCCACCATATATAAGGCTAATGTAAAGACAAATCCAACCACAATATTTAGGCTTCAACAAGCCAACATTTCAAGCTTCACCAAGTTATATACATATGTAATAAAAACAATATATATATATATATGCATGTATGTATATACATAATTCATATATATGTAATGGAAAAACTATATATACACATGTAATTGAAAAACTATACATATATACACGTAATAGAAAATGCTATATATACATTAATGAGAAAAATTATATACAGTATATACATATAATGAAAAAAACTATATGTATATATATATGAGCTATGTGGCCCGAGCCAGCCTGTATCGACATCTCTACAATATTCCACACAGCTCGGGACGTATTGTGCTTATCAAGGAACCTATCTTCTTAAACCCCTCAAGCGAGCGCTCACTCATGAAAAGTTGTGCAAAAATCGCAATGAAAATCCCATTTATGGTGTTACAAGGCTTGGTTTTGGTCGGTAAAAATCATGGTCCTCGTAATTGGGTGAAAAGTATGATCGTATGACTCCACCTTTTAGAACTGAGGCTTGATTACGTTAGTTCTACTTCTGTAGTCTACGGCTTTGGAATCAAATAAGGAAGCTTTCTTGTTTTTTCTTAGTAACCAGATTCTTTTTTGGATGTAGGCATGCATTCTTTGGATGTGTCCCCTAATTTGTAGAGATTTTCCGCATATGCTATAGAGCTTAAAACACACACACACACACACACACACACACACACATATATATATATATATATATATGTGCATAATGTACTTTGGTACGTAATCTTACTAAAACATTTTCATAGTACGATCTTAGAGATCGACAGTGAAAACTCAAATCCAATATACTGTTATACATGTATACTTATATTTAATGCATATTTTATGTGTATTAAAGGCAAAGTGATTTGAATCTCTATCGTTAATCTCTAAGATTAGTTTGAAATTGTTTTAGCAAGATTATACACTACAGTGGCTAAGGGATCCCCCCCCCCCCTTTCTCTCTCTATATATATACACGAAATTGGTCATGCAACACTTTGACAATGCATTCTTATACCCACTTTTTTACTTTTAGGGCTTAAGTATCAGTTGAAAAGGTTTAAGAAATATTAGAAATATAAATGACACTATTATTACATTCATGTACCCCAAAAGTAGGGGTAAGAATCAATAAATATGTATAAATTTTCAAGATTCTTTCTTATCCTCGTCGTTATTGACTCATGCTCAATCATTGCATTTTAAAGAAATGAATATACTTGAAAATTTAAATTACACTCATTCTATCAAAAAAGCAATATATAAACATGATTGAATATGTCAAAAGTGAACAAGATCTGGTTTTCTTTTATATCTATATTGATATATGCTCAATTCAATTTATGTTTAAATCTAAACAAAATCTTTAAGTTCTAACGACGAGATAAATGATAGTGAGTTGAAATAAAAAAGTGAATTGTATAGTTGTGCATTAAATGCAGTACAATAATATAAATAAAAATATTTGAAAAGATTTAAGAATAGAGGGGATTGAGCATAGACTTATGTGTGTGTGTGTTTATATACTGTGTGCGTATGTAGAAAGAAGAACGTCAATCTTACTTTTTCACAAGACAAATGGCAAGCATTTTGTATCTTGAAAAGGTGAAAGCTGCTTTTGATTGTCCCTTCTCATCCTTTTACGGCCTTTTTTATATGCTGCTTTCTCTCATCATCTTGACCTACGCTAAGTTGCTGACTTGACCAGACAGCAACTGCATAACAGCTTTCCAAAGCCATGTACACACCACACCTAATTCAAATAAACCTTCTCCAAGTCGAAGTCAACCATGCCATATGGTCCGTATTACCAACCCACTAAATTTAAAACAAAATGCAATAGAGGTGGTGTTTTACCGGGAGAGCGGTGGCAGCCGCTCGGTGGATGATGGCGGTTTGATTCCTATGTGCCCCATACATTGTTGGTGTTAAAGAACCAGTGTCGATTGACATCATCGCCTCCGAACTTAACAACTATGATGCATGAAACAACTGTTGGTAGTAGTTTCCCATTTCTAAACCACTCGAAACGCCTTGTTTTATATATATTTAATATTTGGTCTAAATTTAATATTATATTTAGAAACATACTCCATCACATGCATTACGTTAGCTGACTGGGTTAGAATCTCTTTTTGGATGGTAAGTCTTTGGTTTGAATTATATCAATCGTCTTCTCACTTTTCTTACTATTATTTTTCATTTTTACATGCACCCATATGCATAGAGTGACTTTATATTTGTGTCCATCCATAGTGACACTGCATATTTGTGGCTATATATTGTTTTTAAAAAAAGAAAAGAACACTCATATCCTAAAAAAAGTAAAAAATGAGCACGAGCATATAAAATCACAAATAAGCATGATATATATATAAAGAGAGAGAAAAACCTATGTATCGAATAGGAGGCGTTCAAGTGAGCTAAGCTGCTCACAAGCTTTTGAAACTCAACGCTAAAAAACTTGTGATATATATATATATATATATATTATAAAACCTAGCAAGTGTGAGATCGGCTTATTAAAGTGAATGATTTCGAAGTTGTAGCGCATAAACCATAGTTATCGGAGCCCAGAATCAAAGCCAAATTGCAGATCTGATGGGTCATGGGTCAGCATGACGACTCAATTGATCTAGGGCTTACCAAGGATGGGTCTTGGAGTTAATCTTCACTCTCTTTGGATTCAAGGGCCAATCTCTATCGCAATGGTGTTCGAATGCAGGCCCATGCCCATTCTATGGATGATCCGAATCCATCTTGACGACTCCAAAGTCCGACTTGGTCAGGTTCAACTGGCATGGTAGGTCCATCTTGTCTGCCGAAGAAGATTAGGCCATAAACTTTGTCATCTTGCAAGTTAATTGCCAAGAACGTGATTCACGTTCGGACAGATTTGGTTGAACTGTCAAATAATGTGAGTTGATGATGATAAGTTCGGTCTGCTCTTATTCTCTACCACGAAGGGATGCTCTCTCTTTTCTTTACATCGATGCTGGAGTTAGGTAGATCCGTGCCACATACAAACCAGGGTCTTATTGTCGAAACAAAAGAAGACATCTACACTACACGTTTGTCGAGTCATTAAGGTGAATAAAAGATATATATATATCTATATATATATATATATATATATATATATATATATATATATATTTATTGGATCCTACTCACTATTAACATTGTTCACTCATGTCTAGCATCAATATAACAATAATACTTTTCACATTTTTTTGAAATTCTTTAAAAAATTTAAGTTACTCTTGTTATCTAAAAGTAATGGATGAACATTAATAAACATGTCAAATGTGAGCGAAATTTGATTTTCTTATATATAGTTAGAATATATAGAGAGAGGTAAATGCATATATCTCATTCATGTTTAAGCATCTTTAAATGTTTCAATTATGAGATTAATGATTGAAATTTAAATTTAAAAATTAAAAAGTATAATGATACTTTTTGCAAGTGCATTAAATACACGTGATATATTTGCCTTTTGTTATAAGGTTTTCAACTTTCCATCTTAAAAATAGAACAATTGAGATTTTTAAAGAGATTTTAACATGAATAATTGTGCGCATGGACTTTTCTCTCTCTCCCTATATATATATATATATATATATATATATATATATATATATACTTGGTAACTTGGGAAAACCGGTTTTTGTAGGGTGGGAACAACCCCATGTGAAGGTCGGAGGCTAGAGCTTCCAACCCAATAAAAATAGTAGGTATTGGTTTGCTCAAGGAGCAGCCCACTTGTGGGAATCGAACACGAGCAAATTATCGAGTTATGTTTGGGTTGACTCTTTTAAATACGAATACTAAACGTCAATGACGTGAGTTGAATATGTCCAGAGCAAATTGAAGGCAATTCAAGACAGTTCCTGGAACCTAACACGAGCGCCACAAAAGAATTCTGTTCGTTCCCACTCAAAGCGACACGAAAAAACAAATCAAGCCAGATTAGAGCTGGTCCATTTTGACACGAATACACAATTGTACTACACAAACACAAGCGAAATTACGAAATCACCACAAATCCGTATGAAAGAATAATTAATGCCTCTCCCTTTCATTGGCACACGGTCCTTATGCCGCCTTCGTCTTATTTTGGTTTGGTTCAATTTGGCACTTCCTCTGCCTTGTCTTTTGCATAACAAGGAAGTCCAAAAAAAAAATGGTAGATGAGTGATCCCTTATTAAACGCTCACTTGAGTTGAATCGAGTAGGGACCGCAGTGTTGGCCCGATAACAGTGGGGATCGAACTCCTGTCCAATTTGAACAGTGCAGCTTTGTCTGGTTCGCTTTCAGGTTTGCAGAAGACCCGAATATTATCTTCAACTAAGATCACGAGCTGGATAAACGACTCAAACAGCTCACATCCGCCACCCACCGGGCATGAGACAACGAGTTTCTAACCAGTGCACACACACACACACACACATATATATGGAGAGAGAGAATGCTTTGTAAATAGTTTTTCTTAACACCCAGACTCCGATAAAATCCCACAAGGGGAGTAAGTCCAGAACCTTGAGCACAAAAACAATTAAGAATATACAATCAGCTGCTTGATCTGGGGATCTCCCCAAAGGCATTTCCATGTTCTCTCTACAAACAGATAGCTGTGCACTCTGCTTCGGATCTCTCGGCTGCATTGGATCTCTACACATAACCCTTTATCCTGTTATGTGATATTAGCATTGCCCTAAACTCCATGTATATATGAACATTATGCCAAAAATAAGCTAGCTTCATGGAACCGCTTATGGCTTTTAAATTGACATCCATACAAAAAGAATGTCCTTGCTAGACTCTAAAGCATATTAACATGGTTGCATTTAACATTACTCATGAAAGCCTTCTTTTCAATATGCATGGAAAAAGCTGGCTTCATGAAAATCAAATGGTGAATGGTAACAAGAACTAAAAGACCCCATCAAATTCTTCAATGGATAGTTCTTGCTGAGCTAGATTTTCTCTCACTATATTGACGCTTTTCCTTAACAAAGACGCTTCACAAGGAATCGTAAGTCCTCCTTGTTGAGTGAATCCGAACTCTTTCTCTGCCATATCAAGTAAGCATTTGAAAACAGGGTGATCAAGGTAGCTTAAAGGCACCACAAAACGACTACCATCTTTCCCTGCATATATCGCTACGTGACCCTTCGCCACTGACTTTTTTTTGCTCTTTCCTCTATTCACCATTGACGATATTTGCCATCTCTTCGCCATTGCTTAATGTTCTTCAGCTTAAGATAGATCACGCAGTGATGAAATTTATACATGAAGCTATTGAGAATGGGACGATAGTGAGTACCTGGAGAAGACAATGCCATGTGAGCTGCATGTCGAAGGAGGGGTTGCAGAGGACAGAAACATGTGAATGAGAGGCTTAGTAGCAGTTCATTTGATTCGTTAAGCACGGGAAATAGTCTTTGTGAAATGATGGTTCGTTGATGACTCATTAGGACAGACCATTGTAGATGAACACTTTGATGGCTACTGAGATCGTCTCCTCATCTGTTGCTCGATGTGAAAGTTTTATTGCATTTTGTCATCCGTCTCGCTTCTTGGAAACCTTTTTATCTGAAAAAGTTAATCTTTAAATTTTTGTGAATATAAAAAATCGTATCGAAATTAGAAAAAGAGAGAAGGATACTTAGGGCAGACCAAAAAAGTTCGGCCAAAATTTATATGATATTCAATTACATCGTTATCTTCAATAGAGATGCATTATCCCTCAATATAGCATTATCCTCGGTTGTATAATTAAATATGACAAAACATTTTAACATACACTTGAACTTTATATATATATATATATATTTAGAAAGTGAATGAGAGTTTCTAGAGTCACATTCATGCTAGTCGATTGAACTAATGTTAAAAAATAAAATATATTTACTTTTTTTTGCTTTTTGAATATGAACATAGAACCTTCAAAAGGTCAACAAGAGTCTACCTTCAAAAGTTGACTACTTGGGTTTCAAAATTTACTTAACCCCTTCTTGTTTATCCTATCTTGGAATACTAAGGATGAACACACACTCTGGGAGTCGAACTCCTCGCTCGGGCTGATTCTGAACATACATAAGGAAGAACACACACCCTGCTATTGAGCTGCCAGGCTTTTTATGATCTGAAAAAACATATGAATCAATAATATTGACGGTTTGAAACCGCCGGTTCCAGTTTAAGATTGATTTCTGAAAATCATGAACTGTAACTGAAGTAAGGAGGTGCCCAGTTCTGGTTACCGGCAGTTCGATGGCTGATTCCGTTCTGGTTCTAACCGTCGGGCCGATTCTGAACCGGCCATGTCTAAATGTATATATGTGCATTCGTTTATTGAGACACCGTACAGTGAGCACTCGTTGAAAAGTGAAGAGCGCTATATCTTTGTCATTTTTATTTTTTCAAACTCTTTTAATATAAATGATGCTCCTTCCCCAACATTTAGCTTGGTATGCTGCAGTACATACTGTCTACAGTTGACGAGAAAAAATACATATATAAGTGTTATAATCCGGTCTGACCCAGACCCGACCGAGGTCGTTTCTTGGTCTTCTACATGGATCGAACAAAAATTCAGGTCGAGTTCAGGTCAATTTGGTTTTGACCCGGACCCAAAGTGACCCACCCACCGACACACAATGTGCCACTGTTATAAGGTCAGTTGGCACTACTAGTAGCAGGGAAATAAGTAATTTAATTTGCACTAGATTATCTTCTATTAGGCGGATAACTTGGAGTTAATTTTATATATTATATAGTAATTATATTTTGGTAGCTCCGTAAAAAGGTGATACAATAAAAGTTACATGAAAAAGAATACACTAGGAAAGTAGAATATTCAAAGTCCAAACTAGATAAGATTACTTTACATTCGAAGGGTAAAAGTTACAAAAATTAACCCAATAATCACGATACAACACCAAGAGAGACAAATATCCAGTAAGTTATCAAGTAACATGTCTTTCAAGGTGCAAGAAATTCACCACATATATATATATATATATATATATATATATATATATATATATATATATATATATATATATATATATATATATATATATATATATATATAAAGGGAGCAGTAGCTGCACCATGTTTAATTACATGGTCGTATTAAAACATTTTCATAGTTCGATTTTCGAGATCAATAGTAGAGATTTCAATTACTTTATATTTAATGTATATGCACTAAATCTCCATCATTAATCTTAAAGATCAAGCGAAAGAGATATTTATACAAAATTATATAGTGAAGGATATTATTTATTTATCACTTTCATATATATATATATATATATATATATATATATATATATATATATATATATATATATATATATATAGGGTTCACCCTTACATAGGTGGCCTAAACCAGACAAAGAAGGAACTTTCAGTAGCGAACGACAATCATAAAACCTTTTTGGATCCTTTACTAGCGTGTATTTTCTTTCCAAGCGCTCTTGCAATTTGTCTCATCTATAAAGTTGATATAGACGGTTGGTAATTTAAGGTATAAGTTTTTCAGTAATAATATTCTTTTTTTTTTGTTATAATTAAGTGGGAGTATGGAGTTTTGTAAATTTTTATATATCTTCAAAACTTTAACTTTACCATATGATATGTGTGTGTGTGTGCTTGTGTGCGTGCCTGCATGTGTGTGTATATGTAAAACTTTGAGATTTTTTACCCTTCATTTTGCATTCATAAGAAGAATGATGGTTCTCACTTCTCACAAAAAGCAGAAATTGAAATTGGAAGCACTTTAAATTAGGTGTCCTCGAAATATAAGAAGAATAAATAACTACAAGTGTTCAAAATACTTGAAATTATTTCATGATAATATGGAAGGGAAAACTCATATAATCACTGACACAGGTTCTTACTTACAGCTCATTCAATTTGCCTATGTTTTAGTTTCTCCTTAAAAGATTATGGAAAGTTTCAACTTTTTGTGTTAAAGGAGCACGCTCATTGTAACGTTATGGAATGATGCGGTCCGAATCCAAAGAAAACAACAACTTCCGATTTAGGCGTTGCTGGTTTTGGGTGGCAGACCAAGGATGATGACTGCCATGTTGAGGCCGGTTACCATCCAGGTCAGGCTCTATAAGAGGGCCGGCCTCTGTTGTGGGGCAGCCTAGAAAACCAGCACCGGGAGAGCTTTACCCAAGTACTGAGCTGGCCCAGATTGAACGAATTAGTCGTCGTCTTCGTGCGCTATCAGATCCCGGTGGCTAGGAAAAAAAAGAAAAGGAAAAAGAAAACAAGCAAGCTCATATACAGCTCACCTAATTAAATCATAGTCAATTATATCAGACGAGCTTGGTTTGTCTTAAAAGAGCTAAAGAAACAATCCATTAATAAGCATCGATCGAATGAGACAATCCATAAGCAAACAACGATGCAATGCGACAAATTAAGAACGAACTAGCAGACCTGACTCATTCAATTCGCTTTAGAAATAAACTTGCTTCGTTCTTCCGAAGTCCCTTTGTGCTTGCATCATCCTGTATACGAATCTAAATTTGTAGCTATATACTTGACGAAATTAGTTAAATTTAAACTGAATTTTTTTTTAGTATCAAGTAATTTATATATATATATATATATATAATATTTTGTCTTGAACATTCTATACTTGTAAGAGTTTGCCTACCCTGACTAATCCGGTGCTAGCCGGCCGGTCAGGCCATTATGTGGCAAATCTTTGCGACACTGTTTTTTTCTTCATGAGACTCGAGCTCGAGACATTGCTTAAGGGAAAGAAATGTCCAACCACAATGTATTGAAACTATTTTTGCTTCGCCTAGAAATTGCCAACAAATACATCATCAAACAAGGATAATAATATGAAAAAACTTTTGATTATTTCACCTAATAGAAATTCTGCCGACGCCGTTTCCGTGTTCCGAACAGTTCCAAAATAAGAGTCAGGTCAAGGTTTTTTGGTGGCTTTGCGTTGTAAGCAACATTACGTAACATGACGGGGCACAGAATACCGCTGGCTGATCTCGATCTCTTATTTATTTGTGACGTACGGGATCCTTCGTGTGTCTATATTGCTTGCAAGGTTTGCTCCTTCTTTTGTGGATTGGTGGATTTGGTTTGGTTGCCGCCGCCGCCGCCACCACTGCCAGCCAACTATGATTACGATAAATATAGACATGGTCGGTTTCAGTTCAAGTCAAGAACAAACTGGAACTGGAATCAGTCAAACCAGATCTACAACCATGGACTATCAAATTTAGTTTTTGTTTCATTTTTCATGAAACTGGAACTAACAGTTTCAATCTATCAGTTTCATTTTTTAAATTTTAAATTTGAATGATTTTTCAGTTCTAAATGGTTTAAGACTCAAATCTGAACCAAAATTGATCCAAACCAGTTCAATTTTTGTTCTTAAGTTCAAGAAAACCAAAACTAATGATTTAAAACCGATCATGTCTAAATAGATAACTCATTCTCGAAGGCCTAACTATATGGCTGCCAATAAGAACGACCCACTTGGACCAGATCCGGTTTCATAAAAAAGAGGAAGCATGCTGCAGACAGTAATGGACAATATTACTGCTCATGGACATCATCTGCACTCCATTGAGCATGCATGCTAAAAGTATGCAATATTAAGATAAGAATGATTGACGTATATAAAAAGACAATTGAGAAAATTTGTCCGCTTGTATGACGTGGGTACGCACAATGCCTCATATTAAATAAATACCAGTAAGGGACGGCACGCTTCTCTTGTTGAAAAGCTTCCATGGCAGATGAGATGACACCGCTCTCGCTATCAACTTCAGTTTCAGTCGACCAAAAGTTTCCGGTCAATGGCGTTGGATAAGTTTGCAAGGAAGATCTACGGATGTCTGGGGAAGAGTCGGATACATAACCTGACTATGAAGTTAGTTGGGTTTCGGGTCGGATTTGTTTATCCCCCAAAAGCATCAGATTCAGGTTCAAAAGATAATATCCCATATGTGGATGACCAATCGGGTCAAGGGATCGTGTCTGTGTCGAGACACTTTGTGTCTGTGTCAAAATCAGGTTAACTCGAACACAACCAATCTTTCGCTTGGGACTGTCAAGAACTGTATACGACTCTTAATCGGGTCTGGATTGGCCCAACTACAAACCCAACCCAATCTTTCATTTGGGACAATCAAAACCTGTACCCGATGCTTACCAGGTTGCCCAACTACAATCCCATACTATATAAGTATTATGCATATATATATATATATATATATATATATATATATATATATATATATATATATATATATATATATATATATATATATATATATATATATATATATATATATATATATATATATATATATATATATATATATATATATATATATATATATATATATATATATATATATATATATATATATATATATATATATATATAATATGTGCATATGCATATAAAGCTATACATGACGTGTGTAGAAAAATATACATTTTATAAGCATGATATATAGATTACACTATATACATACACACTTTTGGGTTGGCTTGGGTTTGGGTTAGGTACTACTTACTGGCCTTAACCTAATTTTTGTTGGGTTGCTTTGGAACGATCTGGACCTGATCTAGGTGTCTAAACCTGTATGAACACGTTCTTTTTTTGGAGTTGGGTTGTCAGGTCAAGTATAAATTTGCCATCTCTAATTAATCTCATAAAATCGGGTTTTAATCAGTTGATACTTGCACAACAAAATTTGAGCTTGAGACGACCATGCATTAGACTAACGAAAACAGAATTATTATCATATCAAAGTCTTCTTCTCTACTAAATGGGATAAGTAACACATCTTTAAAAGAAAGAAAGAAATTTGGGGTAACATTAATTTTTAGTTTTATTTGTGCTGGATCTTTTACCATGTTGCACCTTCTTGCTTGAACTTCATCTGACCTTTTCTGAAAGCATTAAAGATCAAAGCTTCTATCCAACTCTGCTCATTTAAGTGATCACCTTTGCTCGATTGGCTTATGGTAAATGTTCAATTTTTTTGGGTTTAGAGAGGTTTAATATTTCCGTCATTAGTGCACTATATTCTATCCCAACTTTGAAGTTAAGTATGCTTGTACAAAAATAGACTATAGTCGAATAGAGTGACTCGAAAATATGAGACTATAGTTTCTTGAGTGATTGGATCATGTTCACCACTGACGTAGTCCATTGCCTATTTTTGAATACTTTTTTTTTAAATTACATTCATGCCAACGAGTGAACATGTCAGAGTGGGCATGATCCAGTTTTCCATAATTTATTATTTAAAATTATGATTTGCTTATTCTGTCTCGGAACCAATTATCATTATATAAGACTTAATCAAGTAAGATTAGATCATGATGGATGGCCATGCATTAAGAGACACATCTTGATCATGCATTTGCTGCTGCATAAGACAAGATCTCCTACTTAGATTTCATCTTACATTGATGAGTTCCAGTTATGTTTGGTGGTGGCCGAAGTGTCCGGCTGGGAACTGGAACGACGGATCCAAACCAGGCAGGAGACCGATTGAAAGGAGAATCAACCAAACCAGACCCAGAACCGTAACCCTCCTTTCGTGGAACTAGGACTCTGCCGAAACCAGAATTGACAGTTCCAAAGTTTTAGTCGGTTTTGGGTTTGAACCTGGGGCAGGCCTGATTCAGGTTTATGATTCCTCTCGACCGGAACAAACGGTTTTCAACTAAACCGGAGCAGGACATTATCTAGGTATCGGGTTGTAGGTAGGGAGCAGCGTCTCTTGTCCCGTTTGTGAAACACTATATTACAATGAAATGACACGGGGATGTTTCCACTTTTAGCCCTGCCTCACCTGAGGAAGACACGAAGCATTTCCTCTTCAATGCATGACTTAAATCTCAAAAAGACAGGGCACTATTGAGAACATAAATTATGTCATCGTGATACGTTAGAACGACACGAGACACCTCAGTTATGTGCACTTTTTATACATTACATACATTACATATACGCCCAAGTCCAAACGACCTATGCTATATCTTGATATATATATAGTGATTGGATCCTGCTCACCAGTGACACTGCCCACTCAAGTTCGATCAATGCTTTTCAAGAACATACAACAACAACTACAACAACAACTAAGCCTTTTTCCATACTAAACGGGGTCGGCTACATGGATTCTTTGTTTCCACATATCCCTATCGTGTGCCATGTTAGCAGTTAACTCACAATAAGCTAGATCATTCATTATTGTTTCTTTCCAACACTTTTGTGGTCGTCCTCTAATCTTTTAATACTTTCCAAATTTAGTTTTTCATACCTTCTTAAAGATTCTTCTTTTGATCTTCTTTCTATATGTCCAAACCATTTTAAACGATATTCTCTCATTTTATCCTTTATTAGTGTCACTCCTAATTTGTTTCTAATAACCTCATTATGTATACGGTCTTTTCTTGTATCACCACTCATCCATCTCAACATCTTCATTTATGTCACAAACATCTTTTGTACATGTTGATGATTAACTGCCCAACACTCAGAACCATAAAACATGACAGGCCTAATTGTTGCTATATAATATTTACCTTTTAACTTTAATGGTATCTTCTTATCACAATGAATACCTGATGCTCCTCTCCATTTTAAACAACCAATATTAATTCTATGCGTAACATCTCCATCAATTCTTCTATCACTCTGAAAAATTGACCCATTTAAAACTTTCCTTTTGGGGGATGCAATGTATGCCAATTTTAATCCACTCTTCATATGTTTAAGAGCCTCTTTGACTTTATTCTTTTCAATACGTTGATATAATTTATGGTTTATATACTTTTCTAATTTGGCTAACTCTCGTAATCTAATACTAACATCTTTATTTTAATTAAAAAGCTTATAAAAATAGTTTTTCCATCACTTTCTTATATCATCATTTGCCACTAGAATTTTTTCATCCTCGTCCTTGATGCATCTAACATAACTAAGATTTTAGTTTTCTAATCTCTAGCCCTAGCTATCCTAAAAATATCTCTTTCACCCTCTTTTGAGTTGAGTTTTTTATATAAATCCTCCCAAATTTTAGCTTTTGTTTCACTCACGACCTTTTTCGCTTCCTTCTTTGCTTTCTTATAAGCCTCTAAAGTTTCGCTAGTTTTCTTAGCATAATGTAATTTGTAACATGCCCTCTTTGCCTTTTATTTTGCACTACTTCACTCTACCACCAAGCTTCTTTTTGTACCTATTCACCTCCCTTAGATACACCTAACACATCTTTCGCCACTTTCCTAATATGTATAGCCATATTGTTCCAGATATCACAGGGTGTACCAACATAATTCCAAACATCTCCTTGAAGGACTTTCTGTTTACATATATCTTCTTTCTCGCTTTTGAGGTTCTACCATTTAGTCCGAATAGCTCGATGCACTCTTTTTTTATTTGTCTATTTTTTTATTTGTAAATCCATAACTAAAAGTTGATGTTGGGTGGTTAAGCTTTCTCCTGGAATTACCTTACAATCTTTACAATACGCTCTATCTTTTTTTCTATAAATAAATTAATCAATTTGTGTTTGTGATAAGCCACTCTTATAAGTAATTAAATGTTCATCTCATTTTTTGAAGATTGTATTGACTATAAAGAGATCAAATGCCATAGCAAAATTTAAAATCTCCCTACCTTCCTCATTTATATCCCCAAAATCAAAGTTTCCATGAATCCCTTGATATCCTAATACCTCTTTATTCATTTAAGTCTCCTCCTAAACAAATCATCTCCCTTTGTGAAATCTTTTGAATCACCTTATCTAACTCTTTCCAAAAAGCTGTCTTTATAGTATCTTTTAGTCCTACTTGAGGTGCGTAAGTACAAACTATATTCAAAACCTCTGCTCCTAATACTAATTTCAATGTCATGATTCGGTCACCATATCGTTGTATGTCTACTACACTATCCTTTAAATCTATATTTATGATAATACCAACTCTGTTTCAAGCATTTTCTTTACCTGAGTACCATAATTTAAAACCTGTATCCTCTATCTCCTTTGCTTTTTCTCTAAACTATTTTGTCTCTTGTAAACATAGAATATTATTCTTTATTCGAATCATAGTATCTACCACCTCCATTAGCTTACCGGATAATGTTCTGATATTCTAAGAACCAATACGAATCTTATTATCTAGGATTAGCTTCCTTTCCCTCTGCATCCGTCCATGTTCAAAATGCGAAGACCCTCTCTGAAAATTATTCACTACATTCGGGAGGCAATGTAGCGGGACTAACTTCTTTATCCACACCTATCCATGATATGGGAACCCTCTCTGCAATTGATTCACTACATTCGGGCAAAAATGTAGTGGCCCTTGCTTACTTATTACTGCATTTGAGCTCTGCAGTACGTCGCTAGGTGGGGACGCCGAAAAGCAATACTCATAATTTTTATAATCCATGTCATAAAAATCCGACGAAATTTTACGCTGACTGTCGAAAGCCTAACACAACCCTTCTCCTTTATCTGGGCTTAGGACCAGCAATGCAAGGGTAATCCCTTACATGGGTGGAGTTGCTTTTTAAGGACATAAATTTAATAATTTATGTCATATACTTTTTCAAAACATCTAAAATTACATTCATGTTATTGAAAAATAATGAGTGGATATGAGTATATATGTCAAAAGGCTAAATCCGATTTTTATATATATATATACAACAACAACTAAGCCTTTTCTCACACTAGACGGGGTTGGCTACATGGATTCTTTGTTTCCACAGATCCCTATCTTGTGCCATGTTAGCAGTTAACTCCCAATAAGCTAGATCATTCTTTATTGTTTCTTTCCAATACTTTTATGGTCGTCCTCTACCTCTTTTAATAATTTTCAAATTTAGTTTTTCCAACCTTCTTACAGTTCTTCTTTTGATCTTCTTTTTATATGTCCAAACCATCTTAAACGATGTTCTCTCATTTTATCCTCTATTGGTGCCACTCCTACTTTGTTTCTAATAACCTCATTATGTATCCGATATATATATATATTATCTAGTATGAGTTAGTTATTGTTGTTTATATGCAGACACATATAAATATTAAGTATTCCAATGTACGAGAAGAAGTAAGACAAACTGAAGCTGTTCCCAGTTCAGCTTGCTAACATACACAGGCACGAGCCCATCTCATCACATCATGTGGTAAAACGAGCTGAGCGTGAGCAAAACGAACCAAAACGCAGAGAAACCGGAACCAGGGTCCCAAACTACCTTGAAATAAGGAGAACTGGAGACCACCGGGTTCTAGTTATGGTTCATATAGAGCCAATTTCCTGTCCGGAACCGGGTCTGGTCGGTTTGGGTTAATGTTTGGTTTGGGTTCAATAAGGAGAACTGGAGACCACCGGTTTCTTGATTTCAGTTTGTGTTAATGTTTGGTTTGGGTTCACTTTTTCAGGTTAAAAAGAATTTATAAATACCAAACTAAATTTTGAGAGGAATGCATGCCACATTACATCTGAGTTCATTTATTTTAAGACCATTAACAATATTATATAAAACAAAAGAAATTAAAGTAAAGCAGGAAATTAGAGGTTCCGGCTTCATTTGGGGGCATACGTTACAGGACATATTATAATTCACGTTCTCATGTGGGTTACGGATAGGCAGATCCATAGCCAAGTCCAGGACTTCTCATTCAGTTATAGTTCAGCTGGTTTCAGACCTAGTTTGGTTCCAGTTATGAACCGGCCATGTTAACCCTACTGCCAATTCGTTTTCTTTATGGGAATAATTTACTGATTCATAGTGATAATCAAATACTCGGATCCGAGACGAACATACGTTCGCCCCGTCTCGCATCAACTCGGCTCAGGTTGGGCCTTGACCTAACCCTTTCGAAAGGAACCACATCGGGTCAACCAGCACATTCTTTTAGCAAGATAATTCGAGTTTTGGCCCCACGGTTAGCATATAGTTTGAACAGTATTTAAGTTTTAAGCCCCAAACTGCAAAATAATCATCACCAACCTTGAGCATACATTTTGAGTCTTAAATATCAACTCAAGAAGAAGGGAATAAGTAGAGCAGAGACGTCGACCACAAGGACTCCAGTCAAGCACCGGATCTCCCGGTTCCATGTTTGAATGCATGGGCAGTAGTTGGATATACAACAACCACTGTTTTTAGTCTAGACCATCTAATAAATAAGATGGATGATTTATATTATCAAGAAGAGTCTGACATGAACAAGAGTATATTGTGCAGCAACTCTTACACTCTAATAGTATATTTTTTATATACATATATATAATCACTTCTAGTTTAATAACAGACTTTATGTAAATATATGATATTAACTATTTTTCTTTTCAAAAAATATTTTTTTAAGTTGAAGTGGGATGGGAAGGGTTATACCAGAGTGGGTGCTGGTCGGGTGTATGGGTTGATCCCCAAGACCCGCAGAGATGGTCGGGCTGGGTTTAATGGGAGGTTTCCAATGTGAGGTGGGTGCGGATGGGGTGAAAACCCGCTCCAACCTGCCCAGTTGCTATCCCTATTTGACTGAACCATTGTTGGTGCTCCGGACGTCCACAATATAACCAATCCGTTTCTACTAATTCCTAACCACTCCCATTTAGAAATCCCCTTAAGACATGTAAAATACTATAATTTAAAAGTAAAAAATTTGGCAAAAACTGTTTGGAATGTTGATCTAGGGCTGATAAATAAACCAGTCTGCTCGTAGATCAGCTCGTCCCGAGCTCATTCATGTTCGGTTCATCACCTTAACTGAGTTGAACCTGAGCAGTGTGTGTTGAACTCCGCTTGACTCATGAACTCGCCAAGAAAGACGAGCTATTTGTGGACATGAGCTAAAACGAACACAAACACGAGTTCAAAAGAGTGCAAGCATGAGTTCGAGCAAAACAAAAACTAGTTGGAACAAGAGCATGCAATTATATTTGAACCCCTTTCATTGTGAAATAATGAAAAAATTCATAAACATGTTTAAACATAAATTGTTCGACTTGTTCGGCTCGGTTAGCCCACATCTTTGTTGTTTCTTTTTTTTTTAAGGGCCTTCCATTTGGCTCTATGTAATATAACTTCGATAAGCTTTTAATAACCATTAAAAATCCAAAGAGCTGCATACGTAAGAGTATCTCTATATTGTGATTCTCTTCGTCTCTTCTCTCTCTTTTCAAAGGAATAGACTTCTCTAAGTCTAAAACCTTGTAGTATAAAACCACAAGAGGTATCGCTTTCTTCCCCACATGTGTTAGGTTGACAAAAGTTATATAATTGTATATATAGAGAGAAAGAAAGAGTGTGTATGCATATATAGAGAGAGAGCATATCCATGCACACCCTTCAATGCTTAAATCTATTTAAACATATTGTTGTTTGATGACAATAAAGATTTAAATTTAAAAAACATTTAATGTCAAGTATGAAAAATATAATAGTAACTTTCATTTCTTAAATTCAAATGGTGGAAATATGGAGATCTTTATTAGGATTTGAGCTTAAATGGGTGTCTCTCTCTCTCTCTATATATATATATATATATATATATATATATATATATATATATATATATATATATATATATATATATATATATATATATATATATATATATATATATATATATATATATATATATATATATATATATATATATAAATTGTATGGCATGCTGAAAGGTAGAAACAGAGGCTGAGATGCTCTCACTTTCCTTCTCTTTTATTACAACCTAAAACAAGGACTGAATATACTCAACCAACGTTCCGAGGTAGATGATCAAATATTCGCCAACTTTAAAGTGCCATAAATTGACGACAGAGGTAAGGATAGATCAGGTGATCTGAGAGATCATGATCTAGCACCAAAATGAATGACGTTAGCGTGAAAAGCCATCTTGCCTTGGCTAGGGGGTCGACTCACAAGTTGAAGGTCGTGAGTTTAATTGGGAGTGAATCTGTCTTCGGCCCCCACAAAGGATAAGACAAAGGACAACACTGGTGCGTGATTGGGTGGCATCAATTATATAGGAAGTAGCAATGTTCTGTTTCGGGTTGTGTCTTATTTGTCTCAAGAGAAAAAAGGTTAACCTCAAGATAACCTGATTTTCTAATGTTAATCTGGTTACGCATGCATGACTTCGGGCTTGCCGGGTCATGCCTGATCCTTGTCTCGTGTTGTGCTTGAGATCGCCAGCTGTATGTGTTTCTGATCATATAAATGAGGTTGCATTTCGTGCTCATGGAGAAAACAGGTCGATAAGTACATGACCCAATTTATTTTTTCAGGTTATTTCTGGTGGATATGAACATGAACTTTTTTCAATCCTGCTCGTCTGTTTTCTGTGTCATGTCTGAGATCCAGCAAATTGTTTCTTCTGTGTCCTGTTATTTCACCTCTGTGTCAAAAACAGGTCAACCGAAGCACAATTCAAAATTGTCATTTCAGTTTGGAGGACACAAAATTTCTCAAACCATGGGAATCGAACTCACGACCTTTTTAACTTGAAGGTTTTTTTTTTTTCTCAGACCAACTCCTTAGCCATGAAATTTGTGGCTCCTTGTGCCATCTAGTCAGTTTACAAGAAGGATTACATTAACAACTTGAGCTACAAAAGAGCTAAAGGTTGCAGGTTTGCAATCGATTTGGCTTAGAACAATGACTATTAAGTGCTCCAATAATGTGTTTACTCGCAGCGACAAGCTCGCCTCATCTTCCTTGTCTTTGTCACTTTAAACAGTATTTTATTTCCTTTAAATATGAATTAATTGCATTAGCAAAAACATTATCATAGAGATTGAAGAAATGGATATGTTTACTATAACATGAGGCAAGTTACAGTGAAGATCTCGAGTTCGAGTATTGCAAACAGAGAAAACCAGCTCTAGGATAGCTTTACCCCTATAGTGGTCCGACCCAGTTCGAACTGGATTAAGATCCTTGCGGGCTTCCGGATACCGGTGGTTTAGACCCAAAAGGAAACGAAAAAAAAACATATATGTGAATCACGAGGAGTGAGATGAAGGGTGGAGATTAAAGTTAGCAACATATGGTTATATGCATTATAACTTGATTTGCTCTCATGACAACAAAGGTTTGCTTCAACATGAACACATATATGTCTTAACAGTTGGTATTCTTCAAAGTAGGACTAAGCCAAAGAGCTCAATTCAAACTCACAACTTTTCTATGTACAAGGCTTATCAAGTGGAGTTGGGAACATGTTCTAAACCTTTCATTCAGAACCCATGAAGAGCCGACTGTTGGCAAGGGTGGGCTTGGCTCAAGGCAAGGGATGACAAACACCTAGTGCTGCTACTTTTTCTAAGTGATGCCATGAACGCCTTCTCGACGTCGCTTGGCACATCCCTGCTCGCGAGCGACATGGCACAGTCGATGAGCTCGGCATCACAAGGGAACCTAAGTGCACCATCTATGTTCAACCCGAATTCTTCCTCTGCCATGTTAAGCAGTTCTTGGAAAACAGGACGGTGAAGGTAAGACAGGGGAACCATGAACCTTTTGCCATCGGCTGTGTAGGCTGCAAAACGGCCCTTCTCCGCGATCGCCACTGCTCTGCAGTCGGAGATCCGCCTTTTTCGTCTGGATGCCAGCTTCTGCCACTTCCTCGCTGCTTCTACTAACTTCTTAGCATTGATCATTCCTTGGAGATGATTGTTATGTGAAGATGACCGGAGTTGGTGCTCCTAGGGTGGGTGCTTGTGTATTGATGATAAGTGAATGTGTGGTCTATATATAGGGAAAAAAACGGATGAGTATGAGGTGAGTAGGGTTGCCGATTGCATGCGATGTGGGGCTACGTGATATAAACTAGGAAAAGGGACTGTGGTGGTGACTGTCACCGTGACACGAAGTAAGCTGAAGTGACACGAGATGTTTCACTTTCTGGTTGAAGCAACATAAGGACACGACACAAGGGCAAGTTGAAGGGTTCGTTTTCATGGGATTGGAGTCGTCCCTCTTCCCCGGTCAGTCGTACAACCATTGGATATGGTGATCCTAGCCATCCAACTGAATCGTTTGGACGGTAAGGATTTTGGACCAATCTTAGCCGTCCAGATGAATGCAACTGAATGTGTGGGATGGATCGTGGGCCTTGTAAGGGCGCCCATATTAAATGAAAGCAGCTCCTGTCAGTCCATCCATCAACTCTAGGAGCGGACAGATTTACAAAACCATGGGTGCATGGTAGGAACTAGGAAAGCTGCGTGAATTAACTAGGACGCCTGCATTACTTTCACCATCAATGCGTCGATATATATATATATATATATATATATATATATATATATATATATATATATATATATATATATAAGAGAAAGATAGAGAACTTGGAATGGAATATGATAGGACATTTAGCTCATAACAAATTCAAACAAATCTCACACTTGTCCCAAGTAATGAATCATTGAAATTTGAATACAAAAGTGAAAAATGATTGAAATTTGAATACAAAAGTGAAAGAAGTGGATGTCAACAAACTACACGTACTTTATATTTTCTTTATTTTAATATGTCTGTGGTATAGACATATTAAAATAAGGCAAATATTTTAAATATTGGTGTTATTGGTGAATATGAGCCAACCCCAAGAATGATTCGGACTCATAACCTATTAGTGCAGGTCCTTTCAACGTTTGTGGGGTTATGGCACTCATTAATGAATTCCTTCATTTGGGGCTAGATTGCTCGGCCCAATATTACTAATGGTTTTGGATTGGACTGAGATGGACCCTGACCTGGATTTAATGGAGAAAAATGCAAAACCTTTGAAATAGGCAGGAGAAAAAGAAGACCATAAAAGTTGCTTCAAAGAAAATTTACACATGATCGTGGTGCTAATATGACACAAGATAGAGCACAATGGCGACTATGAATCCATTTCGATGATCGCAATTGGTGAGAAAGAAGGCTTGCTTTTGCTTCTCTCTCTCTCTCTATATATATATGTGTGTGTGTATGTGTATGTATATATACTGTGAAGATTTGGTTAGGTATGCATTGGTTGAATCCATCGGTTCCATGTCCATAGTTTTTGAACTCTGATGTTAGTGTAAAAGCATGCAAGTCTAAGGTGGCTTGACTGGTCTTTTTCTTATGTATTGGGTCCACCCATGGCCTCATTAAGAAGTAAAAAGCCCAAACCGGGTCCACTAGATGACCTCATTGAAACCCCCAAATCCTCCTTCCCTATAATATATGAATATAATTCAACTTAAAATAAAATATACCAGCATCTATCAACTAGGTGGCCTTCCCAAGTTGTTCAATTATATGAGGCGGCCTAGTTGCACCACTGGATATGGATCCAGTGTTTGACTTGGATAAGGATCCCAAAATAAGTACGGAGACTTAGAACCAAACGACCCGATCGTATTATAGATAACAAGCCCAGATTTTGGTTCAGTTTCGGATGTCTATTTGCATTCAATCACTGAATACTGAATCTGAGTCCGAATCCAGTTATTAGTCGAATCCTATTTTCATTCCAAACCCGAGCAAAACTGGTTTATGATTATCGGATATTTAGATCTAAATCCATGCAGTCACACCCCCATGGCCTATTGAGAGTCCTGACTAAATCAAGGGGTGCTATGATTTCAATCATACTCATTTATTTTTTCTTCTTTTGTTACAATGAGGAGGCATAAGCCATGTATGCACACTCCAGAAATCGAATTCACTACCTGTAGAGAGCCCTACCAGGTGAGCTAACTTTCTATATGCTTCTATAGAACGACTCGTGATCGCATTGAAAGTGCCTCCCATGTGATGCACTCTTCATGAAATGATATGTTTGAATATATATATACATATACATATATACATATATATATATATACACATACACACACACACACACACACACACATATATATATATATATATATATATATATATATATATATATATATATATATAGAGAGAGAGAGAGAGAGAGAGAGAGAGATGAACGAAAAATGTCTTTCTCTTTAGATTATATTAATGATGAAGGTTTAATTAAAAGTGTGGTTGTACTTGTGTATCTTGCATTTAATGTACTATTAATCGTTGTTTTATCATTTCAATCGTTTATCTCAAATATCGAAAGTAGAAACATTTATATAAGATTATGTACCGAAAGACACTATGTATCGACCTAGACATGTCTGGTTTATGGTAAACTGAAACCGTATGGAATCGAAACCGAAACATCCAAGGAGTGGTTTCATTTCCGGTTTTGGGATGGTTCTAATTCTAGTTTTGAAACCGTCCCAAAACCAGGTTTTTTTTATAAAAAGGGGTGTTGACTCTTGTGGGAGTGGAACACCCGCCTGAGTTAATGGTAGAACACTACATATTGTTGAGCCATGTTGTTTCCAGTTCCAGTTTCGGGTCAGTTCCTAAAAATTATGAACTATAACCGAACCGGGGAGTACTCGAGTCTGGTTATGGTTTCGATTTTCGGTGGTTCCAAGGCTGGTTCGGTAACGGTTTGAACAATCGGGTCGGTTCCGAACCGACCATGTCTATACTGACCACTATTTATATATATACTATAATGATGAAATTCTCTTCGAGTACATACTTGGGGACTCAAAATTCGAATTAGTTATACTCTCTTATTTATATGTTGAGTGATGAGCATGTACGGCACACCCTAACACAACCCAAGTGGTACACGAAAAAGAAAGTGGGTAGAATAGGTAAATGTCTAGGCGACCCAAATCAGATGCTTTAACTAAACATCCATCAACCCGCCTCTGATATCACATCTGTCGAGGGACGCTCAGTCGAATCGATTGGGTAACACTTCCAAATTCTGAACATTGTACCAGGATGGGAAATGGTTTGTGCGTTTGTGAGAACCGAACCAAAAAGAGTGGATTTAAGACATGGCATTTTTCGCTCTTTTAACAAACTTTCATACAAGCACACGATGTAGAACCCTTACAGTGGTGACCATAACTTAGAAATTGAACCAACAATTTCAATTTGAAAACTAGATCCTATTCACTCAAGTATACCTATTACTTTTCGATGACATAAGTAAAAAAATTTAAGGATTTATAAGAAAAGATAAAAAATAATGTTATTAGACTCATGCTCCTGAAAAATAATGATTGAACATAAGTATGTACGGTTAATGATGAGCAGGATCCAATGATTATTCATTATGTATAGCAAGTTCAAGACGTTCTCAAGTTCAACTTGACTAGCACAGAGCTTGTCTTAGCATGAACTCTCGTCTCATCGGCCCTAGCTGGTTTCCAGTAAATAAATAGATCTTGTCATGGTTAATCCACATTTTTCATGCATGCAAGCTATCATAAGTAACTTGCCTTCTTTTGGTTTTTGGAACAGCATTTGGAAAGGCAGTTAGATGGAGCTCCAATATCAATATGCCCGGTGAACTTATCAAAAGAGGCCGGAGATCACCTCAAAAGTATTGGAAGGAAAATATAAGCAATAATATTTTTTTTCCTCGAGTTAACCGCTAATACAACACGAAGATGGAGCGTGATAACAACCACAAATCTATGTAGCTGACTCCGTCTAGTGTGGGATAAGGCTTCGTCTTGGTTTTGGTTTTAGTGCACTATTTCGCTTGATTGTTGACACAACCTTGATTAAAGAAACTTAATTAGCAACTTCATTTGATCAGTACAAGCATCCACCAAGGGCTCTCATCAATGTAGCTTCATTTAAACCGTGTATGTGTGTGTTTGTGCATGCATGTGTGTGTGAGAGAGAGAGAGCAAACAAAGGGGACAAATTGCTTCTCATAATAAAACTGTGAGGAGTAAAAGGAGTTAATGAAGGCAGATGCAAAAAAGCACAAACGAACCCAGAGCCCTCGTTTAAAGAGAATCACATGAAAGTCTTGTTCAGCTACTGAATGGACTGATGGACCACCGAATCCACTCTTTATTATGCAAAAATTCACATGTCACACCACTTCCTCCACACTTTCTCATTTCTACTACCAACCCTGCTTTCGCCGTTTAGGTTCGGTATAGCATTACTGAATCTGATTAATTGCATGTGAGGGTGATCAGATGTGAATATGAATAATCATTAATTCTAATTGGATATCTTTCATCAATACCATATGATAAGATGTGATACCTTATGTTAATGGAAAAAATTGTAAACTCTTCAAAACCCATGTTAGAATCTGGTTTTAAAATTGAATCCACTTACCTAAATGATCCAATGGCTTGGTTGGATCAGATTGAGTCAAGCTAAAAGAATTTCAAACTCCCCAAAAATGTTCCGGTAAAAAACTTCGAAAATTTCCCACTGATTTGCTTTGAATGGACGATTTTGCATAAATTTCATTCACATTGCTTGAAACAATTAGCAATCGGATATGGTTTGGTTAATGATATCCAGATAATTGATGGGTATGGGTCAGTTAGCCACTATATCCTGAACTATTTAGTATCCTGCACCTTTATATGTCACCCATGTCTGCACCATTCTTCTTTCTCTTTCTTCTATTGATTGGAATGGCTGGAAAATGGCTAAGGTTGGCTAGAAGGAGTAGCAAAAAGGAAGAGATGGAAAATCAGAGTTTTAGACACAAATACAAGGGTCATTTTGCAGTTTATGCAATGGATGGTAAGAGGTATTTGGTTCCTTTGGTATATTTGAATCACCCCATCTTTCGAGAGCTTTTGGCCATGGCGGAGGAGGAGTTCGGGTTGGCTGGACACGGCCCCCTCATACTGCCATGTGAGAGAGACTTGATGGATTACATTGTGTCTTTGCTTGAGAGGAACCCTTCACAAGAGGTTGAGCAGGCACTGCTCAACCTATCTTCTTCTTCAACATTTTTCCTTCATATCTCAGACTGACCATTACAGCGGCGTGAGCGATACAAGTTCCACCATCACGATGACAACCAGTCATCACTGCCATTACTATTACCATCTGCCGCGGCCACCGCCTTTAACGTACCATGCGTGACCACCAGCCACCATCCGCCACTAGAATGAGTTCATCCACACATTTTCTTTTTATTATATTATTTATAGTTTTGATTTTCTATCTTTATTAGAAGTTAACATAAAATGCATCTAATATATGCCTCCCCCATTTTTTTTCTTATATTCAGGTCTCTAAAATCGCCTCCTGGCTAGCTTTTGCCATCAAATTGACTCAGCTTTGTCATCTTGGTTCTTCAGTATTGGAAAAATCTTCTTTCATCCTTCTATTTCTATTGGTTATCAACCCACAATATTTGAATATTCTTTTTTCCCTTTTTAATACAAATTAGTTAATACATTTTGATTTTCTCAAAAAAATTATACTTTTTAACAATTTAAATATTTTTCTAACACATCATCCGTCAGAGTTAAATGATAATAAGGTACAAGATCAAGCACGATGACAACAAAGAATTAATGTAGCAGCCAACACTACTTAGTTTGGGAGAATGCTTTATTTTGATATATGTTGAGCTACGCCCTTCACCTCACCGGAAATCCAAAAAAATCCTAGACAATCGCCTTGCCTGAATTTTAAGAACCCTTTGCGCTGCCATAATTCTTTTATTTTTAGAGACATCAAATATTGTACCACTGGAATATCTTTTAAAGAATTGCTTCTATGTTTTTCTCCTCTTTGAAAGAATAGCTTTATGAAATGGTGGTCTTCACTGGAAAAGGGAAGGCCAAATACTATCAGAAAGGTTTCGATTCGCTTCTTGGGAAGAAGTTTGCAGGAGGTAAAAGTCTCGAAATTCCCATTAGACAGGTTATGGAAAAGTGACTTTTGTATGTATGAAGTCGAGAAATCCATAGAATGATGAGAAGCTGAAATTATTGAAAGGTTCTTATGGAAGCTCTATAAGGTCGCAATGGGTCAGGTCAGGGACGGTATACCTATACCCAGTTCCAACCCGAATCTTAACTGGATGAGTAACAGGTTCAGGTCCTCTTTTGAAACGGGGCAAAATTGGGTTATATATAAATAGATAGATAAAGACATATTATATTCCATGCACACACTCATTCATGCTTAAATTTATTTAAAGATCTTTATTCAATCAATATCATAAAGATAGAGATTTGAATTTAAAAAGTATTTAATGTATATTGTATTAAATGTAAAGTATGAAAAGTGCATCTGTATTAGTGATTACGCTTGTCTAATGATAGAGTTATTTAAGTGGATTTGAGCATGAATGAATGTATGTATATACTAATTTCTCTCTCTCTCTAGGTCTGAGTTGGTGCAAATACAGGTCAGGGATTAGGGCATATTATCCCCGCATCCTACACAATCAATTTCAAGTTCGGGTATTCCTCACCCCGATCAAGTCGGGTCAGGTTAATATTGCAATCCCTAAAGCTCTATAATCAAGATAAATCAGGTACAAGCACAATCCTTAAAATGACATTATTGTTATACACAACCTGAACCTAAAAGAAACGACCCGGAATATCTGCATGTCCAACCAAAGTAAAGCGAAAGAATTTGTGACATGTTCTACGTCATTGCTAAGAATGCAATGACACGTTATGAAACACGAAATGTGCACACCAATTGAATGACATGGCATCAACTAAAATTCGTTATGCAAGGGATGGCAATATTGGCCAAACTCGTGCAACCTCATCTAACCCAACCCGATCAGATTCAGGTATGGAGATAAGTATATATATAAACCCACCCGGCATCTGTTGGGGAAAAGAGAACCCGAACCTGTTCGTACCTACCCTATTAAGGTTGGGGTCGAGGCCGTGTATAGGTATACCCGTCCCCGACCCGCCCGGTTGCCATCCCTGTACGCAGCAGAATCCAAGTGGTCGGAAATCAGCAAAGTCAACAAACAATCCAATCGAATCGAATCCGGACTGCTCTACGGATAAACAATCCGATCTGCCCGTTTGAGTTCTTTCTTGTGACCGTTGCGAACGAGGAAAGAAACGCGTCCAGCGCTCAAGTGAGAGCAGTCGCTTCCGCATCGTCTCTTCCGTTCTTTGTCCAATAAAACAAATCTGAGTCTGAGTGACATATCCCGAAACCCAATCGATCTCCGTCATTTTCCTGTCCGTTGATTCGTCCGAGTCTCACGGGCTGAAGATTCTTGAGTCGCCATGTTCTTTAAGGGATTTAACGCGTCCAAATGGTAAGCAATACAAGCGGAATATGTCACTTTTGATCGCCATTAGCGTTTGAGAGACTCTCAGATATCTTTTCTTGCATTTGAGAATGTTGATCTTCTCTCTATCACCAATTTAACCTATCAGGAAGACGGCAATGAAGCTAGCGATTTCAAGGATTAAACTGCTGAAGAATAAGAGGGACGCGCAGCTCAAGCAGATGAAGCGTGACGTCGCCATGCTCATCGAATCCGGCCAAGAAACAACTGCCAGAATCCGGGTATTTTCCTTTATTGAAGATTAGAACACGAGATTCTTGTTTTCCTTTAGTTGGTTTGTTTTAATAATGAGAGGAGCAAGGGGGAGATGGAAAAAGGATTAGGTGGTAATTTTTAAAGTGTGATTCCGCATTTTCCCTTCCTAAAGCTCTTCAATACTTGGGGTTTTCGCTATGAAATGGATAGCAAGCATTTGAAACAGAAAGCGGGCTTGGGATTCTTATAAAATATGAAAACTTTCTCCAATAAAACTAATATTTTGAAACGTAAAGCAGGAACTCTTTTCTTCCAATGAGTATAGCAGTGAGAAAATCAAAGCAGATTTTAGACTTTTTGATGCACAAAAATCTCAAAAACCAATATGAGAAGTGGAAATAGACTCCCTTATTTATGCGGGTTTCTTATTATATTTGACAAATAAGGGGGTTATCTTTGTACACTCACATGGAAGTCTATCTGAAAAGCCTAAATAGCAGAATAGGGAAAATATACTGGAGCCTTATTCCTTGGTCTCCCTCAAGGCAGTAGCTGTTGATAGCATGGATGCGTAAGACCAGACTACTGTTTTTCCTTTTCTTCTTGTAATTTAAGATTGACGTTTGAGCAATTGATTCACCCAACTGCTGCTGAGGTGTTACAGGTTGAACATGTAATCAGAGAACAAAACATTATGGCAGCAAATGAGATCATTGAACTCTTCTGCGAGCTTGTCATCGCCCACTTGCCTGTAATTGAATAAAAAAAGTATGTTCCGTAGTAGGTTCTCCATTGCAATTCAATATGAATACGATGGATTCACACTAACGTTTTCTTGGATAATGCTAGGGGTTGTCCTGTTGATCTTAAGGAAGGAATCTCCAGCTTAGTATTTGCAGCCCCACGATGTGCTGACCTTCCTGAACTCCAAAAGATAACCAAACTTATTGAAAATAAGTACGATACAGAGTTTGTTATGGGCGCAGCTGAGTTGCGACCAGACTGCGGAGTGAATCGAGCTGTAAGAATTTTATTGAGATTTAATGATCAAAGCATTTTTTGTGTTTGCATTTACGGTAAAAGTTGTTGCTACATATTACGGATTAGGACAGCATTTGAAACTCATTACCGAGATTGATTATTATGATACCAAGTGATTATTCATGAAAGTGCACCACTCAAGTAGCATTGCACACATTTTGTTGTGAATCCTCTTTTTTGTAGCTTTCCACGGTACCGTTTGTAGCTTGCATTTGAAAAGCCAATCCATTACATCTGACAGTTATTGACTAAGCCTAGTGCCCTATCGTTGTAATATGAGCTTATGGTTTCTTATAGTTGATTGAGAAACTGACTGTCAAGACACCCTCTGGAGAGGTCAAGCTGAAGGTTCTGAAAGAAATAGCAAGAGAGTGTCAGATTCAATGGGATGCATCTGAATCAGAGAAGGAGCTACTTAAGCCGCTTGAAGATGTTCTGGTCTGTAAATTTGCTTCATCACCATTCTCTTGGTCTTGTCATCTGCGATTGTCAATATTCAGACAGATAAACAGCTCCTTTTTCATAAAATTGTAAAGAATAGTATAAAAAAATGCATACGAGTTACCAATTCCTGGATTGTAATTGTGATGCAGGAATGACCAACTAGTTTTCTGAGTGCAAGCAAGATGCTGACAAAAGTTTTGCCGTTTGAACAAAATATTTCCTATCAGGAAGGACCGACCAGCTCTCTGAGCGCGAGCAGGATGCCAAGCAAGGTTTTATACCATCTGAACAGAACATTTCCCACCAAGAAGGACCAACTAGTTTTCTAAGTGCAAGCAGTATGCCTACAGATGTTAATCCATCTGAACAAAACGTTTCTCATCAACCAGCTGATAGGTAGGTAATTCCGGCAGAGATTGGCATTGTTATATTTACTTTTGTTTCTGTTGGAAGTCATACTCACTAATGGGGTATCTGCAGGAGTACCACTGATGAAACTTTTGGCAACACGGTCTCAGCTGCACATGCTGCTGCTCTCTATGCCGACAAAGCAGTTGCTGCGGCACAAGCTGCAGCATATCTTGCGGATCATAATCCAGAACAGTTTAACCAAAAAAACTTGCTGTTGTCGTCTGAGTTCAGGAACAACTCTTTGTCCAGCAGTAAGAAGGTCGTGTCAAATGTTTGGGACAAGGAAGACTCTGAATCTTTAACATCGGAAGATCTTCCAAATATGGATAATTTCAATCACAAACGTCACAGCTATAAGCATCGTGGCAATATTCTTCTCAGTCGAGCAAGCCTGTCACAAAAATTCAATCAAATGCATTATTTAAGTGATGAAGAGAACACTGCTGGTTTAGGGGATAAAAAATTCCTTCGAAGGCAATGTGAAAGCCTTCAGTGATTATCGTCAAGCATACAGAAGATCGGCCCCTCCACAGGGCCACCCAGCAGAAATGCTCCATCATTGCGTTGTTTCTCTGCTGACCCTATTAGAGGAAGCGCACCGGTAATGGAAGATCAGAAGGATGATAGGCGTAAATTATTGCCTCATTCATCCAAAGCTTCCTGATTATGAATCACTTGCTTCAGGCTTTGAAGCACTGAAGTTTCAGAAGTATTGAGCTGAAAGTTTCATTGAAGTGTTAACCGAAGTTTTACATACTTATATTACTTGTCAATGAATCAAATCCTTACAATGTCAGTTATTTGTTACTTATCATTGGTATAAACAAAAATCAGTTGTTCAATAGTTGTAACTACTATATGAAGTTTCGGGTAGTGTGTGCTTGCTTATATTCTCCAGAATCGTGAATCTAAGTTTATCGTGAGGGTACAGAAATTTGAGTTTTTATATTCAAGCATGTATTGCATATAAATTTCATTAATAAATAGTTCTTGTATAGATAAAGTTATGAGCACTAGAAAGCTTGTATTGGTGGCTTATTAGATGCCATCATGAGATCACACCAAAAAGGAACGACAGACTTCTTTGAAGTTAACATTGGGTTACATCAAGGATCAACTTTAAGTCCATACTTATTTATAATGGTGATGGATGAGTTAACAAAAAATATTCAAGATGAAGTACCTTGGTGTACGTTATTTGCACATGACATTGTATTAGTGGAGTCGTCTAAGGAAAAAGTTAATAAAAAATTGGAACTATGGAGAGAAACATTAGAAAGCAAAGGCCTTCGACTTAGTAGAACAAATATATGGAATGTAAGTTTGATCATTTGATTACCTAAGAGGACATAGAAATTAAAATTGACACACATTGCATCCCCCAAAAGGAAAGTTTTAAATACCTAGGGTCAATTTTTCAGAGTGATGGAAGAATTGATGGAGATGTTACGCATAAAATTAATACTGGTTGGTTAAAATGGAGAGGAGCATGAGTTATTCTTTGTGATAAGAAGATACCATTAAAGTTAAAAGGTAAATATTATAGAGCAGCAATTAGGCCTGCCATGTTTTATGGTTCTCAGTGTTGGGCAACAACATGTATAAAAGATGTCAGTGACAGAAATGAAGATGTTGAGATGGATGAGTGGTCATACAAGAAAAGACCGTATACATAATGAGGTTATTAGAAACAAATTAGGAATGACACCAATAGAGGATAAAATGAGAGAATATCATTTAAGATGGTTTGGACCTATAGAAAGAAGAACTTGTAAGAAGATTAGAAAAACTAAATTTGGAAAGTATTAAAAGACGTAGAGGACGACCACGAAAGTGTTGGAAAGAAACAATAAAGAATGATATAGTTTATTGTGAGTTAACTGCTAAGATGACACACGATAGGAATCTGTGGAAACAAAGAATCCATGTAGCCGACCCCATCTAGTATGGGAAAAGGCTTAGTTGTTGTTGTTGTATAAGGGAACTTGAGTCACATTTTCAATCTGATTTATCATCTGTTTTTCTTTCTTGGATTACCAAGATGGAGGTTGGGCACGACACCTACCAGTAGATAAAATGATATATACAGGATACACAAGAAGGTAGTCAAGATACTTTCGGTAGTGCTGGAAGTAGTCATATAATATGCAAAGAAAAATGAGATTCGGAGCTGATATCCTCATGTGCAACACAATACTAGAGAGAGCACGTCTCAGTTGGCCAGATCCTTTCGAATAGAGGCGTTACGGAGGAGTAAAATGCAACAGTTAATCTCTGCAGATTGCAGAGTGAAATCTTGCTTCTCGACCTCTGATTAGCCACTTTAGTTGGAAGCACAACTTATGGGTTGTGATAACAATGTTCATAACTGATTGTATATTCCTTACATAAACCGTCTGGCTCCTACAACTCCTGAATTCAGGTAAGCATGTGTTACCACATGATCTGCCAAACACAATCAATATACTGCACCTTGAATATTACCATTGATGTTCTTGCTCTATGATCATCTCTCATTTGTTCAACAAGAGGTAAAACGTACAGAAGTGTCGGACTGCACGGGCCTAAGTGTTATATACAACATGCAGCATATAAAGACTCATATGTTACCATATGCATGTACCAGACTAGACAATGTACTGTACTTTGAGTGTTCCAATTTGATGTTCAACCTCTACTGCAAATAAACACTCGTACAAATCATCTGATTGACCTTATACATATTCACACATAGACAAATCATGTGGCAGAGGGGCTCCTAAACACCTGTACAAAATTAGAGTTCCTTAAGATGTGTTCGAAAATCATTAATTTTCTAGTGGTTCAGAGGCAATTGACTATCATAGTGATGGTCGGCAATTCAGCGGTTTGTCATTCCAAATTACCAACCAATGGCTCTCATGTGAGCTAATAACAAGAGGAGATTGCTCCTCTTTCGGAATCCAATAACATTGAATTCCAACTAAGCGCTTAAAGAAATCTTTATTATCTGTCTCCATATCAGTCATTGTAAATCCTGATTTAATAGCTCGATTGAAGCTTGCCACAGTGCATTGTTGACTGTCATCATCTGCTCCTGCAGATACAAGTATTTTGCTCAGTCCTCGGTGTATGCCCTTGCTATATTTTCTTCAAATACATGCCGCAAAGCATTCCTCATTAACTTATGAAAATAGCTGCTCATCATAAATGTAAACCTCTCTGCCCACCACTCTGAAGATGAATCATGAATTTAAAATGTAGCAAACATTCATGAATGACGGAATATGGACGGTCTAGACGAATCGAAGCAAAATAAGTTATTCAAGTATTTATACTATTGATTACCTATAAGATGCGCAACATGGTACCCCTATCTACCTTTTCTTTATAAATCGGAAGCTGTCAGGTTTTGAGCACCTCCGCAAATGGTTTGTGAACTTGATGCTGATTCCTTCATCGGCTGCGTCTGGACGAATCAGCAACACCACCTCCAATTATGCAGGATTTTATTCTTAGATCAAGCTAATAGATCTAATCGCTCTGTAATCCATTATCAGATTTATCATCACCATTGATCTATTGCTTAGCGAGGCACCTCAAACAACAGCCGCCTGAGTGAGAATCATCATATTTCTGAGAGCAAATTTGTCCTTTTAAAATTAGAATGCTCAAAACAATTGTAATTTCTTTGAAGATATAAGATCTTAATTCATGATATAGAATAACAAGATTGAAACCTGTACATCAATTATGTCATTTTTTATCAAAGCATTTCGTTCGGTTTTCATACGACTCATTCAGTCTATCATCATAAATATACACCATATATTCCATCTCTTCCACAAGTTCTGGTAATGAAAAAGCCTATATACATGCCGCTAAAAATGTACATTAAGCAAACGTAGAAAAGATATAAATGTTACATGATCCACCATCTCTGCACCTACCGCTGATTCCCCTTGTCTAGCACCATTAGCTTCGCCTCCTTCAATGGATGGAACCACACAGCCAAGCATTCCCTCCATGGATTCACCATAGACCACAATTTATATAGCAAAGTATCCTTTTGGGTCGACGACAATGCACCTACCAGATGACCTTATACACAAAAAGGTTCATCTACAGTGACATAAGTATTGGTGGCACTTGACCCTCTAGTGACAGCAAACACAAATTTGTTGGCTCATCTACTTGTCACTGAAGGGCCAGATTCCACTAGAAAGACAGTCACTACAGATAAATCTTGTTACAGCGAATCTAAGATTTGAAAAAGGTCATACACTTTGACATATGGTCCTATAGTCAATCTCAGCCGTCCAAGAGCAGTCGCTACAATGAGAGTCAGTGTAGGATCATATGTCAGATGAAAGCAAAGAATCAGCACACCATCCAAAACTCCCTTTCAAGGCAGTCAAGCGAAACAGTCATCATCTAGATCTTCGACGTTAGAGCTTTTAGACTGCTGGATGACCAGCACCGAGCCCGGGTACCCGAAATCCGACGATGCCAACAAGTCTCCGATGTGCCCGAGCTCCGGGCAGTCCTCCCAGTCCGACATCCCTGACGTCAGCGGCGTCATCTCCTTCGGCCCCTTCCCCACCAACAGCAATGTATACAACCCGCGCAAATCCCCTAGTGCCGCCACCGTCTCTGAGCCATTAGCGACGTACTTCTCCAAGTACGTGACCGTCCCAGTCACGACGTAGCGCGTGTAGAACATGGACATGTAGGCCTCGTCGGCTGCTCTCTCCCTCTCATGCTCACTAATCTTCGTGAGCACTTGGCGCTCCCTCGCTGAGTGAATCTCGACTGCCTTCTGATACTCATGTACATTCGTCGGTCGGAATCTTATCACTGTAAGGCTAACGCCGGGGTGCTCGGACATCCTCGCGCCATAGGCCAAGGCCTCGCGATCGTCACGACCGCCGAAAAACAGAGCCCCAACTTGGTAAAGCACCTCCGGCGTCGTCTGGTTCACCTGACCGAGACCGCGGTCGATGAGTATTCCGACGGTGCACCGGGCGTGCTGGATCACCTTGCAGTTGACCTCTCCGTGCCCTGACTTAATGGTTTCCATGCCACCGTCTACTCTTTGGTACTTATGGAAAGGCAGAATTATGACAGAGGCTCGGAGATCGTCGGCACCGTTGCATATATCTTCATGCATGTTATGAAACATAGAGATGGCCTTGACTTGGCGCACCGTTATTCCCGTGGCCTGCCGGAAAGTGTAGAGAGTGATCTCCATCTGCCTGTGATCCTCGACGACAGCCGTGGTATCATCGTAATCGGCGTTCTCGTCGCCGATAATGGAGACACTTTCGGCTTGAGAGGGAGCGCGGTGGAGGGAGGATTCTTCATTGACTCGCAAGAGGGACGCAGAGGTCTCTTCGGTCAGCTCGATGAGGTGCATGAGGTAAATGGCAGTGGGGACGCCGAAGGGGCCGCGTGTACCCTCGATGAGGCTCAAGAGGGCCGGGAGGGAGCGGATGTTGTGGGTGCAGGCCAGCATGCGCAACTCCATCTCCGGCGGGAGCTCCTCGAGGCCGACCGGCTTGTAGCCGGTGACATGCCTGCGCTCGTATCGGACGATGGCCGTCACGACTGGAGGTGTTATCATGGTGTTGATGATGGCGCTTACCAACGCTACAACGTATAGCTGACCTTCCCACTTCTGCAGACAAGAAGAGATCAGTGTTGTATATTTGGTTTCGGAGACAATGGGGAGGGAGTAGGGATGGCAAGATTGGCCTCATGCGTGGGTCCCGAGGGACGGGTAATACACGGTTTGACCGGGTGCTGGTAGTTTTGGTACCAGAACCCGAATTGCTTTGACTGAATATGGGATATTATAAATAGAGAGAGAAATTGGTATATGCTAAAATTTGAAAGACATTAGCATATTCAAATAAATTTCAAGGGTTTACCTAAGATGATGTATAGTTGAAATTTAAATTTAAAAGAAAAGGTAAATATATACTTTGTACTTAATATATATTATCAATATTGTATAGTAACATATCAAAAAAATGTGACTTTTTAATTTGAAAAATAGATGGTTGATATTTTAATTTATAAATAAAAATTATATTTATACATCTTTTAAGTTGGATGGTTAAGATATGTTTTTGTGTATTAGTATGTATCATGCACGATATATAATACAATTATTTATAATATATATAATATATTAAATGTTTTTATTTTATCACATCAAATGCTCATCTTGAAGACCAAAAGATAAATATGTTTGAGTAAATTTGTACATTTATCACTATATATATACAACATAGTAAGTGTCCACACTCACTTCATACTCAAAAATACTTAAAGATTTCAAATTTAAATTTTAAAAGTAAAAAAAATACTTTAATACTTTTACAAATACATTAAATTTTAGTAACATTTTACTTCTTCCTTTAAAATCTCATTTTAAAGATGGTATTGATCAATAAGGGGATCAATAAGGTTCACGTAGGAGGTCTGGTATAAATAAATGTACCGACCCCATTGCCAAGGAGACCCGAAGTCACATCCATGCCCGGGCATCCAACTCATGACTTCAACTTGTGAGTCGCCGGGCCAGTGAGATAGGTCAGTTATTACCATCGAAACCAAAGCTACGAAAAATTGCGTAGTTTTACATGTATTTTTAGTGGTCATTTTTCTCTTTGAATATAAGACGTTCAGAGAGCTTACTCCTTGCTGGAGGGTTTGGTAGAGGATGATGAGATCAACTTGACCCTTGACGTTGAGCAAGAAGCCCATGACCAGGCTCTGCATCAAGGGTATGCCCAGGAACCAGCACGCTGCAAGTGATCCGATGACTTTACTGACCAGCGAAAGTGCCACAATAAGGAAGAGCATCTTGACGTCGTTGGCTCCCTCCATCTGCGTGATGTCTGCTGCCAGAGACCCATAAGCAAACAGCAATGGCAACAGTATCTCATGCACCAACCCATGCAATCTCCCCATCACCGACCTCGCCATCTTCCCCGTCTTCGGAAACACCAACCCGACCATGAACGCCAGGAACGTATCATTGAACGAACTAACTTGTTCCACAAAGGCCAAGAGTATCAGAATAGTCACGATGCCGCCAAACTGCAAGTTGGTGACCTCGCCGCGCCGGTTGATCCGGTCCAACCTCCTGAGAGTTGGACGCACAATGTAGATGGCCAAGTACACGCTCATTATAATCGTACCTAGGAACCCGGTGCTGGCCACTACGTCTATCTGCCCGGATGTGAGTTTGAAGGACATTAATAAGAGCACGACGATGTCACTGAGGATGGATGAGGTGATGGCGAGCCGACCGATGTCAAACGTCGCGATTTTGAGCTCGGCCGCAGTGCGGGCGACCGTCGGCGCGCTCGTGCCGGCAATGATTATGATGAAGAGGACCGTGAAGAGGGGAAGGGGCATTTCGCCATGGATTGTCCTCTGGCCAAGATGGGAGAATGCAGTGCCGAAGATGGCCGAGAAGAAGAGGGTGCCGAAGGTGATGAGCGACGCCTTGTACTTGTTCTGCCATAGGTACCGGGGGTCCAGCTCCAGCCCCAGGAGGAACATGTAGAAGATGCGGGCAATCATGGACACACCCTGCAGCGCCGTTATCTGCCCTTCACCTTTGAACAGGCCTTCTAGAGGCCAGATCTTGCTTGCCACCGAACCCACCACCACACCCGACTGCACACACCATCACAACTCTGTCAACCAGGGGTGGCACATGGGTAAGGCCACTAAGGCAAAACAAACAATTATAAACTTAATATATAGTATTTGTAGGCCCTAAAAATTTTAACACATAATCCTTTAGGTCCCAAAATCTTAGGTCACAGTTGTAAAACGTACGCGCTAATAAATTTCAATTAATATGATTCTAGGCCATAAAGTTTGAAGTCACACAAACTTCATGCAAGTTAAATTAGAAGTTCTGCCTTAGGCCGCAACTTGTGTTGATTCACCTTTGCTTGGCCTTATGTAGAAAATGGATGTTCAAGTAAAATCTTTGCACCTTCCCACTTGGAAAAAGTTCCTCTTCATGTAAAAGTTTATTCTTAGTCTTTCCTGGAAGGCAGAACGGCACAAATAAAAGGCACCCAATCGGCTGCACAAAGGCCAATGGCTCAGAAGGCAAACGAGCACATATAAAACGAACCCAAGAGGTTGCACAAGACCAAAAGCTCACCTGGCTAGGGGGTCGACTCACAAGTCGAAGGTCATGACTTCGGTGCCCATCTGGCTTTGGCCTACCCGTTGTAACCAAAAAAGATAAAACGAAGGACCCAAAAGGTTCGGGTCCTTAATTTGATCTATTTAGGCATAAGTGGCACTAAACAATTGCACCATACAGAGAAACTATTCTACATGGTCATGAATATCTCGTTTAGGACCCTTGTTATCATCCCATCCCTCTGGTTCAAACATGTTTATAGCTTGATCTAATGCATGGTGGTTGTGTTTTCATCCAAATTACATTAATCCAACGATAGTCCATTGTTAATAATAAGTGCCCGTTAGGGGAAATTATTTTCTCATAATTAAATGTACAAAAAGAGAACATTTCACTCTTTCTTGCAATTTTAGAAGAAAAAAATCTCAGCTCTTGTCAACACAAATGCATTTTGATGAGAAATCCAACAAAATTAGTTGATACATCGATTCCAAAGATGTTTTAGCGATCCAAATAAGGATACCATAATGTGGCTTGCAAGCAACGTCGATGGTTTTCTCGCGGGAAAAATCAAAAGGGGATGAAATAACCATGCTCTTGCCTTTATAGCCATAAGAGTCACCAATTTAATAACTCTTCGAGTGCCAATCTTTGAAGTTATGGATTGAAAACTTAGTAGAACGGAGGATCTTTGCTTACCAAAATCTCTGAGACAACCCGGGGTTGGCCGAGCCGTCTCACCAAGAGATGCATGACCTGAAACGTGATTATAATTGTCGCTGCCTGGCCCACGGCGACAACCAAGGTGTCCTCGCAACCCGAATCATCTGTTGGGGGAGGATTGAGATTGGGAAAGTCCATGACGAGGAAGAAGAAGATGACAGAGGAAGGAAAGAAGAAATGCTTTTAGCTAGTTTGGATCCAAAACTCCAGAGAAACGATGGTGTCCAATTTTTCTCATTTGATTTCCTACGCTAAATTCAGAATAGTTGGATCGGGGTAGGCCATATAAAAATAGGAACCGTTACTATCAGCCCCTTAAAACATGCAACTGCAACAATTTGAAGTTATTTCACACGTCACTGTGTTAAGTTCGATTTGCATTGAAATTAGTTTCAATTTCGCGTTGCACTCCATCCGGATCGTCCGATTGGACGGTGCTGATCATCGATCATATAAGAGCTTTTAAACAGCACAATAAACGTTCTCCTCACCCATTGGTTCCATACTGTCCATTGTTTTAGAATTTTGATGTTAGTCTAAAAACATGCAAGTCTAAGGTCGCTTGCCTGGCTTTCTCTTATGTATTACGTCAACCCAAGGCCTCATTAACAAGGAAAACCCCCAAATCGGATCCACCAGATGACCTCATTGAAAACCCTAGATCCTCCTTGCCTATAATGTATGAATATAATTCAACATAAAATAAAATATACCAACATCTATCAGCTAGGTGGCCTTCCCAAGTTGTCCAATTATATGAGTGCGCCAATCCAGTGTTTGAGTTGGAGGGTCCCAAAAAAGTACAGAGACTTGGTTCGGATGTTTTGGCCACCAAACCAAGCAAGCTTCCCAAAACAAATGGATAACGTTAATATTAATGGTTAGGGTTCACCTATAATTTAGATACGGTGCTAGATTACTAGCAGAGCTAAACGACCCAATCATATTTTAGATAACAAGCCCAGATTTTGGTTCAGTTTCAGATGACTCATTGCAGTACTGGATCAGGTCCCAGTAGGTAGTTGTATTTTATATGTAAATGATGCAGTGTGGTTCAGATTCGGGTGTCTATTTGCATTCATTCACTGAATACTGAATCTGAATCCGAATTCGAATCCAGTTATTAGTCTGTTTTCATTATCAAACCTGAGCAAAAATGGGTTGTGATTATTGGATATTTAGGTCTAGATCCACATAATCGAACCACCCGTGGCCTATCGAGAGTCCTGACTAAATAGATTAGTGGCCTATCAAACCTGAGCAAGGGGGTCTATGAGTTCAACCATACTGATTTGTTTTTTCTTTCTTTTGTTACATTAGTGAGAGGCTTAAGCCAGTTATACACACCGCAGAAATCGAATTCACTACCAGTAGATTCTTACTCACGTTTGAGCTTGATCCTCTGTCATACTCATACCTGCATTTAACTCCCATTCAAAGTTCTTGGCTTACAATCCTTTAACCAATCCTTTTTCAGAGTGCAGTATACCAATCTCAGTTTGTCTCAAACCTAGTACAGTTTGCTTTTGAGTTCTTTTGTGATCTAATGCATCATCTCCATGATATATTGAAGGCCATATTGAAACATCCAATGATGTTTTATGTTGGAACTTGTAACACGAGGGTAAAGGCTTAGTTGTTGTTGTAACACGAGGGCAAACCCCCATCATGGGTGGAAGTAACTTACCTAACCATGCAAATATTTGCTTGAGTAAATTGGAGTGAAGAGTGGAAAAAAGAATAATTACAAAGATCTTGTGAAGTATATGCAGTCAATCTACCTTTGTTTACTCATCGCTTAGAGTTGAATGTAAGGCAAAAGCTACCATCTGCAAAACCTTCAATTCTCCCCTCTCAAAGCAGCACTTCCACTCTAAACATGGGATGGGCACAAACACCAATGGTTCCTTGTTAACTGGAACCATTAGTTCCAGACCTCAGTTCCTTGTTTAATGCGAATTCAAAATATAATTGCGTTGGCCCCTCATTGGTTCTGGTCTATTTTGGTTTGTGTTCTGATACATGATGGTTCCAATTCCAATTTAGTTTTGGATATGGTAGGGGTTTGGTTCCCGGCCGTTCCAAAACATATGGACACCAAATTGAATTCTGTGAGAGAAAACCAAGTTAAAAAGTTTGTGTTAAAGAATATTTTTAAAATGTAAAAGAAATTAATAGAATTGAGTCAATCGGCGTTTCCAAAACATCAAGAAACCACACCTGTGTTAATAGAACTGGAAAGTAGAGTTACTTGGTTTGGGTTCCGATGTTTCTGGTTCTGATAGGTTCTTGGGACTGTTCAGTTCGTGATAAGTCCCATGGTTCAATTCCCAAATTGCCAGGAGCGAAGCTAATGCATGACTACAGGAATAAATGTGGGGAACTAAGCAATCGGATATAAATATATATATATCCAATATCCTGAAGTTGATCGCTGAGATTTGGTTGTAGGGAACTAAGTACTATCAGTTTAATAATCTGATTTAGTTTAAATAACCTTACATTCGGTTTTAGTCTTTGATTGGACTTGGTCTCAAATGAAACTTTAAATAGAATGGTCAAATTACCCTGTTGACCTCTTGCAAGCAGGAGTTTTACCAAGGGTATTCTGAATACATTTCTATACTATATTTACTTTCTCAGATGTCCTCAATACATTTGTTAAATATATTTTCTTTCTCATGTATCTTGAATACATTTGTAAACTATATTTACTTTCTCATCCTTCTCAAAGTTTACCACCATTTCTTAACTTACGATTAATTCAGATAAAGAACTTTTACCATGGTTTCTAAGTTCTGACAAACTCCACAATCCAGGACCCTTATGTGTCCTGCTTTATTTCGAATTTATGGCTCCTCTATAAATTCGAACTCCTGCATGCTGAGCAGCTCGAAAAGTTCTTTGAACGGATTTTTCCTGTTGCAGAAGTTGCACCGTTGTCGTCTCTTCTCTTGTCCAGGTGACCATCCAGAAGTTCGTTAATGGATGCTCGTCTGAACAATACTCACTATATGCAGATGAAAAGTTTCCAAGCGATGCAAAGTTTTTCAACCGTACAAAGAAATGGAGTACCCATCAATTCATATGGGTGGGTGCATCCGGACATGTATGGTGCTGAACAACTACAACCCTCCCATCACAACTATCTTTGTGAAGTCCACTGTGAGTTCATGAATAATTTGCCAATGCCACAACTTTCTTATCACTCACGTCTTCCTCTTCCTGCACCCGATCAAAAAAGAAAGACCACACAGGATCTGAAACATCGGATCGTCAAGGAGATAAATTATTATTTCAGTGCAGAGAATCTTAGAACAGATTGGTATATGCGGTCCAGAATGGATAAGAAAGGCTGGATTCTGATCAGCACTATTGCTGGTTTCCGGCGAGTGAAGGCGATGATGGAAGCTGTTGAAGTCGTGGTATCTTGACAAGTTGATAAGTTTATGTATACCACTTTTACAATGCCATATACATATAAAATGTGGACCGTCTTATGGTACTTTCTTTGCCATTCCTTCACTCAGAAAAGGCTTGCTCAAACCTTTGGCATGTCTTTACAACTTTGACAAGAATTCTAGTTTTAATGGTACCTTCACGCTTGACGAGTCCAAGCTGAAACCATATTTATACGGCCGAAGGCCCGCTTGCATTACATCTGCTCCAACAAACATCAACAAAGAAACCTCAAGTCAAAGTTAAAAATTATTGCACCGTATTGATGCAAAACATTCTGCAAGTAAGGGCGAAGGTACTCCAAATCGTTGCCGTTCTCGCCAACATCCTTGCCTTCGCCTTTGAATCATGTTACGACCCCCAAAATTTGTAGGCCTCAAGTTTAATGACACTATGGCCTTTGAATCTTTTTTACCATATTCAATAAGTCTCGTTTGTTTTTCCACAACGGCAAAGCCACTCCCTATAGTGGAGTTTTTTCTTTCCAAGATAAAGCCGAAGCCTAACACAAAACCCATGCATGCACCTCTTAGGAGTCGAACTCCCCACCAACAATAACGACATCAGATCACCAGTTGAGTTTACACTGTCTTTACTAGAGTCACGAGCTCTGCCACGTGGGGCTACGATCATGAGTGTTAATAAGGCCCTCTTTTATGGTAAATGGGTAGGTTTAGGTGCTATATTCGGATAACAATTCGGTTAAAAGTTTGGATATGAATTTCAAATCTAAGTTGAGGTTTGAGGTGGGGTAAAGAAGTCAAGGACCTGACACAGTTATCAGTTCACAGGCCAAAGTGGCTTCCCTTCCGAGTTGGCCACGGATTCGATCTTCACAGGTTGGAGCCCGCCCTGCCGTTGGTAATCGGAGGGATTAATGTCCCTCATGATAGAAAATGTGAAGCTCATTCCGACGGTAAGTTCTCTTGCTCTTTAACCCTTTGGAATTCGTCGTTGTCTCACGGAGATTCTGTCTTGAAATCCGTTTGTAATTTTTGGATACTTATTTAATGTTTCCTATGGTTCATTCTCGAGAACGGAGGTAGGATTTTGTATATTATACATTTAATGATCAGGCCGTGAATAGTTCTTTTCTTCTTACCAGATTAGTCCTTAAATTTTTCTCGCGTGGTCATTCACCAGTTTCTGTTATTTGTTGAGTAAATTGCAACTTTCCGTGGAGAAGGGTGGGTATGCGAGCTGCCTAGAGATTAAGTCGGGTAGGTGAGTGGTGTCGTCCCTGGGCTACCATATCGGGTGGGGCTGCTGTGGCAATTTCCCGTCTGTGGGAGTTGTTGGTTGAGCACGGTTTAGTAAGCGACTGTTAAGCTTTGCTGTTGCTTTAACGGGTGGAGTTAGTCAAAGGTATTCCAGTAGCCATTTATGCCACTAATGCAAATCTTATTTCAATGAACTTGATGCCAATTTCTAATTCAGTGAATTAGCTATTATCATATTTCCCTCAATGTTTTCAACCTTCTATATATTTGAGTTTCACCATTGATGCAAATCATAAAGATTAAGTCCAACTATCTCAAGTAGAAATACCAATTACAGGGGATGTGCTACTGCACTGTGTCGTTGATGCAATTTTGGGAGCTCTGGGACTTCCAGACATTGGTCAGATCTTCCATGATACTGATCCTAAATGGAGGGGTGCAGCATCGTCTGTCTTTCTAAAAGAAGCTGTATGTTTCTATATCCACATCCCTGCATCTCCTTTAGGATATCATGACCAAAATTAAATTTTGTTTTATCGAGTTATGAGTGTGGATTCATATTATATGGTCTTTTACCTGATTCTTTCATCATATAGTTATGTCATGGGTTGGTAAGTTCAATATTTAGTTTGCTTCCTTTAGTGACATATTTCTTGGAACGCCATTAGCTAGGGTGTTATAGTTTGAACTAGTTTAGAATCAGAAAAAACTGGTGTTTCAGAAAGCCATGCTTTGACCTGTTTAGCTTTATTTGTTGTACATGTGCAGACCCATTCTCGTGAACCTCAAGGCAAAAATTCATGAGAAAGTTGGCAGCCTCAGCGAGAATCGGAGCATTGCTGCTCACACAGTGGTTCTCCTTATGAGAAAGTAATCTGCATTAGATGCAGGTTTCTGCTCTGCGGCTGAAAACTCTCAACTCATTCCCACCATGCAGCTCTTGCGCCATCTTGGTGATGACTTAAAGTGGTTACATGTTAATTAATTAGATGTTTATAGATTCATATTGCGATGCATTGTTTGGCTTGTTTTAGCCATGTAATGGATATTTGGAATACAAACATACAAATAGAGATCAAATGCTCTGTCACTTGAAAGCAGCTATACTAGCAGATTGGAGCTGATTTGGAGCCTTTGGTGAACAAGAAATCCATGTATGATATCGATGTATGCCTAATCGCATGCATCGTTATATGTTGTAATTATGGTGTTATTTTCAAAATAAACATATTAAATTGAAACATCATGTTGCATTCATCTCATGTTTTCCATATTTCATATATTTTGGTAAGTTCCCTTTCTTCTTCTTATATATATATATATGCAGATAGAGACTGAGAGAGAGGTAGTTCTAAATGTATATTGCCTTATGTGCATAATCTTGTATAAGCATCTCTACTATTCAATCTTTGAGACCAATGAGATTTCAATTAAAAAGTAAACAAGTATCTTTGACTTTTGTACATTGATTTCAAAGGTTGAATTATAGAAATATTTATACAAAATTATGCATAGAAGACATTATGCGTTTAGAACTTGCCAAGTATATATACACAGATGTGTACATGTTTTATTAGGTCAGCTTTTGGACCTGATATTAAGTGTTCTCTATCTTTCTTTTTACCCGTGACTCGTACTAAAATGTAAGAGAGACTTTTCTTTTTCTTTGTCAAGCTAGGGATAAGCAGACCCTTACCAGAGTATTGAACTGTTGAACTTTCACTTCCATCCTTCTAGCAAAGAGAACCCATCTGTTCTTGGAAGGTATTATGGTAAAAACAAGGGCATGAGGCGTGCTCATCCAGAGGTCTGCCTACAGTTTGACATCCAGAATTCTTCTTTTTCTTCGTGTTACTTGTGTGCGTTAAGTTCAGTTACACTGAAAAGATTGTCAAGGTATATTAATGAGTATCGGGGCATCCATTGATGTGCGATTTGAATTCACGTAGGTTTGGATCTATCGAAATCCTGAAATGTCTTCTACCTTAACCAACGCAGCCCTTTCTTTATCCAGTGATGAGACTGACTAGTAAGGGTATACTCGCACGATAGGCAAAGTTCCCCGCGAGTCTGTGTATCAAAATTTAAAATTGGCGAAAAACTCGAGAGGTACTATGGCCTTGCCGACATAGCTGCGTGCCTTTTCATTTGAAAAAAATTTAATTGGTGCATCGTATTCAAGTAAGTGCGTTGGTTGTTGGAAGAATCCATGTGAATAATCACCGAGATCATTTCATATCATAGCGAGCCTGATAAATTTGCTTTTCGTTTGAAAAAAAATAGTTGGTGCATCGTATTCACATAATTGCATTGAATGTTGGAAGAATACAACAAACAAAAAGTACGCCTTTTCCCATACTAGATGGGGTCAGCTACATGGATTCTTTGTTTCTACACATCCCTATCATGTGCCATGTTAGCTGTTAACTCGCAATAAGTTAGATCAATATTTATTGTTTCTTTCCAATACTTTTGTGGTTGTCCTCTACCTCTTTTAATACTTTCCAAATTTAGCTTTTCATACCTTCTTAGGGGTTATTCTTTTGATCTTCTTTCTATATGTCCAAACCATCTTAAACGATATTCTCTCATTTTATCCTCTATTTGTGTCACTCCTAATTTGTTTCTAATAACCTTATTATGTATATGGTCTTTTCTTGAATGACCACTCATTCATCTCAACATCTTCATTTCTGTCACAGACATCTTTTGTACATGTTGATGATTAATTGCCCAAAGAACTATAAAATATGGCAGGCCTGCTCTATAATATTTACCTTTTAACTTTAATGATATCTTCCTATCACAAAGAATACCTAATGCTCCTCTCCATTTTAACCAACCAGCATTAATTCTATGCGTAATATCTTCATCAATTCTTTCATCACTTTGAAAAAATGACCCTAGGTATTTAAAACTTTCCTTTTGGGGAATGTAATGTGTGCCAATTTTAATTTCTATGTTCTCTGAGGTAACCAAATGATCAAACTTACATTCCATATATTTTGTCTTTGTTCTACTAAGTCGGAGGCCTTTGCTTTCTAATGTTTCTCTCCATAGTTCTAATTTTCTATTAGTTTTTTCCTTAGACTCCTTTACTAACACAATGTATCTCCAAATAACATACACCAAGGTACTTCATCTTAAATATGTTTTGTTAACTCATCAATCACCGTTATAAATAAGTTCAAGGTCATGAGTTTGATATCCCGGCATGCATCTCTTCAGCCTCCGAAAAGTGGGGAAAAAGAGAGGAAGTATGCACATTTATACTCTTATTACAGTATTATAAACAATATCGCATAAAAAAAAAACTAATATGGATTTTTTATTTCTACAAAGAAGCATGTACATGTCCTCTTCATTCCCAGTTGCTGTGGTCGCAGTTTGGACATCCCTCCTGTGCAATGTCATGAATCTGAATACCGGAATCGTATATTGATCCAGGCCTCCAATCTGCCGGAAGGACATTCCGGTCTGCACAGATCCATTTTCCATCATAGCCAGCAGTCACGACAAACCGGAATTGCAGAGGCCCGGGAGGAACACGGCTTGCTTCCCATACTGCTCCATTACTCCTTGTCATGAAACTCCAATTAGGAGATCCCAACTGCAACAAGAAAAGAAAAGGACAATATGATAAGCAAAATAATTATAGTTGGACTTCTGCTTCTCAATCCAAAAGCAAAAAGTTAAGCACACAAACACACACACAGAGAGAGAGAGAGAGAGGTGCCTGAGCAATATCAACGGCGACGATGTCAGTTTGACCACCTTGAAATAGAAATTTGGCAGCTAGATGATGTGGGTATTGACTGCTCTCTTCTACTCTTACACTAAGATTCCAATTTGCATAATCACACGGTATCCTACGCACAAGTACATAGTGCTCACTGTTAAACCTCTGTATTTAGAATATCGATACCGAAGATTACAAGCATCAAGCTGACATCGTCGATACCCAAGATTACACCCAATTCAATATGCATCTACGATTGAGAAAATATTGTCTACAGGATTAACTGAATCATAAAATGGGAAGTCGGTAAAAATTCAACGTCCATGTACCTCTTGTACTCGACTCTGACAACTCCTAGCTTCTTTAGAGCGATTTCTCTTCCCGGTAAACTCATCGCCATGAATGCATCATTGCTTAAAACCCAATCAGTCTTATTGTTAGAACTATGGTCTGTTAACACCACCTTCACTCCTTGAGTGCTGCATAACCTCGAGTTCTTACACCTTATCTGCCCGTTTCACAAGATACCAAGTTAGCTGCAAAACCTTTTGAATTAGCGAGTTTCATTTGCTTTATAAGAAAAGGTAAACTCTCTGATTTCTCGCCCCTGTCTCTCATGTTTCAGCTGGTTCTGATGGGGATAATTCAAAATTCTTTGTGTTTACATAAACCTTGGATCATAGCCACCATAGACCATACAACTTTCTGAGGAATCATATACAGCCTTCTTAAAAGAAAATATAATAATTTAAGGCAGCATCCAATCCTTCATTATGGGACAGCATATATTTGCTTCAACCGTAAGAAAAGGGTAATGAATACCTGAAAGCATCCGCCACAGCCAATTCCTTGCCTGAACAACTTTGAAGTAGCTGCTCCCACATACCCTCCATTCAAACCAAAAGGTAGAGATCCATAGTCACAAGCCCCAACTGATAATCGAGAAACGTGAACCAAACAAGAAAAGCTTCAGAGGTGAAGATGAGCAACCAAAGGAAATTACCAATCAAAGAAACCAATAAAACCATGAAGATGAAAATAAAAACGTGAGAGACCAGAAGGGGAGGAATAATAAGCAGCAAGTGAAGTATGAAGGCAACAATCACAAGCCATCGATGAAGAACACAGGAAAAGGAATATCCAAACTAGAACCAAGAATCCCATGATTGTGTTTCTGACCGATGAAGGATCCCAATGAACCAGGGACTCAGAGTTTCCTCCTTTCTCTTCTTAAAGGAATTTGGCCGACGGTGGCAGTGGGCTACAGATAGTCAAAATGTTTGGTGGGGATTTTCCTTTTCGAAATATAAGGCTTTTTCATCAAAATTCTTGAAGAAGAAGCTTGGAAAGAAAATTGAAGAGTCGAACATTCAGAAGATAGGGCACAAAGGTTGGAGGGTCATGATTATTATGGATATGGTTGTCCCTATAGACAAGTCGGCATCTAATTGAGATCTAGAAAAGATTTAGTGCTCTCCTGACGTGTATGTTTATGAGCATACCATCTGTGCTGCATCCCAACCCACAGAGGGCCGTTCTTCTTTATCGGGGTGATCCTATTATCTTCCGGTTATGTAGTCTAGCCCTGCTTAGACAAATCTGAGCCGTCCTCATCTCAGGAACTAGTTGCCGTGTTATGCTCTGGTGGTTACCCGCTTTTATGATCTAATAGAAGCCATTGATGGAGATCCAGACTATAACAGGCTGGATGAGGTTTTTGACCAACGGTTTTTTTTGGCGAGGGGAGGTGAGAATCGAATTCATTACGTAAGTACTGTGACTGGAGGCCCGTGCCAGGTGAGCTAACGCTCTGATTGCACCAATTTTGATCTTCTAGATACAATGATAAGTAGCTATTGAGGGTAAGCTTAAAGCGTTTCAGGGGCCCAGTCAAGCTCAAGGCCACGAAGGTTACGTGCTAAATGAGTCGAACATGATTCCGGCGGATAAAAACGATGTAACGACAAGTTAGATTTCAATTGGACCTGAGTAGTATTGAGATGATCTTATTAAACAGGGGTAGAGTCTTTTCGGTCACAAGGAGTACGAAGTCCCATTCTTGAGGCGGACTTGAAGGTGGCTTATTCACTCGCAATTGACAGTGGGTCATGTGCCTCCCATTGCCACCATGTTGGTAGATGCCGGCAGGGGGCTCCTCACTCGGGATTGGCAAGTGGAGGTCCAATTGTAGAGAAGGGGACATGCTTGCGAATTGGTTAGCTCCTTTGCTTTTTCTTTTTCATCAAAAATTCGAACTTCATTTATAGAAAAGAAGAAGCGCTGAATGCTTCTTAGAGCATCATGCAGTGAAAGTAAGGGATCTCTCAACAAAGATTATATATGTAGGCGTACATTACAGAAAGTCGATTAAGAAGAGAAACAGGCCAATCATGAGCACTATGGTAACTATTTTCCTTGCAAGGGCGCTGTTATACTATGCAGAGAACCGTAGTATGGATGCCTCTATTTTATCCCTCAACGAACACAAAACCCTTTTCATGGATACTGTGATAACCACCTCAGTACAAGATCCTTCTCACGGTTACTCTCTCTCTAGAGAGATGGAGAGAGGAGAGAGATTGCAGGAAGCTGGACAGCCAGCTCGTTCCGTGGTGCACCTTTCTTGGGTACACCTTTTTACTTGTATCTGCCATCTCGCATTAGACCGCTTCATTCAGGCGATATTTTCTATAGTTGTTTTACCCAACTGATCGTGTGGGAATTGGCCCCTTTCTTCACCGGAAAAATAAGTGCAATTCAGTGCAAGATCCTCGATCGACAATAAATGCTGACCCGAGTCTTTAATTCTTTTTTCTTTTACAATCAAGCTGGGGTTTGGCAGACCCTACCTGTTACAGCCCTTTATTTAAAGGAAAGGAGCCCAATCGGCGGGCTTATCCTTTACCCAAAAGCATTGCACACAGCATTGCACACGGATCCCATGCCAGCAAACGTAGCTGAGTGATGCTTATCTCCGTGAGCACCCAAGACATTTGGTTAGAATTCAAAATTCCTAAATGTATTCAGACTATGTTCGTCAGCTGGAATAGTGTTTTCCCCCCTCTTAGCGACTCTGTCACCGCCTATATACAAAATCCACTCTCAGGATTTTGTATAGAGTCAACTTCAGGTTTGAGTCCAAGCCATCGATATCCCACATCTTCCCCGTTTTCACATTTGGAAAAGGAAGAAAAGCTTGGTTGGTTCAAGTGGTTAGGCGCTTGTTTCCCTTGAGCAAGGTCTCGAGTTGGAGTCTTGCCAATGGTGGAGACAGAGCTTTACCCTCAAAGTGGGCCAACCAGCCTCGAACAGGCTAACATCCTTGTGGGCTTCCAGATACCGTGGTTTAAGAAACGTTGATTTCATGATCTTTGTCGGTAGGATAATTGCCGTCGGCAATTCTGGTAGCGTTTCACATCGTACCAAACATGCTCTTGGGCTCACAAAATATAGAAAATTAATGCAAAGCATTTCATGATTACTCTTGCATCACTTCATACGGTTCCATTAAGCCAATAGAATCTCACTTATTGGACATAATTTGACCGTTGAATGGAGAGAGTGATAAAACATGAAAACGGTTTAAGAAGATAAATCAATCATTTCTTCAAAGTGATTAATTTAAGGTCAGACCGAACTTTCATATACTCAGTTTGTGCAAGAAAATGACAAGCAAAGCCATAATGTATTGCTTTTCCACACCTTTTTGCATGAACTGCACATGACTCAACTTTTTTTATTTTGAGAAATAGAGAGAAGAAACAAAATTAGCAATACTAAAAGTTGGGCATTGAATTGAAAATTGAGAAGACCGAACTTAAACATGTTAGCCACCTATGGAGGATGGAAAGAGTTTCTAAAGGCATTAGTGTTGTATATGTAGGCACAAAGACATGCAGTCGTTGTGCACAAAGAGCAATGACTCACCTCTCGTTGTGTACAAAGGCAACAGTGGCTCACTAAGGGTCGACTCACAAGTTGAAGGTCACGAATAGGATGCGTGGGGCTTGCATCTAGCCTTGGCTTCCCCATATACCGAAGAACATGTACATGCATTCTGTAAAGATCTCAAGCACGAGTTTTCTCGAGGAGGCGGGAAAGGCCTTCCTGCAACTTTGGATCCTGGTTCCTGGATCAGATGTCATTACCAAGCCTCATGAAAAGCCGCACTTTACATACAATCTGGTATGCATAACCTTAACTGAAAGTGGTAGTTCCCCAAGGCTATGACCAAAGCCATTCATCTTCACTAACCATAAAATCTTGTGTTTCTGAAAAATATAAAATTGAAGAGAAATAATTGGATTCTTGAAGTGCATATGATCAGTTAACTACACTGTCATGAAAAATGACTAGGAAAATCAATCCCTTTAGTGTTTTTCAGTCCAACCATGACCACGCTCGCGGATCCACTCTGGAATTATCTCTTTCCAATCAAACAAGAAGAAACATTCGCCAATTAGGCTTGGGTTTCCATTGAGAACCTCGAAAGGGATCAACAAAGGATGCTTCGGTTTCAATGACATAAATATGTAAGGTAGCTACAGTGGCAGCCAAATTCACAATTAAATGCAGCGTATATCATTCAAACTGTGAGGCACTTCAGTCCACAAAACCATAAAATAGGTGTAAAAGGCAATCTGCGCCCCATCCTGGTGGCTTCGGAATGGTTAGTTCAGTGAAACTTTATTCCTCCACATATTCGCGTTGTAACATAAAATTACAATAAATAACCTCCAAATTCTCTTTGGATTCCCATCATCTCCCTCTCATTAAATGAACTATTACAAAATCTTGCATAGTCCATAATGTTTCATGTCATGTGCATGATCCAGCAACCACCATTATGAAAAGGCTGAACTGCATTTTGCGACCCTTCAAGCAGCATAAGGCCAGAGATGCAAATTCTGTCCAGGATCGATTACAGGAAAGTGTTCTCTTGATCCAAAATACTAATCCACAAAAAAAATCAGGAAAAAAGGGTGTGTTGTCAAGTAAGAGCATGTCAGGCAGTGGAGTCGGTGCTCTTCAAGATTCAAGTAGAACCGACAGCAGTAGCATATGACTGAAGCAATGAGAGTGCTTGTTCTGTTATTGCTCTGTTTCGTGCAAGGCATACCCACTCAGATGCAAGTCCCTCTGCCTGGCTATCCGATACACCCAACTCCAATGCATCTGCTGCTTCGGCAAGTTTTCCTTCAGCTAAAAACCTCTCTACTTGAGCAATCACAGATTCAATACCTTTGCCAGACGCAGCATTTTCCTTCACCTGCAATACCAATGACAGAAACAGCGGGCTAAGAAGCTGCCACCAGCTTCTTCTTTCGGGGAACTCAATTTAGAAATGGTACAAACTGCTAATGAACATCACACGCATTAACTTTCAAAAGGTAAACGATTGTCTACCTTCAGAACAGATGCAACATAAGCTAGAGCATGGGCTAGCAAACCACCACCTCCCACTGGTATGAGCGTGAGATGCCGCAGTGTTCTTTTTAAGCCTTCAAACTACAAGGTCAAACCTCAAAGTTAGTTACACAAATCTAATACCAATGAATCCATTGTCTTAGACGTTCAATTTCCATCAGAGTTACAATTATTTCCACATCAACTATACCATAAAAAATAGACATGCCCATTGAGAGTACAAACCGACCAGGACATTATATGTCTTCTTGGTGGTACATGAAAAAGCAGAAGTGCCCTTTTGCCACTTTCTCTTCTTTAGTTTCCAATGCCATTTCAAACTTGCAATTCTGTGCATGACATGGGAACACCACTTGCTTGAATTTCATGTATCTTTTTTATTGATTACCTATTTTTGTTTCATAATTTGTGTAATCCATGGTATAAAAATTCGATAAAGTTTTATGGTGGTTGTCGGAAGCCTAACACAACCCTCCTCCTTTATCTGGGCTTGGGACCGGTAATGCAAGGGTGATCCCTTACATGGGCGGAGTTTAAAGTTTTGTTGAGAGTGGGATAAAAAAAAACAAAAAACAAAGATTGCATCCCCCAAAGGCCTAACTTAGTAGAACAAAGACAAAATATATGGAATGTAAGTTTGATCATTTGGGTACTTCAGAGAATATAGAAATTAAAATTGGCACACATTGCATCTCTCAAAAGGAAAGTTTTAAATACCTAGGGTCAATTTGGAAGAATTGATGGAGATGTTACGCATAAAATTAATGCTGGTTGGTTAAAATGGAAAGGAGCATCAGGTATTCTTTGTGATAAGAAGATACCATTAAAGTTAAAAGGTAAATATTATAGAGCAACAATTAAACCTGTCATGTTTTATGGTTCTGAGTGTTGGGCAATTAACCATCAACATGTATATAAGATGTCTTTGACAAAAATGAAGATGTTGAGATGGATGAGTGGTCATACAAGAAAAGACCGTATACATAATGAGGTTATTAGAAACAAATTAGGAGTGACACTAATAGAGGATAAAATGAGAGAATATCATTTAAGATGGTTTGGACATATAGAAAGAAGATCAAAAGAAGAATCTGTAAGAAGGTATACAAACAACAACAACAACTAAGCCTTTTCCCATACTAGACGGGGTCGGCTACATGGATTCTTTGTTTCCACAGATCCCTATCGTGTGCCATGTTAGCAGTTAACTCCCAATAAACTAGATCATTCTTTATTGTTTCTTTCCAATACTTTTGTGGTCGTCCTCTACCTCTTTTAATACTTTCCAAATTTAGTTTTTCTAACCTTCTTACAGGTTCTTCTTTTGATCTTCTTTCTATATGTCCAAACCATCTTAAACGATGTTCTCTCATTTTATCCTCTATTGGTGCCACTCCTAATTTATTTCTAATAACCTTATTATGTATACGGTCTTTTCTTGTATGGCCACTCATCCATCTCAACATCTTCATTTCTGTCACAGACATCTTTTGTACATGTTGATGATTAACTGCCCAACACTCAGAACCATAAAACATAGCAGGCCTAATTGCTGCTCTATAATATTTACCTTTTAATTTTAATGGTATCTTCTTATCACAAAGAATACCTGATGCTCCTCTCCATTTTAACCAACCAGCATTAATTCTATGTGTAACATCTCCATCAATTCTTCCATCACTTTGAAAAATTGACCCTAAGTATTTAAAACTTTCCTTTTGGGGAATGCAATGTGTGCCAATTTTAATTTCTATGTCCTCTGAAGTAGCCAAATGATCAAACTTACATTCCATATATTCTGTCTTTGTTCTACTAAGTCGGAGGCCTTTGTTTTCTAATGTTTCTCTCCATAGTTCCAATTTTCTATTAACTTTTTCCTTAGACTCCTCCACTAATACAATGTCATCTGCAAATAACATACACCAAGATACTTCATCTTGAATATGTTTTGTTAACTCATCCATCACCATTATAAATAAGTATGGACTTAATGTTGATCCTTGATGTAACCCAATATTAACTTCAAAGAAGTCTGTCGTTCCTTCATGAGTCCTCACACATGTTTTTGCACCATCATACATGTCTCTTATAAGGTTAATATATGTCAATGGGATACCTCCTTTTTCCAAAGTTCTCCAAAGAACCTCCCTCGGTACCCTATCATAAGCTTTTTCTAGATCAATAAATATCATGTGAAGGTCTTTCTCTTTTGCTCTAAAATGTTCCATAAGACGTCTCAGAAGGTGAATCGCTTCAATAGTAGATCTACCTGGCATAAATCCAAATTGGTTCTCTGTTGTACTTGATACTTGTCTTAACCTACGTTCGATAATTCTTTCCCATAATGTCATAGTATGACTCATTAACTTGATACCTCGATAATTCACACAATTTTGAATGTCTCCCTTGTTCTTATATACGGGTATAAGTGTACTTGCTCTCCATTCCTCGGGCATCTTTTGGTTTTTCCATATTTCATTAAATAGTCTTGTGAGCCAAGTGATTCCTATTTCTCCTAGTATTTTCCAAACTTCTATAGGAATATTATCCGGTCCTACCGATTTACCACTCTTCATATGTTTAAGAGCCTCTTTGACTTCATTCTTTTGAATACGTCGGTAGAAATTGTGGTTTATATACTTTTCTGACTTGGCTAAATCTCCTAAACTAATACTAACATCTTTATTTTCATTAAAAAGATTATAAAAATAGTTTTTCCATCTATTTCTTATATCATCATTTGCCACTAGAATTTTTTCATCCTCGTCTTTTATGCATCTAACATAATTTAGATCTTTAGTTTTCTTATCTCTAGCCCTAGCTATCCTAAAAATATCTCTTTCACCCTCTTTTGAGTTGAGTTTTTTATATAAGTCCTCCCAAATCTTAGCTTTTGCTTCACTAACGGCCTTTTTTGCTTCCTTCTTTGCTTTCTTATAAGCTTCTAAAGTTTCACTAGTTTTCTTAGCATAATGTAATTTGTAACATGCCCTCTTTGCCTTGATTTTATTTTGTACTATTTCACTCCACCACCAAGCTTCTTTTTGTAACGGTACACCTCCTTTAGATACCCCTAATACATCTTTCGCCACTTTCCTAATATGTATAGCCATATTGTTTCACATATCAGAGGGTGTGCCAACATAATTCCAAACATCTCCTTGAAGGACTTTCTGTTTAAATATACCTTCTTTCTCGCTTTTGAGGTTCCACCATTTAGTCCGAATAGCTCGATGCACTCTTTTCTTCTTTGTCCATTTTTTTATTTGTAAATCCATAACTAAAAGTCGATGATGGGTGGTTAAGCTTTCTCCTGGAATTACCTTACAATCTTTACAACACGCTCTATCTTTTTTTCTACAAATAAAGTAATCAATTTGTGTTTGTGATAAGCCACTCTTATAAGTAATTAAATGTTCATCTCGTTTTTTGAAGATTGTATTGACTATAAAGAGATCAAATGACATAGCAAAATTTAAAATCTCCCTACCTTCCTCGTTTATATCCCCAAAACCAAAGTTTCCATGAATCCCTTGATATCCTAATGCCTCTTTACCGACATGTCCATTTAAATCTCCTCCTAAACAAATCATCTCCCTTTGTGGAATCTTTTGAAACACCTTATCTAACTCTTCCCAAAAAACTGTCTTTATACTATCTTCTTGTCCTACTTGGGGTGCGTAAGCACAAACTATATTCAAAACCTCTGCTCCTAACACTAATTTCAATGTCATGATTCGGTCACCATATCGTTGTATGTCTACTACACTCTCCTTTAAATCTTTATTTATGATAATACCAACTCCGTTTCGGGCCTTTTCTTTACCTGAGTACCATAATTTAAAACCTGTATCCTCTATCTCCTTTGCTTTTTCTCCAACCCATTTTGTCTCTTGTAAACATAGAATATGAATCTTTCTCCGAATCATAGTATCTACCACCTCCATTAGCTTACCCGATAATGTTCCGATATTCCAAGAACCAATACGAATCTTATTATCTAGGACTAGCTTCCTTACCCCCGCATCCGTCCATAATCAAAATGCAGAGACCCTCTCAGAAAATTTTTCACTACATTCGGGCGGCAATGTAGTGGGACTAACTTCTTTACCCACACCCGTCCATGATGTGGGAACCCTCTCTGCAATTGATTCACTACATTCGGGCGAAAATGTAGTGGCCCTTGCTTACTTCTTACTGCATTCGGGCTCTGCAGCACGTCGCTAGGCGGGGACGCCCCAAAGCAATGCTCATAATTTTTGTAATCCATGTTGTAGAAATCCGACGAAGTTTTACGCTGGCTGTCGGAAGCCTAACACAACCCTCCTCCTTTATCTGTAAGAAGGTATGAAAAACTAAATTTGGAAAGTATTAAAAGAGGTAGAGGACGACCACAAAAGTGTTGGAAAGAAACAATAAAGAATGATCTAGCTTAATGTGGGTTAACTGCTAACATGGCACATGATAGAGCTCTGTGAAAACAAAGAATCCATGTAGCCGACCCCATCTAGTATGGGAAAAGGCTTAGTTGTTGTACCTATTTTTGTTTACTTCATGACATTTCTTTTGAGTTTCCTGTTATAGCTTATATTTTCACCTTCAACTTAGATTATTTATTTAGTATTATTTATAGTCTTAATTATTTATAAATGCAAAAATACCTTCTGACTTAGTTGCAAGTGTGTGAAGGTGCCAAACTTCAATGTTTCATCTGGGAGAGATGATAGCACGAAATCAAAAAATGAGTCCTTGTCAACGCCTTCAACGGAAGCCTGTAAAGAAGATATCTCTTTCTCAATTGGAAAACCTTTAGCCAATGCATCTTCCAAGGCGATAATTCCCTGCATACCAAATGGCAACACAAATTTAAATGCACAAGATTTGAAAAGAATACGTCATTTCCTGAAATACAAGATCCATGATTAATATAATTAAAGCAAAAGCTTACCAATATAAGCTTGTGAACAGAGTGAATTTGGCGTGCTTCTTCTGATCGTGCATAAAAGGCCATGCATAAAGCATTAATCTAAAATCAGAGTGAAGAGATGTAACTAAAAGGTCATTTGTCAACTACAATGCTTTCAAGGATGTGGTACTGAAGGTGATTGCAAGGAACAATTGAAGAACATGCCGTACATGAAGATTTGCTTCAGCCAGTTTTTCTAATTGGGCGGATTTTTCACTTGCAATGGCTGCGGCTGTTTCTGCTTTTGCAAGCTCTTTAGCTTTTTTTAGCAGCAATTCAGTTTCTTCCTCCTGCAATATGACAAGATTGCAGCGTCAACAGCATTCTAACGGGGAAGGAAACTCTTCCGTGGCAATTTGAAGACCTTCCAGTTAAATATTTCCTACTCTATTTTTCTATCGATAAAGCACTTGTGCTGCTCTCTGCAGCTACCAAACAAACTCCAGCTTGCGAAATACTGAAGGTAAGCTGGATGCATCTCGTCAGTAAAAGAAAACGAGTACCTTCAGCTGCAGGTCAGTCCTTAACTTCTCATCTGCTTTTTCTTGAAGCAACTTAATGGAAGCAGATGACCTTGCTCTTTCTTTGTTGAGCTCCTGCACAAACAATCCATGCAAAACAATGAAGCAAAGACACTATTTGACAACTTGAAAAGGAAAAAGAGCTCAACGTTATGCTTCTATATTATCTTTTAAATGGACTATCAGGTGAATCATTACACAATCAAAATCATGGAGGAAAGTGCTTCATAGAAATTGTGAGCGAACCAACAGCCATAGACTTTTGTTTCAAGCTTCCAGCAGAAACTCCATGGAAAGGAAAAAGCAGATATCTGCAACATTCATACACTACGCAGACAATACAACCAAAACAAAACACTAAAGTGTGGTCATGGGGGAGCTGTTAGGCAGCAACATCCTAAATACAGTATTAAGCTATAGATGCTTTAAGAGCCATAGTTGCAACTAGTGAAGGTTAAAGACTCCCAACCCTCAGCTCATGAATGGAATCTCATTAAAACAGGCACAGAGAATGTACTGGACAAAAATCCCGCTGTAAAATCTACCAAGATCCACAAGGAATAGCCACAATCAATAATAAATCGTATACTGACATTTCTGCAAATGACCTTCAAGGGGTCACTGGAAGTAACGTTGTAGGAAGAAGCTGTTTCATCAGCATAGTTCATAAAATATTACCAGGCGAACCAGAAGATGCCAAGGAAACGATGGACCAAGAACCTCAAATTTTGGAAGCATCTATGTGTCATCCAAATGCATTTTATCCAATGACCTAAAGAATAGCCTCTGATGATACTCCAACCAGCAAAACTCAGCAACATCTCAACTGGAAGTTCAAGCTTTCCAGCAAAATCCTACTTTACAGAGGCAACCAGACTATGCACATAGATACTGGACAGCACAAAGTTCTAGTGATGGAAAAGAAACATAAAAAAAATGAACTGCTGAAGTTTCTTACCAAAGTTTATCCATAATACTATAATAACATCAATATAAAGGTAACAATGAACGAAAGCTAATGATTCATATCAAAGATGGATCAAACCAGACAGATCAGCATAATGAGAACACAGAGTGACAAAAGTGAACAGGCTAGCATTATTATACGCATGACAATAAGGTAATCCCCATCTAAGATTCATTTTGTACCTTATCCAAGCTTGCTGCCTCTTCGGCATACATAAGTTCCCTTGCCCAAGCATCCTTCAGTTCCTTCTTGTATTTATCCTGGGTACCAAATATGAGTCGTCACACATACTAACATTGCTAAGAGACCCAAAACTGATCTGTAATCTCAAAATGTAATAGGACTCAGTCTTAAACTAACAACCTCCAGTAACCGTTTTTCTTCAGCAAACATGCAACCATCTAATTCGGCTTGTTTCCGTTCAGCAGCATGAATGGCTTCTATTAAGTCTAGTACTACTTTTCCATCTCTAGAAGTGTCAGCATCACTATTGCTTGGAGAAACCTGCATTTCAGATCATCTTTCAGTCAGTCTAAATAGAAAGCAAGAAAAGAAAAGCACAACAAGTTCTTGCCACGAGACCTCTTGTTCTGCAGCATTATCCAGGTACCCATCAACATGATTGCCCCTCCCTGGAAGAGTAGAGATGACCTCATTCTGAAGAACATATGTATCAGAGAGAGATTCATCCAAGCTCTTCTGTGGCGCATCCTTTTCCTTTTCCTTCTCCTGTATATGTTGATAAATAGACTGTCTAATAAAAGACATAAAAATCATAGCCAAGTTAAGGAAAAAGCGACACTGTCAAACAGAAAAGAAAGAAAACCAAGCAAGCAAACTTCAATTATAGGAGTGACAATGTCATAGATAAGCATATCTCTCAGAGATGGTAAAAGAGAAAAGACAAATAACCATAGTCCCACCAGCCATCCATATCTTGGACCAAAGAACTTGAGCAGGAGACGCATGTTATAGCAGACCATAGGCCAAGATTTCTGTCCTGATGGCTAACGTCCTTTTACGCTGAAAGAGGTAGTGCATATAGCATGAGATAATTAAATTCATACAGTTGACTTAGTTACCTCAATCATCTCAGTGGCTGGCCAGAAGGTTAATTCAATTTTCAAGGTCTTTTATCGGCCCTATGTTGATTGTTATCTGCTGATACTTCTCAGGCATCTGATATCTCCAGCGCAACCAATTATAGTTAAGGCAATAATTCTCACTTATAAAGGTTAGATCGATTAGTATGCTTATTTCCAAGTCATTTTCTTATGCCTTAGATTAAGTGCGCTGGAGTTGACAGTCTTTTTAGCATACCCAAATACATTTGTTGCAGTTCTCAGGAACCTGTTTCCAGGTCATCTACCTATGCCCCAGCAAAAGTAGCACCATTTCACAGTCTCTATTGTTATAGTCAAAATACATTATTTAGTTTCTTTTTTAGGTAACCCATCAAAAGCTCTCCAACCTCATAGAAATCAATCCAGGTTTTAGATGTCACATTTAGATCAGCTGCTTTATCTGAATGCTTTCAAGTACCTCTCAAGATGTAAAATAGCAAATTTTTGCATCCTAGAAACTCTTCTTTTACTCTTGAATAGAGAATCAATAAGAATTCTAGCATGAAAATACCACTTTCATCAACATCGTCGATGTGACGGACAATCCTAATAAGAAAATAAACTGAGAGAGTTTTTCCAGCATAAATTGCCAGTGAATAGTTCAGCAAATGTGGCATCAACATGGTACTTTCAAACATACCACAGGCTGAACAGAAACAAGAAAACACACTATACTGGTCAAATTTACAAACCTTATGTTTTTTGCATCTCTTTTATATCCATATCTAACTCAGTGTTTTCTATCGGCATAGTCAAAAGAATGAAGTTAAAGAGGCTCTTAAATATATGAAGGTTAGTAAATATGTAGGACCAGGCAATAAGTATATAAAATCCTAGGAGAGACGGGCTCACTTGGCTCACAGGACTATTTAATGAAATATGGAGAACCCAAAAGATGCCCGAGGAATGAAGAGAGTACACTTATACCCATATATAAAAACAAGGGAGGCATTCATAATTATTTGAATTATTGAGGTATCAAGTTAATGAACCACATTATGAAATTATGGGAAAGAATTATCGAGCGTAGGTTAATACAAGTATCGAGTACAATAGAGAATCAATTCGGATTCATGCCTGACAAATTTATTATTGAAGCAATTTACCTATTGACACGTCTTACAGAACATTTTAGAGCAAAAAAGAACCCTCACATGATATTTATTGATCTAGAAAAAGCTTACAATAAGGTGCCAAGAGATATTCTTTGGAGAACCTTGGAAAAGAAAGGTATCACATTGACATATATAAATCTTATAAGAGACATATACGATGGTGCAAAAACTTGTGTGAGTACTCATGAAGGAATAACATACTCTTTTGAAGGTAATATTGGGTTATATCAGGGTTTAAGTCCATATTTATTTATATTGGTTACTGATGAGTCTAAATAAATATGTGATGATATTGTGTTAGTAGATGAGTCTAAGAAAAAAGTTAATAAGAAATTGGAACTATGAAGAGAAACGTTAGAAAGTAAAGGCTTCCGACTTAGTAGAACAAAGACGGAATATATGAAATGTAAGTTTGATCATTTGGATACTTCAGATGACATAAAAATTAAGATTGACACACATTGCATCCCTTATAAGGAAAGTTTTAAATACCTAAAGTCAATTTTTCAAAGTGATGAAAAAATTGATAGAGATGTTACGTATAGAATGAATGTCAGTTGGTTAAAATTGAGAGGAGCATAAGGTATTCTGTGTGATAAGAAGATACCATTAAAGTTAAAGGTAAATATTATAGAGCAACAATTAAATATGCTATGTTTTATGGTTCTGAGTGTTGAGTAGTTAATCATCAACATGTGCAAAAGATGTCCGTAGCAAAAATGAAGATGTTGAGATGGATGAGTGGTCACACAAGGAAAAACCATATACATAATGAGGTTATTAGAAACCAATTAGGAGTAGCACCAATAGAGGATAAAATAGGAAAAATCATTCAAGATGGTTTGCACATGTACAAAGACGACCAAAGGACACTCCCGTAAGAAGATATGAAAAATTAGATTATGATAATGTTAAAAGAGAAAGAGAACGACCACAAAAGTGTTGGAAAGAAACTATAAAGAATGATCTAGTTTATATTAAGTTAACGGCTAACATGGCACATGATAGGCTATGTGGAAACAAAGAATCTATGTAGCCGACCCCATATAGTATGGGAAAAGGCTTAGTTGTTGTTGTATTGCATGGACGAGTTCTAGAGTTGTGGCATGCTATGGCCACATTTAAAGTCTTATAGATAAACTACTCAGAAATCATTGCATTTTCATGCAATTAACCTTCACAGAAGGTCACTATCATTGCAAAGTAAGGAGTGCACAAACTTGACATTTGAGAAAAGACAAATGACATGCATATTCATTGACACAAAAGAACCAGGTGAGAGATCGTGCCCCTTGAGATGCATAACCGATTAAATCATAATCACAAGTTCAAAGAAAGAATTGCCAAGGGATATTATTAGAAGAAAAGACAAAGGGGTACAAACCTGTGGTGTATTGGACATAACAGGCTCATCAGGCGAAACTAGACCTGCAGGACTCTCAGAGTTTTCTTCCAATTCCTTTTCAACACTCTTATCCTGCACCACAGGTCCGTTTTCATGCAGAAAAATATGAGAAGCACCTTCTTCTGATGCTTCACATGCAGCAACCTCATCTTTCGATGTCAGACTGTCCTCAGAAAAAGTTGGTTTCTCATCTTTAACTTCAGTAGGAAGCACATTTTCCAAAATACAGGCACTTGTTCCCTCATCATGTTGACTCTTGCCTTCATAACTGCTCTCATGAATACCATGTGCGCTTCTGGTGTCCTCAACTTCAGGTTGTTCATTAGTATTCAGTATTGCAGGATGGCTCACTTCTTCAGTAGGAGACAAATTTCTTTCTTTGACAACCCCTGAAATGTCTAGGTCCTGTTCCAAGTTCTCGGTATCTTTATGCTTTTCGCTAACAATGCCACTAGTGGCAGGAGATTTATGTTCTTTATTACCATCAGGTAGTTTTATGTACCCTGCTTGATGAGCGGCTAAAAAGATGGTGGCAGCAGCAGCACTGCCGAGAATTAATGCTCGGGCACTTGAGCTTGGAGGCTTCTCAGGAAGAGGAGAACTTAATGATGCATTATGACGATGTGCAGTTGAAAATCCTTTGCAAGAGTAGACCAATAAAGCTCTCTGCTTGAATTCGCAAAAAGAGAACAAATACATAAATGCCGTCCATAGGACTTGAATGCTTACATATACAGAAAAGGGAAAAATGAAATTTATTGCAACATGGTCAGAATATATTCAAAGAAATCAGGACTACAGGCAATAGTTCAAATTAAATTCATTAAAAAAATTGTCAATATTTTGAAAGTTCAAATTACTCTTTGCATTCTTCGAGTTCATGTGAGACGGTGCACATACTTTATATCCAAATATGCACATCTAAATACCAAACAATTTTATACCTGTATGGCAGTACTAATTGCCACTTAATCATTTATAGAAGAAGCTGCTAGAAGAATTCCCTTTACATTTTCGTATGATAGTTTCTTTGCAGCTTACCAGACTTCTGGCAAGTGTTCCTGATAATGTTACACCAAGCTTTCTACAAACTTAGATCCTCATGATCATCGCAAGTTGTGGTAATCTACTATCTCCCAACTTTTCTCAATTAGCATGTCAAATGATAATTTCAAAAAGAAGTACCCTGAATTGACAACTAAATAACTCAGGTTCTGACATAAAAACAAACTAAGACTGTGATGCATGAAGATTTAGAAAGCACTGATCTAGTCAATGCAAGAAAGAGACCAACTAAGTTATTATGCACAAAAAACATCCTATCTAATTCACTAATTCGTGAGAAGATATTGAATTCTTGTATTTGAAAAATGCTTCAGAAGGTATCTCTGAAGTTGCATTAGCATGAAAAATTGTTTTGGTGGACTTGCTTCATGCAATGATTTTTCCATAAGTCCACCTGCTCCATGGTACGCAAGACATGATATTTCATTTCCATTGGGACGTGAGAAATAGGATCTAACTAAATGTTTTGACCAAAAGAGGGACGGCCGGGATAACTCAGTTGGTAGAGCCGACTGCAGAGGACTGAAAATCCTCGTGTCACCAGTTCAAATCTGGTTTCTATTATATGAGGATATGGAATATGGAATATGGAATTGATAGAGATCAATCTAGAATCCCTATCCACCAAAATCTTCACTTATGTTTCAGCGAACGAGTAATCATTGAGTCCTTCTCTTTTTGGACAATACATACGAAGAGACCCACCAACAAAGTGTAAAGTATGCTGCTTCATTGAGTTTGCTTCATTAATAGGCTCTCTTTGGGAAGACAAATGTGAAACGGTGTTTCCAGCCATTCAATATTACGTGAGAAGCTTTTGTTGCTTGGGAACAAATAACCACAGAAACCATGCATGTGGAAAGGTTTGGGGCTATGTAAATGACCCCAACTGTGGTGTTCCAGTACCATCATAATAACGTCATCATTGCCAAAACCATGAACTCAGAGCATACACTTGGTGACAAACCAGTGAAAAAATGGTGTTTAAAAACCATGATGAAAATCCAAGCGGATTCTATTTTGGTAATCAATCTTCCAACAGAATAAAATCAAGGCAAAGAGGGCATGCTACAAATTACATTATGCTAAGAAAACTAGTGAAACTTTAGAGGCTTATAAGAAAGCAAAGAAGGAAGCAAAAAAGGCCGTGAGTGAAGCAAAAGCTAAAATTTGGGAGGATTTATATAAAAAAACTCAACTCAAAAGAGGGTGAAAGAGATATTTTTAGGATAGCTAGGGCTAGAGATAAGAAAACTAAAGATCTTAATTATGTTAGATGCATAAAAAACGAGGATGAAAAATTCTAGTGGCAAATGATGATATAAGAAATAGATGGAAAAATTATTTTTATAAGCTTTTTAATGAAAATAAAGATGTTAGTATTAGCTTAGGAGAGTTAGCCAAATCAGAAAAGTATATAAACCATAATTTCTACCGACGTATTCAAAAGAATGAAGTCAAAGAGGCTCTTAAACATATGAAGGGTTGTAAATCGATAGGACTAAATAATATTCCTATAGAAGTTTGGAAAATACTAGGAGAAATAGGAATCACTCGGCTCACAAGACTATTTAATGAAATATGGAAAAACCAAAAGATGCCCGAGGAATGGAGAGCAAGTACACTTATACCCATATATAAGAACAAGGGAGACATTCAAAATTGTGCGAATTATCGAGGTATCAAGTTAATGAGCCATACTATGAAATTATGGGAAAGAATTATCGAACGTAGGTTAAGACAAGTATCAAGTACAACAGAGAATCAATTTGGATTCATGCCGGGCAGATCTACTATTGAAGTGATTCACCTTTTGAGACGTCTTATGGAACATTTTAGAGCAAAAAAGAAAAACCTTCACATGATATTTATTGATCTAGAAAAAGCTTATGATAGGGTACCGAGGGAGGTTGTTTGGAAAACTTTGGAAAAAAGAGGTATCCCATTGACATACATTAACCTTATAAAAGACATATATGATGGTGCAAAAACATGTGTGAGGACTCATCAAGGAATGACTGACTTCTTTGAAGTTAATATTGGGTTACATTAAGGATCAACTTTAAGTCCATACTTATTTATAATGGTGATGGATGAGTTAACAAAACATATTCAAGATGAAGTACCTTGGTGTATGTTATTTGCATGTGACATTGTATTAGTGGAGGAGTCTAAGGAAAAAGTTAAGAGAAAATTGGAACTATGGAGAGAAACATTAGAAAATAAAGGCCTCTGACTTAGTAGAACAAAGACAGAATATATGGAATGTAAGTTTGATCATTTGGTTACCTCAGAGGACATAAAAATTAAAATTGGCACACATTGCATCTCCCAAAAGGAAAGTTTTAAATACCTAGGGTCAATTTTTCAGAGTGATGGAAGAATTGATGGAGATGTTACGCATAGAATTAATGCTGGTTGGTTAAAATGGAGAGGAGCATCAGTTATTCTTTGTGATAAGAAGATACCATTAAAGTTAAAAGGTAAATATTATAGAGCAGCAATTAGGCCTGCCATATTTTATAGTTATGAGTGTTGGGCAGTTAATCATCAACACGTACAAAAGATGTCTGTGACAGAAATGAAGATGTTGAGATGGATGAGTGGTCATATAAGAAAAGACCGTATACATAATGAGGTTATTAGAAACAAATTAGGAGTGACACCAATAGAGGATAAAATGAGAGAATATCGTTTAAGATGGTTTGGATATATAGAAAGAATCAAAAGAAGAACCCGTAAGAAGGTTAGAAAAACTAAATTTGGAAAGTATTAAAAGAGCTAGAGGACGACCACAAAAGTGTTGGAAAGAAACAATAAAAAATGATCTAGCTTATTGTGAGTTATCTGCTAACATGGCACACGATAGGGATATGTGGAAACAAAGAATCCATGTAGCCGACCCCGTCTAGTATGGGAAAAGATTTAGTTGTTGTTGTAGTTGTTGTTGTAATCTTCCAACAGTAGGATCCCGGTCACAGCCTAAATACCGTAGGTAGTGCGAAAACTTCAAAGTCCTCATTCGGTCAATGCTAGAATTCAAACTCGGAGCATACATTCAGAGGTTTACATAAGAAACAACATAAAATAAGCAAAGGGGATCGCTTCACATTAACTTCAAGAGTCTAAACTGAATTCAATCAGGCCACATTCAGCAAACCTCTTTTTCAAGCACCGAACGTTCAAAATTTTCCACTTATAGCGATGTGGGTTCCAGATGGTTCTGCTTGTTTAGACACGAAATTGGACCAAAAAAATGAACGAATACCAAAAGTACAACAAAGTAAAATGCAAACCGAACCCCTGGGCACTGGATGAAGAAAAAGGCCCAGCAATTAAAATTTACAGATATGCAGGCACAAATGACTCATATGACGATTGCACGAAAAATGGAAAACGCACAGAGAGAGAGAGAGAGAGAGAGAGAGAGAGAGAGAGAGAGAGAGAGAGAGAGAGAAAGAAGAGTTTTACGTACATCCGTAGGCAGTTGGAAGTGATGAATACAACCCAACGACGGGAGGGCTCTCCCCTTCAACTGACGGAGAAGCAAAGCCCGATGCATTTCTCTCTCCCTCTCTCTCCCTCTCTCTCTGCGTCGGAAATAGGGGAAGGAACACTGCCAATGGGTCGGATCATGGTTCAGTTAAGAGCCCGATCCAAAACGTTTAAAACGGCAAAATAAGTTAGTTTGGAAATCCTATTTCAACCACGTGCGTCGTTACAAATTTACAAATCAGCCCCTGTAGAGGCTGCTGCCTGCTGCCCCTCGCTCAGCTGCTCGGGTAAAGGGGTTGGTTTCACTGTATCCGGTTCTAATCCGACCCGCTGAGACCGTATGCCTTTTTCTACCGACCCGGCGGACTGCCGCGAGCCAAGCGTCTGTCTCTCAGTCAGCGTGCAACAATGGTGGTGGCGGAGAGAAACCCTAATCCTAACGCCAACCCTAACCCTAAGTATTTGGGACTCTGGGCGCAGGCGAAGAAAAGAAAGGACAGCTTCATACATCTTTTTCTGGTGACGGGGGTGCTTATGCTCAGCATGAGATCGCTCGGCCAGAAGTACAGAGTGAAGAATCTGCAGGACGATGTCTCGTCTCTCAGGGAGGAGAAAGACGCGCTCGCCTGCCGCATGGATTTCATCAAGGATAGGCTCATTCGCGAAGCTGCCCTCGATCCCACTGGCGCCTTCTCCGCTAAGCTTGCCCGATTGTTCAACGGCGACCATTCTTAGGTCCCTTCTCCGGCCTCCAATTTGTCTTTCTTTACTTTGGATTCTTTGTGCTTTTTGTTCTTTTCTTGTATTTGTGACGACACCTTTTGAGTAAAATCATGAGAAAATTGTCATTTGGTTCATTGCGGGCAATTGAATCTTTTGATCCTTGCTGTCACATTATCGTTGAAAGCTTGGTTTTCTATACCATTTGGTGAATTCCAACTGGGTAGGTTACTAAACTGAGAAATTAATTTGTTAGTTGACCAAACAATAGACGAGATCGGCGAAGACACTGGAACGATCAAAACACCAAACTCATAAACATTATTGAAAGCTAAGTTTATCGATAAGTAGAAAGAAGATGCCCCACCTGAAAGTGCTACTAAGTTATTAGTCTGGGGCTCTTCCATGCTAAGAGGGTTACAAAAGGTCTTAGTTTCGGTGATTTGCCTAACCTCTTGCAAGGCGGCTTCTTGAGTTAGCAGAAGAACATAAAGGTTGGCATACTTCTCTGAAGATGAAGATGTATTGGAATAAGATAAATTGCTTGAGTCACTTGTCCCTATTGTGGATATGTAGCCTTTTCATGCATTTTCCTAGGTGGTGAGATGAAGATGAAGATGAAGATATGATAGGTCTCTTGGACCTAACTATGTCTCATGAGAAAAAACTGGAAAAACTTAACTGAGCCCAAGTAAGAATGGTCACCATGGAAGAATTAGCTTTTGCATTTGTGCCCAAGTGAAAATGATCACATGGAAGAATGTTTGGAATTGATATTCGGTATTATAATCAACTGGCTAGTATTATACCCACGAAATGCTTCAAGAAATGGAAGCCCGCTTTTAATAAATTTAAGGCTACTTGCTGTTTGTTGGAGGTGACAATTCGATAAACAACGAGAACATTTTAACTGGAATACAAATGGATCTGAAACCCTGCTTAGGCAGATCTAGATCCAGGTCTAACATGGTAAGAACTGGTGAATGGGCTACGAAACTGACTGATCAGATGGAACTAGAACCTTGTGCTTTCACTGTTTGCAAGCTTAGAACCCTGTGCTTTCACTGTTCGCAAGCTTGTTGTACTTGTATAAAACAACAACAACAATTAAGCCTTTTCCCATACTAGACGGGGTCGGCTACATGGATTTTTTATTTTCACGGAGCCCTATCATGTACCATGCTAAGTCACACAGACACTTCTAAGAGGTGGAGTGTCGACCTTGATACGGGTGAGACACCGACACCGTGTCG